>VXAU01000813.1:152312-282450 GCA_013399695.1 Formicarius rufipectus | reverse complement strand
TTTTTTTTTTTTTTGGTCTCCCCCCACCTGTATAAGCACATTCTCTATGACTTTCAAAGTTCAAATTTTAGTACTTGACAGAATAGGAAATGCTTTGAGTTTTATGACTAGAAATAAAGAAATTCTTTTTGCAAAGAAAAATCACCAGAATCAGATTAACTGGTCTAGTTTCTGACACTGGTGGGTGGGCTTAACCAGCCCTCTCTGGTTCTTAGCTGGCACTCCTGACAGCTTTTCAGTTCCTCTGTAATCTCCAACTAAATTGGCTTAATTTATTTTAGAGAAATTTTGTAATACAGAATGTTGATGAAGATGCTGTGATAGAGAAACTAAGATTATTGATAAAGAAGCTTTTTATATTCCTGACCCCCTGTGTTTTCTTCCTTCAGCTTGTTGCCCTGTTCTCACGTAATAGGTTGTGATAGGCATTTTTTTTAAGTCCTGGATGTTATTATTACCAAAAAAAAGCATCATTGCAATAACCAAATCCTTTGACACTGTTGAGACATTTGAATTCTTAGGCCTGCCATGAGTCTCTTAATTTTACCCTTCTTGCTGTGATATCCCAGACAGTCTGATCTCTTTAGTGGCTCTGGATGTATGTGAAAGGCACTAACTGTGCCTCAGTGTGGAGCACAGGCAAAACTAGTAGTAGCTCATACAAATCTTGTGAATAATGTATTCTCACACAAAAATGTCCCTCATTCCATGAACCACTTACTTGAAACCTGGCAGGTCTGCTTTGCTGCCACAGTTTTATGGGAAGGGCATCCTCATTGGAGGAGGAGAGAAGCATCAGGAACTTTCTGTACTCATCATCTCATTTATGGGGCAGGAGAACCTGTTGATGTAGCAGAGTTCCTAAATACTGCAGGAGCTTTTGGTGTTGACATACCGTTCAGTGACATCTTTCTGCTGTATCAGACTTACATTTTAGGTCAGCAAGTTCAATGCACTCACCTTGGTTGTGGAAGTACTTGTCTGTTAAAATATAAATTGATTTACAAGATAACACATTTCTGTCCTAGCAATTCAGTAATAATTAGCAACTGTAGGTTTAAATAAAATGCATTAAGCTTAATACCACAACGGAGTTTTGCCAGCACTAAGAAGCATGTACCATTATTACAGAACAAACAAACCAACCATTCTTGAGCAGTGAACTACCTCTACCTTTTGTACTCAACAATTCTCTCCTGCAGTTCCCAAAAATGTAGCTTTTTTTTTTTTTTTTTTAACTGTATTTGCTTACTGAGCTTATAAATTGTTAGGATGTTTGACTCCTTTTTGGAATAAATAATTTACTGTTCCAGAATCAGTTCAGCATTTGTGTTGGTCTACTAGTACAAATCTTGATCCAGTTTTCATTGAAATTACTATTTGCAACAAGTGGAAGCTGTTACCAAGATTTCCTCAGTTGTCTTCCTATTTTCTGAGTGTTTAATATTCTGTCTACAGGTTTTTTACCTTCTAAATATAGCATCATCAGTATTATTTTCAAGTTGTCAGGCTCACCTTAGGTCTGTGATCTTGTAGTACATTTGACAGAACTTAGAAAATATCAAATCAGAATCTGAGAATGCTTTTGTCTGTGTGGAGCAACTACAGCTTAGGTTTCTTAGGTACTGTATGTCTGGTTTCTAGTGAAGCACTTGGGAAAACTATCACATAATTGGTACTCTCAGTACATTTGGATGAAAACGAATTGTGAAATAGCATTAGGACATTCCAGGTGACCCTTTAGAAAATAATCATGTTTTATTTTCTTAATTAACATTGGTGTTTCACAGTGATCTTGCTAAGAGAAGACAATCTACATGACAGACTTTTAAGTTAACCTGTTACAAATGTAACTCTGGGCTTTTTTTAATGACAGAAACATTGTGCACGGCAGCTGATGTTATTTAGGGAAGTATCTTTAAAATGACAGCACTTTGCAATTAGTCTTTCTCTTGGAAAACTTCACTTGATAACTGCTTTTGAACTATGCTAAAAACCTAAATTCCTTTTTAAACTACCTTTCACACTATTTGCATGTATTCTTAATTTGTTTTGTATGTGTAGAGTCCTTTTTCACGTTCACCAAGGAATGCCTTGGCAAGAGGGGAGCAATTCTATATTTGGACACCTTGGCAGATTATTCTGCACTGGATCACGTTTGATCCATCATGGTTTGAGTACCAAAACTGGCTGCCTGCAGTGGTAGAATGAGAGGAATTTAGACTCAGTGGGAGGTCTGGAGATTATTTGGTTCAGCTTCCAGCTCAAAGCAGGGTCAACCAGCAAAGTTAGATCCTATTGCTTTGGCTCATATCCAGTAGCATTTCAAATATCTGTAAGGATGTAAATTCTTCCTTTTCTGGGCCCTTCTTAAAGGTTGACTTTCACTGTGAAATTTTTCCTAGTGCTACAACTGGAATTTTGTCATGACTCATATATCCATTGTCCGTCATCTTTTTGCTTTGTATATTCAAGAGGAGTCTAGCTTTGTCTTTTCTATAATCTTCAGTAGGTAGCTGAAGACAGTGATCATACCTTAAGGCTTTCTCTGCTTAAGACTGAACAAATACATCTTTAATCATCCTGGTGGCCTTCCACTGCGTGCTTTTCAGTATATTAGTGCTTTATATTGATCCCCAAATTGGACAATCATTCTCAAGAACCAAACAGAGGGGAATAATAATTTCACCTGATGGCTGCCCTCTTGCTAATATAGCACAGCATGCAGTTAGTCTTCATTGTTGCAAAAAGATATGCTGCTGACTCATTTTCAGCTTATCAAAAAGTATCAGAAAGGATCTCAGATCCTTTTATGCAAATTTGATTTCTGTTCAGTCAGCCCTCTGCCTGTGCTGTTGTCTGAGTGCAGATGTAGGATTTTTCTGTAACTGAAGTTCCCAAGATGGGTCCCTCTGAATCAGAGTCTAGTTACCACTTTGCACTTCTCGGCATTGTCCACAAATTTGGTAGAGTAACTAGGGTCATTAAGTATGGATTAGTTAATAATGAGGATATTAAGAATACTCACCTTAGTATCAATTCTGAGAATCTTCAAGAGTGACCAGCTACCACTTGGTCTTAATACTGGTGATCCCAGCATTTAGAATCCTATAGCCCAGACAGTTTCCCATCAACCCTTTAATCCACTTATCCGAACCACATCTCTCCAGTTTGGCTACAAGACTGTGAAAGACTGAGTCAAAAGCCCAACTAATATGAAAGTAAAGAAAAATTCCTGCTCTCCCTTAGCCACACACACAGAGACAGTCATTTCTCAGTAGAAGGATATCGTGTTGGTCAGGCACAACACATCTTTGGTAAATCCAAGATGACTGTTCCCAGTCACCATGACCTTATCAGTCACATGTCTGGACATGGTTTCCAGAAGGATTTGCTGCATAGTCTTTCGGGAGTCAGCCTGTAGTTTTCTGGGTGCCACTCCTTGACTTTCTTGCAGATGAGTTGAGATGTTTCCATTTTCATCAGGAGCCTCTTCCCTTCTCCAGTAGAAGATTATGTAGAATGGTCTTGTGATATCACCAAACAGCTCTCACAGCACTCATATGCATTTTATTTCAGATAATGATATACTTCCTTTTCAGTTTTGTATTAAATGTTGCATGCAAAGGTTTTCACATTGCATCCTATATCAAAACAATGTCATGGTTGTTGAAAAAAATTGAAAAAAGTTTAAAAACTGAGCTTAAAGCTCTCTGTACTATCCCAGTTGTCCCCCTTTGTCCTCATATAGGTACATATTATACAAACTCTATTGCATTATCACATTTGGTTCCTTTTCTCACCTCCTCACTTTCTTTTCTGGAAGAGTCCTTGAGTTATTCTGCTTTTGCAGTCTAGACACTGTTTAGATTGAATCAGTGTTCTAGTAAGTAAGATTATAAAAATCCTAGTTTGTGTATTGTAACTGGCATGAGGGTACTGAATAAGCAGAGAATTTGAGATTGAGAAGTAAAGGTTTATTTGAGTAATGAGTAACTAATTGAAGGCAGCTCCTGATGACTGGATTTTGGGGTTTTTTTGCTGTGCCACAAAATATCTGTGGCAGTTGTTCATTCTTCCCCTTATGGTTCGTGGTACCTTTGAATATGTGGAAAGTTGTTAAAATACAAAGTTTAGTGTTGAACTTAAATCTCTCTGGGCAAAGTTAGTATGCATTCCAGTTTTATGTGACTTAGTTTGTCATCTGTAACTGAGGATCATACATCTGTGTGATGTTCATGCTGAGAATGGGGATGTAACACTGAATGTGGTGGGGAAGCACCTTGGGGAATTGATAATTCCATTACAAGCTCAGTAAATAAGACCTCAGACCTCTTTGTTGAATGATAAATAATTGGTATGAAGCAAACATCCATCTGTTTGAAGGAACGTGCTTGTTCCTCTCCAACAGCAAAGCAGTGGATACATGCAGTCCTCTCTGGGTCAGTAGCTGTTGAGCACACAGTGGAGCACAGACTGTCACTGGTGCCTCTGCATGTTTCAGGAACAGAGTTACACATGCAGAAGGAGCAGTTTTCTGTTCACCTGTCAGGTGAGGAGAGAGGCAGAAAACCCAGTCTCTCATTTCTTCTAAGGGCAAAACAGTTATGCCTGTGAATGGCATCAGGAAAAGGTATGTTAAAGTTTAATTGCACAGCAGTTACTGTATTAGTGATGAATAGTTTTTATCCTTTCAGAAAAAAAACATAGATTGATAAATGAATTTATTACGATGGAAAGTGGCCCTTGGTATCAGTTGAATAGACATAAGTTAGGACATCATCTGACAGCTTTAAGAGAGTTTGAACAGTGTTGAGGACATTTTTTTCTATCATTTTTTTTCCAGCTGTCTGCATATAATGTTGCAATTCTTTTGACTATAAAACCAAAGGAAAAAAAGAAAAAAGAAGGGTTTTCCACCTTACTTGAAAGATGTACTAAGAAGGACTCATTTTAAAAAAGGAACAGTATAAATTGCACTTTCCTATCACAAACATTGTGTTTCTGTAGAAATTTCTTGGGTTTGTCTTACATGGAAATGCACAGGCCACTGTCACCTTCATAAAGCTTTCAACAATCACTTCCTACAGCAGTTTAATGGTCAGAAGGAATAGCGTGATGAGTTCTGTCTCCAGCTCTGGGGTCATCAGCACAGAAAGGGCATGGACCTGTTGGAGGAGGTCCAGAGAAGGGCCACAAAAGTTATCAGAGAGATGGAGCACCTCTCCTGTGAGGAAAGGCTGAGACAGCTGATCCTGTTCAGTCTGGAGGAGAGAAGGCTCCAGGGAGACCTTATAGCAGCCTGTCAGTAGTACCTACAAGGGTCTACAAGAAAGATAGGAATAGACCTTTTAGCGGGGCTGTTGCGATAGGACATGGGGTAATGGCTTTAAACTAGAACATAAATTAGATACAAGGAAGAAATTTTTTATGCTGAGTGTGATGAAATACTTGTCCAGAGAGGAGACAGATGCCCCATCCATGGAATCATTCACAGTCAGGCTGGATGGGACTCTGAGCAGCCTAATCTAGTTGAAGATGCTCTTTAGGGGGGTTGAACTAGATGACCATTAAACGTGCCTTCCAACCCAAACTGTTCCATGATTCCATACTCATGGAAATGAACTTGATGCAAGTTCTCTGTAGTAGAGTCATAATCAACAAAGTAAGCATATTTTTTTTAATTCTGTCAAGATTTTTTCAAATTAAAGTGCTACTGTTATTAATATTTAATGTTTTATTACACTGAGATGTCCTGGCTTTTGCTCTTGAGGATCTTGAATAGAGCAGATAAAAACTATAGCTGTCACAGCATTCAGGAGAATGGCCTTTTATATAAGATTTTCAAGATGGAAAAACCTCTTCATTTGTTTTTTTTTGTTTTCTTTAGCAGGAGAGCCTGTACAACATAGGCAAGTACTGTTGATGTTTTTACAGGCACCAGTTGGAATATGATCTTACTCTTCCACGATGTTTACACTATTTTCTTTACCTGAAGAACAGACTTCTAACAAATGGATTCAGTGCAGCATAATGAGCCATAGTGGTATTTTGGTTTTAAAATTTGAAGGATAGATGAGCTTAAAATGAGGAGGGAAATGGAAGTGTGTGAAGGAAAGTTCTGATACATCTCTAATACGTAGTTGTGAATTGGTCTAGACAGCACTGATTTTAAATGAAACGAAGGTGAACCCGAAATAGTTTTAGTAGAAAATTTGTTTCAAAGTTGAAATGGCTGTGTCCTATTGAACCCAAATCTGTATGAAGCATGACAGGTTCTTTATGACAGCTTTTTTTTTCCTTGAAAGACAGCTATTTTCTGGATGCATGTTACTATTCTCATACTTCATTTCATTTATGTGGGTTTTGTGCTTCAATACAGGGTTTCATAAATGACCTACCTGACCTATGCCTACTGAGGTCTCACTGATTACTGGAAAGTACAGTCCTTGCCAAATCCATCATGTTGGCCCTGGTGCTTTTAGGTTCAGTCAAAATGGGTAGGTAGTCACACTGAATATTAGTATCACAAAAGAAGACCTCATAGTATTGCTTTTGAGTCAGATCCTTTTTCTGACAGAAGGGGACTAATAAAAAAATGCCTGTCAGATGTAACTTGAATTTAGGTCTCTTAAACTCATCATAAACTACCTCATAAAAGATAATTTCCCTGTGCTATCTTAAAACAGATAAAGTCAGAAGCTGTAGCATATATGTAGGATGAAGTACTTTTTCTTGTTTTATACAACTGTTAATCGTGACAAGCAGTCCAGAGTTCAACTAAGTCATTTCAGTGGAAGAAAGCAAGAGTGGGAGACAACTTGCAAGCAATCTGTTCAAATGAAAATTTGTCATTACTGCAGAAGCTGCTTACAGAACTTGCCCGTTTCCCAAGAAGGCCGTTTCACCTATCTTTCCAAGGTTAGATCTGACTTGAATCTTCTTACTGGCTCAGCAAAGTCTTAAGCAGAGGCCAGCACTTCCAGTGCTGCAGAACACATTAATTATGTATTACTTTGTGGTGTGAACCACTGCCTGTCAAAGATCAGTAACAAAGATCATTATATGCATTTCAATTAGGAGACCATGCTCTGTGAAGTAGATTTTTTTTTCTCCTCTCTTTGTACTTTGAACAGCCTAGCAATCCAGGGATCTTTCTTCTCTTAAGATTTTTTTTTTTTTTTTTAAGGTCTCTAGAAAAAGCAGAAGAGCTAAGAAAATAGCTCTTCACTGAAGACAAGGATCTAAAATTATCTTCAGATAAATAAACAATTTTATACTTCTTGTCTTTGCAGATGATTTGAAAACAAATGAAATCCAGTTTGAAGGTTCCCTTGTCTAGCATCAAATAAAGATCAAGCAATTTACAGTGTCATAATGCTTGCACAGGAAAGGAAAACAATCTTACAAAATTAGTCTTCTGAGCATAACTTACGTTAAGTTCCTGTGAGATTACCTAAGTAGCAGTATTTAATAATGCAATTAGGCATGGATAAGAGAGAGAATATAGTCTGGTCAGTGCTTCTTATTTCTGTCTGACTTGAATAACCATCACTGTCTATTCAGCCTTTATTTCTATTGATGAAGGTTTTGAAAACTCTTGAAATGGCATGCCCTCTGTATCAGTGAGTGATAGCTTGCATTAAACTAGTAGTTTTGATGTAACATTCACTGATGTCTTTAAGATTGAATGTTGAGGATGGCAGACAGAAATGTGTGTAAAAATGCCGGAGGTATGAACGCGCTTGTTTATCTCATCCCTCTTGTGCTTTCTCAAGCATTGAGATCTTACATTATGACTTTTTGTAGGAATTTTGCAATTTTGTCATTTGGATGCTGTGGTAACTACATGATTCCTAGTTTCTCTCTTGTCTTTAGGATTTGGATCTTTCCTGTATATTGTGAAATCTTGGATCAGCAAATGGCTAAGAAAGAAGCATTAGATACATAGTTATCTTTAGAGGACTCTTTATTCTGTCAAATGCTTGATTAGAAATTCCATGTTAGTGTGCAATAAACTGTCCTCCCTCTGTTTTCACATCCTTGTCAGGAATCTGGAACTGAATGTTGTCTCTTCTTCCAGGAAATGTGTCTCCCAAAGTCTGTGTTCAGGAATATTCCCTGTGCTGTTTTCCCCATGTAATCTAAGCCTAATTACTGTATTACTTCAGACTGTTTTTACAGATCTGAAGTGAATAGGCTTCCTTTTTCACTCTGACCAGCTGGGCAACTTGACAGTTTCTGTTCTCTATGTCAAAAGTCAGGAGACTAATTTTCAGCATACTCTTTTTTTGTTGCTTCATTTTATCACTATTCCAGTTGCTTTGGCTGTATCACTGATCTAACTCACCCTTTTAATGTATTGCCATTTGTGTAGGGTAAATAACAAAATTATGTCAAACCTGAAACATTTTATTCTCTTTTGATGGTAGCAAGTCTTTCCTGTGGTTTGACTTTACTTGAAACTCTGGACTTCCCTAATGAATAAGTAGTTTGATCTGTAATGTAAGAAGACTGAGATCTTGTCAAATCAGAATGAAATGAAGAACATACTGTGTATTGTTAACAACGTCTTTAGTTCCCAGCAGCTTTGATTGGAGCAAGAAAATTAATAAATGAGACAATAAATATGGGTATTATTTTGAAACATGGAAGGTTAGGGAAATTGTGTGATGTCTTAATGCCCAAATCTTTCTTCTGTAAAGACATAATTTTTATGTTTTGATTGTACAACCAAATAAAAGCAAGCTTGCTGTTCTTCTTTTCCTTCAAATGCTGCTGCAGTTTGCAAAAACAAATACATGATTTTAAAGAATTCAGCATGCTTGGGAAAACCTTTTTCAAGAGAGGACTCTTAAGCCTGTCAGAGTTGACCTACATAGGCAGAAGGGCTGCAGAAGTTTGATTTGCTTCACCTATACCTTGTGCTTTATTCAAACTTCTACTGTGAATTCCTCATTTTTCTGTAAAACCCAAGTTACAAAATGTATATTCACATAAATTTAACTGTTCCCAAATTCTTTCTTCATACTTAGGATGCAGTCTCTTGGACTTTGAAAAGTGAGGAATGACCCCACAAACCTTCAACTATTGAAGGCATCAGGTGTTTGATCAAAAGACTGTTGAGAAGAGAAATGGCACTCCCCCCTTAGCAATGGTCCTTAACTTTTAAGTATTTCTTGTTTATTTAGAGTGTGCTTTTCAGGACATTATCCCCACTAATAGTGCTCATGGATAACTGAGAATAAGGTTCATATAGCATTTCATAACACTGTAACTTCTGTTGAATTTTTGAGTGTGCTATTCAAACTGATCACAAAAAAACCTGATAATAAACTCTTCCCACAGAAACTGAAACAGAAGAATCAGCAGCTGAAGCAGATCATGGATCAGTTACGGAATCTAATTTGGGACATAAATGCCATGTTGGCAATGAGGAATTGAACAAGGAAAATCAAACCGTATTTAAAGAAGATACAAATCTGTTTGGATATACATAACTTCCTTTTAAGAAGAAATATGTTTTCCTGCAATCATATCACAGTAATGTTTGAAGAGCTTTCAAGAATAAAATGTTGTTTTTTTTCTAATAACTTAAATGGTGTTGGGTTTGTTTTTATAGAAAATTCATCCTACAGGTTTTACCTGAGTGATTCACTTAGGCTGTACAGTGTCTTATAACTTACAGTTATGAGTGGATTTCTGTTCAAATGAAGAGTTTTATAAATGAAGTGTTTTTAGATTTTCTTTATAATACAATTAAAGAATTTAAACACTTGTGTTTGTATGCCATTCTGCACTGCTAACAGCCTCTGCAGGCAGGAAAAGTTGCAAGAGAGGAAAGCTGCTCCAGTAAGCTGAAGGGCTAAAATCAGGGTCAGGTAAGTATCAATATGTTTCTCTGTTGTGGAAACATACACTGCAGGCTGCTATGGCATAACAAGTTCATCTTATTCCATATCCTATCCCTGGTTATATGATATATTGGATAAATCAGAGCAAAATTCAAAAGCCTCATAAAAATTATCCCTATATCCTTATGGATATAATTTAGTCTTTTTAAGGAAAGACTGCATTAATTTCTTTTATAATTATGTGTTACAATTTCATAAGTACTACTCTAGCTATTGTGTGGTGAATCATTGAATAGTTGACTATGCTGAGTTGGAAGGATCATCGAGTCCAGCTCCAGGCCCTGCACAGGACTCCCTGAGAATCACACCATGTGCCCGAGAGGACTGTCAAAATGCTTCTTCAACTCTGGCAGGCTTGGTGCTGTGACCACTTTCCTGGGGAGCATGTTGTGGGTCCCTTCCAACTTGGCATGTTCTGTTCTGTTCTGTTTGGATATCTCACATAAACCTACCCTGACTCAGTTTCATGTTGTTTCCACAAGTCCTGTCAGTGGTCACGAGAATTAAGAGATCAGTACCTGACCCTCTGCTTCCCCTCTGGAGGATGTTGAAGATCACAGTGAGGTCTCCCCTCAGTCTCCTCCAGACTGAACAGACCAAGTACCACTCCTCATACACCTTCCCTTCAAGGCCCTTCACCATCCTCATTGCCCTCCTTTGGACAATCTTAATGTCTTTTTTTATTGTGTTGCCCAAATATTCAAGGTGAGGCTGCCCCAGTGCAGAGCAGAGCAGGACAATCTCCTCCCTCGCCCGGCTGGCGATGCTTTGCCTGATACCCCCCAGGAACAGGGTTGGCCCTTCTGGCTGCCAGGGCACTGCTGACTCATACCCAACATGCCATCGACCCAGGTCCCTTTCTGAAGCACTGCTCTCCGGCCTCTCATTCCCTGGTCTGTACACACAACCTGGGTTGCCCCATTCCAGGTGTAGAATCCCTCACTTCCCCTTGTTGAACTGCATATGGTTGGTGATTGTCCAGTCCTCTATAATAAAGTCTCTCTGCAGGGCCTCCCTGCCGTCAAGTGAGTCGACTGCTCTCTCAGTTTAGTGTTGTTGGCAAACTTAATATTCCTTTGAGTCCTGCATCCAGGTCATTAATGAAGATGTTGAAGATACTTGGGCTGAGGGTGGAGCTCTGCAGAACCCCACTGGTCACCAGACACCATCCTGATGTCACCCCATTCACTTTAACTCTTTGTGCTCGACCCATGAGCCAGTTGCTCACCTGTTGCCTAACACGGTTATTCAGCTGTGTGATGGGCATTTTGTCCAGCTAAGTGTCAGTACCAAAACCTTTGCTGAAGTCCAAAAAGATTACATCTACTAGCTTTCCTAGCTGGGTTACCCTGTTGTAGAAGCAAATCAGGTCCAACAAGCAGGACTTCCCCCTCATGAAACCATGCTGGCTGTGACTTACTATAACTGGTCATGTATTCTTGCAGAATATGTATGGTTGAAATACTTTGGATTTCTTTACCAGAATGTACTGAATAAACACATCATTAATCTTTTCCATATGACTGACAGTCCTGGAAAACTTTGGTGTATTCAAGTGCTTTGTTATTTTGAGTTAATCATCAACCTTCATCTTTCTTTGTTCTGCCCTTGCTATTTCTCACAATTTTTTTTGGCCCTGAAAAGAGTCCTGAAGAATCTCTGTTATCCGTAGATGCTGCCAGTGGACTATGTGTCTCTTTTTTCAGATGAAAGAGTACATTAAAGCAACAGTTTAAGTACAAAACCATAGTGCACCTTATTCTTAATATTTGTCAAGTTGAAAACTGCCCATCCTCATGATTTTATATATAACTTTTAATGCTCATTCCATGTCCAATCAGATTCCTTAGTATCTGTCTGTGAAAGATTTGTTCAGACCATTCTGAGACATCGAGTTAAATGGTATCCTTTTAAAAGATACCCTTTTTACAGTCTGGGGGTTTGATACTGCATGCTGACTGATTAGAGATTCCTGGGTTTAAAAATGTTACAATGGTTTTCATAGAGTCATAGCATGGTTTGGTTTGGAAGGGACCTTAAAGACCCTCTAGTTCTAACCCTGCTACCGTGGGCAGGGAACCTTCCACCTGACCAGGTTGCTCAGAGCTTCATCCAGCCTGGCCCTGAACACATCCTGGGATGGGACATCTGCAGTTTCCCTGGGCAACGTTTTCCAGTGCCTCATCACCCTCACAGGTGTTTTGTTGGTCTGTCAGTTGGTTTTGTTTTTTTTTTTGGGGGGGTGGTGTTTGGTTGTTTGGTTGCTTTTTAATAATTTCAACCCATTTTTCTACTCCTTGAGGTAAAAATCACTGGTAATAGATATGATCACACCTGGTTAACAATATGTGACTTTTTCCTGACGTTTTGTATGATATAAAGTTGTCTTTCGTTTCTCCATTTTATGGTTGTAAATATTAACAGATGAATGGGTGTCCTGCCTTATAATTGCAAATAAAGTCTTAGAAAATGTTAATTTTGATTAGTTTACCCAGTATTGAAAGTGGTCTGTAATTATGACGATACCTAGCTGTGAGTAGGTGTCAAAACACCGTACAAATAAGGTCTGTCTCTTTTCTCCCATATTACAAATGGAAGAGTGGATGTCTTCCTGCTCTCATTACTAAGAGCAGAACTGTTTTTTCCCGTATAAATTGGCCACTGTGGCAGACTTACTGCTCAGAAATAATAGTTGATTTCTGCAGCTGTGAGAGTCATAACTATTTTAGATGCAAAGCTTTTGAAAAGGGGATGACTGCAAGAAGAGATTTTGTTTTGTTGTTGGTTTAAAATGCAAATGCATTTTCCTATTTGCAAGATGTAGTGGCAGCTCTCTGTTTTGTTCATGCATAAGTATGCATCCAGCCTAGAAGTAATTGAAGTAACTTTTGAAATGGCACCATCATTTTAATTGTGAGTGTAAAATTCTCAGTTCTTTGAATTTTTGTTCTATTTTTGGAACAATTATGGGAAATGGAGATAAACCTAGACTTTGCTCTACTGCTTGTGTACTATCTGTCTTTTTCCTAAATGTGTTTAAAATTTTTTCACTTTTTTATTGCATAGAAATAGTACACAAGTAACCTAAAATGTGAATAAGAGTGCAGCTATTGCAAGTAGGTGTCTGACTGATAAAATATTCAGCTGGCTCTGTGCAGTTGCCAGCAGTAACCAAGGTCTGTACCACAATTTTTCATCTGAGAGGAGAAACACTTCAAACCACTACCAGAATAGATGGGCAGTAGCTAAATTGCAAAGTGCAGAAATTGACAGAATTGTAAATTATCACAGTAAATATTGTCAAAGCAGAAACTTTGTGAGGTGTTGGACCTAAACCATACACTTTGACTTACACAGATGAAAGTAAGAGTAGTGAATGTAATTCATGTGCTACCAGGTCTGTAAATAAGTTTAAGATCTGGCCAAGAAGATGACAGTTTTAAGAAAAGTGGCAATTCCTCAGCTGTGAAACACTTTTGAAGGAATTACTGGGCATCAACATGTGCTGAAATTTAATATTTTAGTTAATGCTAACTGAACTAACCGCTGGGTAATGAAATGGCACCAGATGAAGTATTTACAAACACCAGTAAAGCAATACCAACACAGATGTTTCAGTGTTTAGTTTATATATTTATTGTTGACTGCTACTATATATCATTGAAATTGTCTTCATGCTTCTGGAATTCCTCTTCTTTCCTCAGCAGGCTGGTGGCTCTCAAAATTGCTGCCTGCAGCAGTGCTGGACTTGCTGTCCCTCCTGAACACAGATCTTTGAAATCACACCCTGTTCACTTCAAGGGTCATCTTTGTGTGACTGGTAATAAGTACAGCTGCTTATTAATGGTTGGACTCAATGATCTTAAAAGTCTTTTCCAACTTAAATGATTCTGTGATTCTATGGCTGTGTTTGTATTTTTGATAAGGCAGAAGCTGGATACAGTCCCAGGAACTAGTACCAGAACTAGTTCATTTTAAGTTTTGAATATGAAAGTATTTGAGGGGGTTTGGGTTCTTAGAGCTCTGTTTTGGCCACATAGGACTTGGGGAAGTGGAGCTACAATGCAGAATATAGCATATTTGGGGGAGCACTCCAAGTTAACACACACTCTTGAAATGTAACCATCAATCCAACACCATTGTAGACAAAATTACTGATATTGAACGTGCAGCTCAGTGTCACAACAAAACACTAGACGATGCCTGCTAGCCAGAATTCAAAGGTCCAAGATTTTTCTTATGTAAAAAGTCGAAAGTGCAGAGCAGATTTATGCCTTGTTCAGGAAGGATGCAAGGAGTTTACCTTTCCTCTTGTCTTCCACAGAGGCAGCAAGGCCATATCCAGAGGGCTCTAATAAACCATGATCATTCTTCTTGTCCTGTAGAGAAGAAACCTGCTCTGATTGTAGTATTTCTTATTGATGAATAAACTGGAACTTGTGCACAAATGCTACTTAGATTAATCACTATAAAGAATGGATTTAGAGAGAGGAGGAGAAGAATTCTGGTCTCATAGGAACCAAGGTTTCATTGGTGTACCAAGTGGCTGCACAAGCCAAAAAGGCTACAGCTGAAGGATGACTGACAACTGCTGTGGAAAACACTAAGTTCCAGATGTAGATTTGAAGACCTGAAGTTAAGAAAAAATGTAAAAAGAAAATAAAAAAAAATTTGTGCCACCCAAGGACACTGTGAGTCAACTGAGTTCACAGAGGATGGGTTAGTTTGATTGCTTCAGGCTAACAAAGGAAATGGGGGATTATAAAGGAATTTATAAACACATTAGTGCAGAAAAAAATATTTGGGCAAGGAAGTGAGTCGTTTTCTCACTCTCCTTATTTAATCATAATGAAGACTGATAAGGCAGAGCATCAGACCTTTCAAAGAGAAGGGTTTTTTTCTGAGTTGAAAGATTATACATAAAAATAACAACTTGGCTGATACGTATTGCAGGATATTAATGAAAATGATAAAAAATATCTACCAATGCGTTTTTATTTAAGAAAATGTAACAGATAAGTGAAATGTAAGAGGTAAATAAATACAATATTGTAAAACTTTCTCTTGTTAAATCTATCTTCTGTGTAAGTTTTAAGGATTTTTCTTATATTGCATAAGGGACACATTCTGGCATCTGTTACTACAGAACAAATAACAATACAAACAGTCTGAAACTGTTTATATTGATTGAGCATAGTCAGAAGCAGAATCAATATTTTCCAGCACTTCTCACCAGACTAGGCCCAATGAGGACCATCAGCATATTTGAGGTAAATAAGCAGGGGCATGTTTTTGTGTGTCCCCTTAACTCTGGGAGCATCACACCTCGTTGTCTGCCTTCATGTTCAACTTGCAAGCTATCTAATTGCTTGGAGTTCTGCTTCTGCACATGTTCCCAGCAGCAGATGATAGTTGATAATCACTGCTGAGGTTGATTTTTTTCTGCCCAAATCCTACAAGAGTCCTGATGTTCTGAGGCCCTCTTTGGCCCCTTGTGTTACCACTTTCAGCTGACTGCCCCTACTTCAAAGCTATAGAGCAATGTTCTGGAATAGAGTTCAAACTGAGTGGCTGAAAGGAATGTATGACATACTCATCTGTACTAATTTTTTTGCCTAGGCTTGTGTATACTTATCATGAAATCTTGCTTGAAAAATAAATTGAGATTTTCCTAAATTGGAAGTAAGATGGGTGATTTTAAAGTTGTCTGAGTAGCAGTGGATAGCAATGGAGTTGTTAACCATGTGGAAGTTTTAGTCCTTGAGGGGGGAGGAGGGTCATGAGGCAGTCCATCAGTGAAATACATTGTTGGAGTGTAAAGACTTTCAAACAATAAGGGGAAAATACAAAGAAATACAACAGAAACAATCAAAACTTAGGGGAGTACACACTGGCCATAAAATAGAGGCAATGAAAGGGGATTTGAGAAAACACATTTTAAATTTACATTAAAGAGATAAATTTGGATGCCGTGACAGGAAAAAAGTCTCTTCAGTATTGGGGTGCATGTCCAAATATTGCTTAGTAGGAGTGTGAGTGTGAAAGCTTTTGCTCTGAGACCAGTAGTTGTGAAGCAGTAATTCTGCATGAAATACTGCATTAGTTTTGGGGTCAGCATGTGACTAACAGAGTAGAAGAGAAGAATACTGATGTGCTGCCGTATGAATAATCATTAGAATAATGTGTGAAAGCAAAGACAAGGCTCAAATATAGAAATTCTTGGGTAGATGCGAAGGGGAGGTAATTAGAGTAATTTGGAGCAGCTGTAGTACGGAACAGTGAAAGAAGGTAAATGAGAACTGATTTCACTAAGCAGCAGTGAAGAGAGATGGGAAAGAGAAACCTCTTAATGCCAAGATATGGAATACTAATTTCCATGGCAGTTTAGAAGATGCCTCTTGGTTTACCCGGAAATTTTAAAACTGAACAGCACAAAAGGCTAAACAAATGTTTTGGGAAAAGGAAAAAAAAAAAGAAAAAAAATCCTATTTTACAATGGCAAAGCAGGAGGTGGACTGAGGTGACCTGACTGGTTTTACCACCTTTACATTTTACAGTAGTAGAGCGTCTGTTTATTGGGTGACTGTCAGGTGATGATCTCCTGAGAGCACCTGGATGAGATGCCACCTGGAAGTATTAAACAGGCTTTCATGGCTTTTTTGTGATGATTTGTTGCTGAAATTCCTCTTCAGGTTAATATGCCTTCATGGAATTTCTATTAGAGGAATCAGAGCAGACAAAGAAATGAAGCAGTACCTTGTTTCTCCCTCCTTCCCTGCTTCCCCACCCCACATCCCAAGCCTCCCACTCTTAGTTTTGATTCATTTCCTAGTGAAGTAACTGATACCTGGTTACTGTCTGTTGACTCAGTAGAATATAGGAAGCCTTTTACTAGTGGGAAACGTGATGCTTTTATCCACCCTTCCCCCAGCTGATAACAAAACCAGCTGTAGTGCTTGCCTGCCTTGCAGTGTGAGCTGGTGTCCCAGTTTGCATCAAGGGAATGTCTGTTCCAGCACAGACACACAGGGGTGATCTAAGACTGTAAAATACATGATCATATTTTGCCTCAGATATGAAGCAGCATTATAAATTGCTATGTAAACCACATGTTACTTTTATAACATTTACACATATTTTTGTTTGGTGTGAGAGTTTTGAATTACGTTCTAGGAAATGAGAAGTGTTTTAAAAGGTCTTGAATAGTCTGAGCAACCACGTCTGAAATGCCCTCCAGCACTCACGGAAGACAGAAGTAAGGGATGGAAATAGCACATAAGCACTGCACTTTCTCATAGGGAAGAAAATGGGGGTTTATATGTGTAATTACTATTGCCACAGTCCCAATTTCTCATCATAATGATTTGGTAGCTTAGTTTATAAAAACTATGAGTCCCACCATTCCATTTGGAAAGTAGTAAGCAGATTCACAGTGGTTAAGCCAAATACAATTAGATTTATTTATTTTACAGCATGAAGTTGCAGAGACCACTATAATTTAAATTAGCTTTACAAACCAAAGCGGAGTTGGAATTAATTCAAGCAAAGAGTATAAGGCTTAGATTTGAGCTTTTGAACCTGCCTCGAACAATTCTGCTGTTTTTCCTGCTGAACAAAAATGCGAACCGAGAAACAGTAAATCCTTCAGGTCTCCAAACTCAAGTCACAGACGAAGTAAGGAAAATTCAGCCCTCTGATACTCTGAAATACAGTTACCAAGCAGATTATGGAGTGTGCTATCATTTTGCTACATATTAACCTACCAATAAAAGGTGGTTTCAAGGACAGAGCTCAGATTTGTATCATAAGGCCAGCAACATTCATAGTCACATTGTCTGCATTCAGGGTTGAGGTACAAATATTCATTCCTGAAGTCGATTGCTTCCATGTGCCATGTGTGTAAAATTTCAGAAGCCCCTTGTATTATAGTTTGTTTTTTAAAGGCTTTTCACTGACACATAATAAAGTCAAGTCTCTGGTGATCAACCCTATTCTGGTATGCCAATAAAGATCTCTATGGGTGGAGATGTACAAAACCATCTCTGTCCCTGAAGAAAAGGATAGATAAACAGGACAATAATGACAGAAATAGACAGCAAAGAAATGCATCCCCTGGGACTGAAGGGTTTGTTTTTCCTTTGTTTCACTTTTTTCTTTCTTTCTTTTTTTTTTTTCTTTTCTTTTTCTGTCATCTCTTTATTTAAATATGAGAATAGCTTGTCTCCTTCCAGTGCATGCAAGTTTCCATTTCCAGTTCCAAGACAATTTGCATTTGATGTTTGGGTTCAGGCTGTTGAGAGGCAGGAATTATCTGCAGTGTGCAAATGTGAACGTGGAGTGCAACTGCCCAGGAGATTGGTGATATATCATCTCCAGGGTTTTTGTCAAGGTCTTATATTTTAACAGTGTCAGCCTTCCCAGTCTGTTGCAAGCACAATTTACACCCCTTCTGTCTCCTAAGAGGAAAGGGAATAGAGGCGACAGAGATCTTCCCAGAGGAGTGACTAATCTTTATCCTTCAGGAGTGTTCAAGGATAGTCACCTCTACTAATCATTAAATAGTTGTTTTTAAGACAAGGGTGGAAAAAGCAGATCAGTTAATCCCATTTCCCAAACGTTCTGCAGTGCACATCATTATCCATTCTGCTTCTTGTAGTCATTACCAGAAAGAAATTAGGTCTAGCAATGAATGGTCAGTATGATGCTGTCAGTGACACACAGTTCAATTTTAAATTTAAAATAGACTCTGTTGTCTGCCTATATCAGCTATTAACTTCAGTGTCATTGTCACAAAGCCATCAATCTCCTTCTGTCCCAAACCTGTTTTCTGTGTAGAGTCAGCCCATCTTCCTTATTTCCTACACATGCAGATTTTAAATCATCTTGTAAACCTTGTACTGCACCAAAGGTTGAAGGCTGCAAGACTTGGCAGATTGGGATTGTTTTTTTTTAATTCTCTCCCTCCCCCCAACATACATTTAGTATCCACCACCAGATGACAGATTGCAGCTACTCTCTGAACTGGATCATGCCAGAAATGGAAAAACGGGAAAAAACACAACCCTAAAACTGATACGAAACCAATAAAAGCCTGATTTCACTGAAGCTGATGGCAAATGAAGTAGAACTTAATTTTCAAATAATTGCTATAAAAATTGTTTCAGAGAGGAACTGCACAAAGTCTCTTTTGTAGGCTGTAGGATATTGTACATTTGAGAGATGATCTCTGCTTGTGTAGCACCAAAGCAGCTGAGTGCCTCAGTTAGCTGTCATCTAGTTTAATGTGGGGGAGTTTGTTACTGGAACATTTTAAGCATTTAATTGAGAGAGTCTTCTGTTCTGGATTTTGCCTCTCTTCTGAGTAACAATGTCTAAGAACACTGACTTTTAACACCCATAAATTTCCTCAAAATTTCCAGAAGACACAGCTTTGGGAAACATACATGTGATTTGTAAAGGATAGCTGTAATAGGAAGAGTTGATGACCACAGAGCATATTCTGATCTTCATTTTATTCTGTGAACTTCAATCCTTCAGGCAAGAATCTTTTTAAAATACCTAAATGGAGAAGTTTCTGCCTCTTGAGTCCATGACAGAAAGTTGCTTCATTAGCCTACATCTCACTGAACAACTGTAAAGGGGCCTATTCGTTAAACATAGTAACTGTGATGTTGTGTTGCATCAGTACATAACACAGCAAGTAATGAAACCCGGGTAATTCTGGCCTGTTATGTCTGCAATTATTTTGTTCTTGGGCATTTGAAATTTGAGTACTTCAAGAGCTGTATGGCTATTTTGAGTGCCATGTCCAACAACTACAGTGACAATAATACTTGTTGCAAATCTTGTGTTCAAATCCCATTTTAACCTGTAGATGTCAATATTACTGTAACAAAGCCTATGTTTTGCTTACAGGAACTCATGGCCTTGCTAAGCCTTGATGTAATTGAGCTGCTGTGATCCCTAGATAGGATCTGAGTGTTGGCAAAATTCCCATACTGACCCTTTCATCACCTCTCACTTGTGGGAACTGGCACTAGTAGGCATTTTGTAAGTGAGGCATGAGAGACTGCACAAAGAGATGCAACACCCATCCCACTGGTGATTAAAGTACTTCCTTGAAAGACCCAAACTCAGGTCTTTGACCTTTGGGAGCACATCAGGCTCAGCTTGAGGCAAAAAGGATGCAGCAGAGTGAGTCATGACTGAAAGGAGCCAACTTTATGTCTGGAAGGTGCTTACATATGCAGGTCTTTTAGTTTTGCATATATAGAAACCTCACTGCAGAGAGAGAAGGCAAACATGTATTTCATGTAAACTGAGAGATGACACAGAGCACATGCATAATTTATATTTGTTGGAAGAAACAGTTCCTGAGTGTGAATCAAATAACTGTATCCAGAAAAGGGAAGAATAGAAAATACTGCTGGGTTGGGTTGGTGTGGCCAAGTTTTGGCAGTGGAGGGCTACAGGTGTGGCTTCTGTAAGAAGCTGGTGGAAGCTTCCCCCAAGTCTGACAGAGCCAGTGTCAACCAGCTTTGAAATGGACCCGACACTGGCCAAGGCTGAGCCCAACAGCCATGGTAGTAGCACCTCTCAGATAACATATTCAAGAAAGGGAAAAATCTGCTCAGAATAACAGCAATGGACAGAGGAGTTGGAATCTATAAGAAAAACAGCCCTGCAGGCACCAAGGTCTGTGGGGAAGGAGTGGGAGGAGGTGCTCCAGACACCGGAGCAGAGATTCCCCTGCAGTTGGTGGTGCAGGCCATGGTGAGGCAGCTGTGCCCCTGCAGCCCACGGAGGCCCACAGTGGAGCAGAGATCCACCTGCAGCTCTTGAAGTACCCCAGGAGGGAACAGGTGGATGCCCAAAGGAGGCTGTGGCCCTGTGGGAAACCTGTGCTGGAACAGGCTCCTGACAGAACCAGCAGACCTGTGGGGAGAGGAGCCCACACTGGAGCAGGTTTGCTGGCGGGACTTGTGACACTGCAAGGGTCCTGCACTGGAGCAGCCTGTTCCTGATGGACTGCACCCTGAAGAAGGGACCCACGCTGGAGCAGGGGAAGAGATGTCAGGAGTCTTTCTCATTGGAAGAAAGGAGCAGCAGAGACAAGGTCTGATGAACTGACTGCACCCTCGTTCCCCATTCCCCATCCCCTTACACTGCTGCAGGGAAGACAGAACTTAGATGTAAAGTTTGAGCCTGAGAAAAAGGGAGGAGGGGTGTGGGGATGGATTAAGAATATAACTGATAATACCTTGAAATGATGCAGAATGTAACTGATAATGCCTTGAACTGATGCTTTAAAATGTATGTTTACCCTTTTCCATATGTCCCCCCCCGGAATCCATGTCTTCCCTTTCCCAGAATCCATTTGTACCACTTCTCTGAAACCAAGTGCTTCCCAGAGATCCTCTGCGACCCCTCCCCAGGGAAGAGAGGGGCGTGACCCACCTTGCTACCTGAAACCTTTCCCCGCCTATATGTTAATCCCCTCATCCCTGTTGGCCCAAACCCACACAATACCTTTTCCCCCATTGGAGAATCTGAACCCCGTCCAAGGGACTATAAAAAGTCCCTGCTTCCTGAATAAACTCTCTCTGCTTGGACCCTCTCCAAGCTGCTGTGGTCTCTTTGTCCTTTGCCCAGGGCTCAGGCACCAAGTGGCCGGGGGGGAACCAGGGGAGAGCACCCCCTCCTCTCCTAGATACATCGACTGGAAAGTCTAACCTAGGAGACTAATATCATACCGCTACGACCATCCCACCACCCAACACTCCAACGAGGCTCAACACACACATATATCCAAACTCGGATAGAGGGGGGGAAAGGTGATTAAGATTTTATTTTATTTATCACTACTTTACTCTGATTTTTATTGGTAATAAACTAATTTCCCCAAGTCTGCTTTGTAACTCATGAGTGATCTCTTCCTGTCCTTATCTCAACCCAAAAGCCTTTTGTTTTATTTTCTCTCCCCTGCCCAGTTGAGCAGAGGAGAGATAGAGCAGCTTTGGTGGGCATTTGGCATCCAGCCAGTGTCGATCCACCATAATTACAGAATGAGAACAACTGCTCCCCTTTGCCTACAGCAGCTAAGGCCAAAGGAAGAAGAGAGGGGTGGTATTTGAGTAACTCTAACACTGCTTCTGTGATGGCAGAGAATTTGCAGTTATGGGCTTGAGTGTGAGACATGGTTGCAATACCTTCTCACCAGATCTTTACAAAATTGCCAGATAATACTCCACTAGAGAAAATACGCAACATGTCCTATTCTTCATGCTCTCTTCACACACTTGTAAATGTTGCATAAGGAACAGAGTATATATATAATTCTACCTAAAACTCCTCACCAGCTGCACTCATATAATCACAAATCCAACCTCACATTATGCTGGAAAAAAACATCCTTTTCCAATGGCAATAAACATTCTTGGCTAAGCCACTAGGTCTGACAGGACTCCAATAGCCTGGTGAGATCTTTCACCACTCATTGGAAACCTGCAGTGCCTCTTGTCTTCTAGGAGTTCTCTAAATACAGAAGAAGGCAGTGAGGACCAAATATGAGACACACTTTATGGCAAGAGAACAAAAGTGTCCTGGGTGTAGCCTCAGCCAGCCTGTTAAGGATGGAGGAGTTCCCAGGAAACCCTGATCTTCACTTGGACTTTATTTGTACCTTGAATGGGTCTTTGATTTGAAAAATGTAACATGACTCCATCTGTAAAATAAGAAGGATAATAAAACTTTGTTCCAGGTCTCTTAGTTTTATCAGTTATTGATGTGTAGAAGTATGTTGGCACTGCACAAGGCTTGAAGAATGCTGCTGCCTCCAGAGACTTTTAACCCATGAGTTTTAAATACAAGCCTGGAGCTCATCAGTGACCCAAATGCAATAGTTTTGGCAATGTTTGCCCTTATCTTAATGTCATCATGGAGCAGCAAGGGCTGAAGAAGCACATAACAACAGAAGAAAGTGTGCTTTGGGAAAGGATGTATGAAAGCAGGAGTGCCTACCTTTCTAAACTGCATAAAAGAAGAATTCAGTTGTTGACGATGGTCTGGAGCATGGAGGAGACGATTAAGGCATCACCAAGATGTGATGTACTGGCTGAGTGGAAATGAGAGCAGGAAATATTGCAGTTGATGCTATAGGTCAAAGCAGTGTTCTGGGGATCCTTGAAGGGAAGCACAAGTAGCTGAAATTTAATGCAGGAGGCCAAAGGAAAACGATAGAAAAATTCAGAGGTGCTACTGTTGAGGCAGATGATTTACTGAGACATTTGAAATAGGTTGCAAAGGAAAAAGGTGAAAATGAAGAGGAAGTTCTAGCAGTCTCGAGGAGAAATGATCAGGGCATAACCACAATTTTTGTCAATGGCTGACAGGGGTGAGACTTAGAAAAGTTGCTCATGGTGAAGTGATGTAATTCGGCAAATGTATGGCTCTTGTTTCAGTCTGGAAGAGATGAGTCTGAGGAGATTTAATTAACATGTAGGACTTCTTGTAGGAAATTGCTAAGTGTTGTATGCCCAGAAGTTTTTTGGGAAATAGAAAGCAAAATGAAAAATAGTCACGATTTCCTCACTTCACAGAGAAATTCTGCAAGACTTGCAATCTGTGCTTGCTGTCCAGGAGATGAATATTCAGACCTGTTGTCTCCCTATGAATAGAAAGCTCTAGAAAGATCAAGTCCTTTCTTGGGCCTCTAGAAGGTTCATGCTGAATGAAACCTTGCTCAGTAAACCTTTATGGAGAAATAAAGTTTAAATTCTATCTTGATTTCATATTGACTTGTTATAGACAAGCAACTGTTCTGAAAATGTTTTCACATGTTCATTCATCTCCCTTTAGAGAATTCAGTGTGCCAGTTTCTGAGAGAGAACAAACTTATCATGTATTATATTTAGATGCAAGCAATTTGTGGTTAATGTTACTCTGCCAGAACAGGGTACCAAACTCCCAGTTTCAAAACCAGGCGAGTTTATTGGATAGCTATAAAACTCAGTGTGAGAGAAAGAGGAGAAATTTTCACCTAACTCAAATAATCTGACACGTACTTCCAGCCTACAGATAAGACTGAAGCTGGAGTAGCTCAACAAGAGAAGATGAAGAATATTAATGTACTGAAATGTCTATACGTGAATGTAAGGAGCATGGAAAATAAGCAGCAGGCACTAGAAGAGATACTAAACAAAGAAGTTTATGAACTAGTGAGCATAGTGAGGCAAGGTGGGCTGATTCCTGTCAATGCTTTGAATGGCAATAAAGAGGGTCTGCACAGACATGCAGAGGCATGGTGACAGGATGCAGCTGTATTTTCTCACTGATGTGATGCATGCAATGGGCTCAAATGATACTCTATTTTCTCAAAAAAACTTTAACTTGTAAGATCAGAAGAAATAATTTACATGGTGGATCCAATGCAGCTTTTTTTGTGTTCATGAGCTCTTAGAAATCCACAGAGTCCTAAACAAACTGGATGTTTGTGATAAAAAACATTTCAAGCTTTTTGTTAAATTAAAACTCACAGTTAAGTAGTGTAGTAAAGGTACAAAACACTGGATGCTGTGTTTGAATGTTGGGTGTGTTCTTATGAAGCTTCCTAATTGCAATAATTAGTACCAGCCTTGGGACAGGCCACCCACTTCTCTTTCCCACTTTGATGTCAGCTGCTGAAGGGAAGGATGTAAATAGAAACTGGACTGTAAGCATAAACACTTACTGAAGTCTGTGGCCCCAGTACTGTAGCTCTGACTCCCTGTTTTAGGTTGAGCAGCTTAAACATACAAGAAAGAACTATCCTATGAAATATGCAACCATAAAAAAAGACATTTTAGCCTCCTCCAGGCATGGGTAGTTTGACCATTAGCTGGTTTGTGCATCTCTTTAGCACATGAAGTGTTATTGCTGAAATCCTGTGTCCATTACCTGAACTGCAGTGCTGAAAACCAGCTGACACTGGGTGAAGCCAGACTCGGCTTTCCAGTGGAGCTCGGAGCCACAGTTGACCCAAACTGGCCAAAGGTATATTCCCTACTGAATAGTGATTGACATGCTCAGGAATCAAAACTCGGGTAAAAGAAGAAAACAGTGGAGTTTTGGCTTCCAGTATGGCCATTGCTTAGCTGGATGGTCTGGCTGTGGGACAGGATGAGTAATCTTGGTCTCACTTGGTTTTTTTCTCTTTCACTCACCTGTTAAACTATCATTATCTTGATTCATGAGTTTTCTCGGTTTTGTTCTACTTGTTCTCTCCCAGTGGAACTGAAAAACTCAAGGAGTGAGCATATCGATGTGAATACAACATCATGGGACACTGTGCTAGCCACAGGGTTAGTGCCAGGGCTGCTTCTAAGGCACATTGATGAAGACACCCTCAGTCTGATTTGGCACCTGCTTTCCTGCTCCTGGAGGGATGAGATATCTCAAGGGCCTCTTATGGAATAAGGGGTTGAGTACCCAGGAAGCCACCTTCTGCTAGGAACAGTGACCCTCATGTCCCTTTCCAGTTAGCTTCCCACAGATGTATGAACTGCTAAATAACTGTCTAAGGATAGTGCATCCAGAGACACTTTTCCACAGGCATTATGGACAAGATTCCCCTAGAGTTTGGATCCATCCATCATCCGTTGGTTACCACTATCCCAGAAAGTCTCAAAGCTTCCCTTCCACTGTTCAAGCCACAGACCACACCATACCAAAACACCACTGTGGCAAACAGTCTCATATTGGTTCAAACAGGAGGAAAACCACTAAAAATTATTATGTATTAGGTCCTCCATGAAGAGGTGATGGAGACTGAGGCTGCATGCTAAATGTGTGGATTACCAGCTGCCTCTGGCAAGCCCTGAACTGTGAGGCTGCAATCCACACCATGCCAATGGCCAAGGTGTGTGTGGCCTGTTGCAAACGCCTGTAGGTAAGTAGGCACAGCCTACTTAAGCCTTGTTTAAAACATGATGGGGAAAGACAGGAATCTGCTGCAGAATATCTGCAAGGGGAGCACATGTCTCTGTGGTGGATGGTCCTGGTCTGAGTGAGGCAATGATGGGAATTAAAACATTGTCTTCTGTCACCTACCCTGATCAGCATCCTGACTACCTAGTTTTTCCTTCTAGAGATTTTGACTTCATGGCTGATGTCTGTGTGGAAAATACGATGTGAAACCACCACATTTCATGGTGGTTGGGCAGTGCACTAAAATACATGAAGGACGATTTCTGGGCTGGCAGGGACAACCGTAAAAGAGCTTGCAGACTATTTGTCCAGGGGTAAGCTTTTCCAAAGGCATCTGCAGCCAGCCTCTGTCTCCAGGCACAGCCTCCTGGCCTTGGAAGACAGTGGTGCTGCTCAAAGGTGGCTGAGCTCTTCATGCCCAGGATGTTAATGCTGTTCCTTCCCAGCACGTCTTGTGGCACCCATATGCAACCCAGAGCTGAGAGAATGAAAAAGCATTTGTACCTTCATGACTTCACTCTCCCACACCCACTGCTCCCCCATGCAGATGCTTCCTACTGTCTTCTCATCACCCTAAAAGCTGATGTCTCCACTCCTCTCCCAGAAGCCCTGCACCTGCTGAGCCTCCCTCTCGGACTCTTCCAGATTAACTTAAGTGTTTTTGAGCAGTAGATGCTTTCTTGCCTGGATCAGCTAAAGACAAGGAATGCTTGTTTGACTAAGCTCCCCCTTAATCCTTTAACAGGAAGTTTTTATTCAGCAGAACTGAGGAGTGGAACACACAGGACAAGGACTTGTTAGCAGAAAATATTGCACTGTTGTGTTTTCTTTGGCAGCTTGGCAGCAGACTGCAACACTTTATAGATGTGTGTGTGTCAAAGTAAGCCATGCCATGGGGCTGGATGCAGCCTGCTGGGAGCAGGGGAGGGAGAGGAACTGGAGATGGGTCTGGGATAAGATACTGCAAACTGCAACTGACCTGCATGTATCATTAGATCCTCACTTTTAGTTATAAAAACAGTGTGGGACTGTCAACACTAAATATGTCAGTCACAGGTAGAAATTGCCTGGCATCCTGCAATTCTTATTTGCATGAAATCAAAAATAGTAGGAGGAAATCTGCCCGCAGCAGACTTTCAATTTACGTCAGTCTGCCAAAGTCTTCAGCGAAAGCAAGCCGCTGTGTGAACACTGAGTCATCACCTTCATTTAACATCCAGTGGGTGTAATGTTTGGCAGCCTAGCCCTCTGAAGAGACAGCCTCGGCATCTCATTTTAACACATTATCCCATTATATTGTGTGCTGTAGTATCCTGGTGTAAGGAAAGCAAGGAAAACATGTAACTCTGTGCACAAGGCAAGGGCCGTACAATTGAAGTTGCCTTGTGTGGGGCAAGCAAAGTGCCTGTGATTAAAAGCCGGAGGGTGGGAGATACAGGGCTAAGGTGAGGTAAGAGCTGGAACTGCCTGAGCAGGCTGGGATTTGGAGACCAGCACCCTCCACAGCTGAGGAGCCTGTTTCCAAACCTGCTCCTGGAAGGCATAAAAAAGACTGTCTACATGATCTGATCTAGTGATTGGCATCCCTGTCCATGGCAGGGGTGTTGGAAATAACTGATCTTTCAGGTCCCTCCCAGCTCAAACCGTTCTATGAAACAGTGGGTCTACAAAATAGGAGTGTCATTGCTCTGCCACACGCAGCACAGTTTGGAAACTTATTCTCAGGCCTTTCTTGTTTTGGTGCTCCGTGTCATCTCCTCTCCTCAGTGATGCTCAGATGATTGCTGCTCCAACTACAGGGAGCACCACAAGGCTGGTTCCTTGGGCTTTGCCAGACCTTCCCAGAAATATTGGTTGGGCCACCTCATGGCTCACAAATAGTCTGACTTGTGAAGAATGGAGGTTGCTCAGTGCCTGAATTGGGGGCTCTTGGCAATGTCCTCAGGGTGGACTTAGATATCTTTTTAGACACCAAAGCGTATTTCAAATCTGACCCCACTGGGAATCAAATGGGTTTTTATAAATACGTGGGCAGATGCATGATGTTAAGTTCAAGTTAATAAAGTACCAAAGTGATGTTTGATAAATATTCATCGGCTCTTTTTCAACTAACGCTATGATATTATATTTACATCTGCATTTATATTTATTTTGGTTCTTAGGTGCTTAATATCTGTGTAATCAAAAACCCAAGGCCTGAATGATTCCTCCAGGGATCCAAACTTTCAGCGATAGTCACATAGTTGACAATTAAGAGCAAGACTCATGTGATTAAACATGAGGCACCAAAAAACTTAGCTCTTAGATCTCCCTGGTCCAGAACTCAAAATAAGAGTGGACATATAGAGATTGCAGCCATCTGGTACACCAAATGCCACCAGAGGCATCCTGTCACAAGGGCCAGCCAGCATCAAAGCTTGCAGAGGCAGGGAGTCGCAAGCAGACTGACTCCTTGGAGAGGACCGGGACCATTCCAGCTCCCAGGCTGTAGCTAGATGCTCTTTGGCAGACTAAAAGATGTTCAAAGCCAGGTTGGATGGGGCCCTGAGCAACCTGATCTAGTTGCATCCCTGCCCATGGCAGAGAGGTTGAAACTAAGGCCCCTTCCAACCCAAACCATTCTGTGATGAAGAGGTGGCTCAAGCCCAAAAGGTTTCCAGGGAAAAAAAAGCATCCATGACTGAATTAGTTTCCCTAGAGATCCCCTGGCACTCCACACATGACACACTCACCACAGAGAGCCATGGACTGTCAATACAGCCTTTGGCAGGGAGCAGCAGTGGTGGAAGAAGAGGCCTTCCATCCCCCCTCGTCAGGTGCTCTGACTCCCAGGCTGGAGCACAGCGGGTTTGTTTGTGCACCCTCCTCCTGGCCCCAGGAGCCCTGACTTTTCTGTGCATGCAGCTGCTTTCTTGCTGTTTCTCTAAACCTCAGACAACTCCCTGCTTTTCTGGCCAGCCACTGTCTGTCTTAGACATTTATCTGCCTCCAGGCACTGGAGGAACCTGAACACCACAGAGCACGAGGGAGAAAGTCCTATGAGAGCTTCACTGTTGTGTGCTCAGCTGAGCAACAACAAAATCCCTTCTTGCATGTTGTAACCTTTAAAATGTTAGCCCTAGAAAAACTGGACATAGCGAATGTGCTGCTTTTGAGACTTTATAACAGGCCATGATGACATGAGAATCCCTGAAATTCCACTCAAGCTGAGGGGGAGGAGGTGGATCCTTTTATTTGCATTTAGCATGTGACCTGATCCCATGAAAGTATCTTCAATAGTAGGCCTGATACAAGTGGGGTTACTCTCATTATTCAGAAAAGCGTGAGCCCACCAGCAGAATAAACACTGGCAGGATCAAGTAGCAAATGAGTCATCTTTTCCGAACATAAAAAGACAGCGAGACAGTAAATAAACATGTTAGTTAAATTAGCTATCTCACACATATATGGGAAACAACCTTGTGGTAGCCAGCACTGCAAACTGAAGTACTGTCTCAGCCTCTGTCCTAGCACAAGTGTCCCCAGCTAACACTGTCCCTATGCACAGCAGTGCCACCGCTGTGGCTGCCCCCAGCCAGGGGAATGCTCCTCCGAATCCAAACCATGTGCCAGCTGAGTGCCAGCAGATAAACTAATCTAGTCCAGCAAGACAAACATTTGCAGGGTTAACTTTTGCTCTCCTTTGCTTCCTCTACAACCTGTTTGAAGTCCACAGCGTTGTACTGAGTCAATTAGATGGCGATTGTGTTCAGTGTCTCTGGTATAAACATAGCACTCCCATATTCCCCCATGGGCATTCAAGTAACTTTCAACAATCAGTACAAAAACATAACCATTAAATTAAAAAACTAATATTGAAGTTGATAACTCTTCCCTGAGGGTTTAAATCCTTCTTTTTATTCTGAAACCAAAATTAAGTAGGTGAACATCTCCTGAGTAAAGTGATCCTAGCGGTGCAAAGATGAAGCAAAGAAGGGCAGGATGCCTTGCCAATACAGAATTCTTCTTTGCAACAGTCTTTTTGCTGTTTTTTTTCAGACATCTTCCAGAGAATCAAACAAGAAACATCTGACAGGATCATGCCATGATCAATTAGACCTCACATATGGGAAAGTTTTCCCAGTGTTCACATTTTTCTTGTTAAATCTTATCCTACTGCTCCTCACTGCCTCCATCCCTGGTATCCTTTACAGCAAGAAACTGATCACACCAGTGGTGTCTTTAAAGGCTGAGTTCAGTGCCTGCTGGAGCAGTGGGAGCACTCCCAGTTCCTACAGTATGGTTACTGGTCTGGGCATCCTGGGCCTGACCTATAGCCAAAGCAGAAAGACCTGCTGTTATAGGGAGATATGCAGTTTCATCCTTCAACAGGGAACTGGTGTGCTTATTTCCAAGAACTGATTTAGGGTCATTCTGGGCAACAGTTGGGGCCTGTTTTTCAGCAAGGGCGAGGAAGCCAATATATATAATGCACTTATTGTCTGTAAGAGTCAGATATGTGTAGCGATATACACAGATGTGTCCAGCACTGGGGAAAATAGAGTTGTTTGGGGAGTTTCTATGAATATGCTATCACTGCCTATGATATTGATCCTTTTAAAAGAGAGCTGTGTGGTTTGTGTGGAATTCTGTAGCCTATGCCAACTTCTAAACCTCAATGGAGCAATTTTTTGGGGTCTTTTTATCTTGCAGCACTGGTTTATCCACAAAGACACATTTTTCCCATTGTAGTTTGTTCTTAGAAGAAAACTGCAGCTTATGATGATGATTGTTAAAATTCTTTCAGCTCTAGCCCTATTTTGACATTATTTTTAATGAATTATGGAACAAATTTTGGCTGTACTGTTAGCCACTGGTCCCATTTTTATGGCAACTTCGACACTATCTCTAGCATCTTTTTCAAAGCTTTGCATGGGCTAGGTGCCATGAGGTTTGATGGTGAGCTTTCCCATTGAAATCCATACAAGTCTAGCACATGGGCAATTTCACAGCATGGAAATGATGTTTCCAAAAATGTTCATTGTCAATATCTTTTCCCTGGGCATGGGTCCCACTTGCTGCCTTCTGAGCTGAAAAACACTCCAGTTGTAGCAGTGGCTTTGTACAACTTATTTAAGGAGCAGAATCTCAGCTGCTCCAAACTTAATAGCTCCTCTGATTTCTGTTTCCACCTGATAAAATTACAGCTCATTTGTTTGCTTGTTGGTTTCATTTAAGATTTGAATTGTGTTGATGAGCTTCAAAAGATCCATTTCCTTCGGTGTCTTCTGCCGAGGTATTGGTGCTGAACTGGGTTGAGCTGTGATGCAGGAACTCTTCATGTTTAAACAGCTCCTGGGTGAAATCGTGATGCAGGCTAAGGCAAGGCGAGGAGGGTGATGGCCTTTGGTGGCACTCTGTCCGACACCTGGTCATCTGTCCCTCAGACCTCTCACGTGTGCCACAGGAGAGATGACAAGATAATGAATGTTTTGATCTGAGAATAAAACTCCAGCAGGAACCAGACGCAGTCATGGCTCTGAATTCTTCCTGATCATTTAGTAGGACAAAATAAACAAGAGCAAAGCGATTGAAAAATGTTCTTATTTTGTAAGACCACTTCATACTCGTGTAGTTTTCTTCTCCACATGTCTTGGTGTCAGCAGTCTAAGGGCACAGCATGCAAGGCAGTGGAGAATCAGACTGTGTCATTTTAATATCGAGTTTTAGCTGTGTTTCATTTTAGTAATATTTCACAGGAAGTTTCTACGACTGACAGACACCATATAAATAAAATATATGATCATTTCAAAAGCATACCTGTATCTTGCTCTCTTGTGCTGAGTACATTTGCTACTAACATTCTTCCTCAGCCACAAATAAAATGAATCAATGAAGCTGCTGGACACAGTAGTTTTAAAACTGGTCTATAAAATAAACATTTAAAAGACGTATATAAAACATAAGGTAGGGTACATCTATATATATACACACATATATATATGCCAGTCACTCACTCACTGTCACATATTCACATGGTACAAAATATCAACTTCTTCCTTTTCAATCATATACTGTTAGCAAATGTAAAAATAAATCAGCAGTAAAAATAAACCAAGCAACTCAGCTGCCCACACACTGAACTGTGGTAAGCCCTGCTTGTCAGTAGGTGTCATGCAACACCACAGTTTCTAAACACCTGGCTTGCACAAAAATATCCCTTCAAGAGAATATCCACCTCCAAATGGCTTTTATTGTTTTGTTTTTAAAGTCACAAATATTCTTATCTGAGCCATAAACAAATGCAATGTGAGCATCCACTAATGAGGGACTACAACTAGTTCGTGTCTCTTTGGATACGCAGTTGGTTGTGCTTGGAAAGGCAGCAGCAGCTGCCAGAGCAGCAGTGAGCTGGGTAGGCAGGGCAGCAGAGAAGAAGAGCCTCGCTGCAGACAGTGAGCACAAAGGCACCAAGTCCAACACCTGCTCACCTCTGTATTACCTTTTCTTTCCCTTTTTCTTCCTGTGCCCCAGTAATCCAATAATTTTTTTTCTGTCATAGCTGCAAACGCAATTCAATAATGTCATCGTACAGATCAACCAGCTCAATTTTTCTCTAATCCAATCAATAAAATGACCATGCTGTGCTCCCTGCTCCAATTTAAAATCAAGGATGAGAGTCTGAAAGAAGCAAATCCCAGTGTGCTGTTGATCAGACCTTAGGGTATTATTTTGTTTGGTTGTTATTTTCAGAGCTTGGCCATACACACACTGAATCTGCAAATGTAGCAATGAAGCTAAACGAAGTGGGAAGCAAAACACAAGCTGAATTTTACAGATTTTAGGCTGAATGGATCCCTCAAAGTGCTCATCGAATGCCCCAGCTGTTAGTTGAGCGAGTGCCTGGGTGCTCAGCTGGAAGGAGTAAGGTTCAGTCACATGCTTGGCATCACATGTGTGAATGACTTGGCAGACCACAGGGATTTATGGTTCTGTACCCTAAAACCAAGATCAATCCACTGCCCTAAGGGGTTCAGACTGCCCTGAGACAGGACATTAGATATAGTGGCTGAGATCAGCAGGCATTTCCATCCCAGCTCCCTCTGGCTAATTCCTGATAGCGCTTTGAATGTCTATTGATCAGGCAGAAATTTTTCTATTTGCTCCTGCAAGTGAAATCTCATTTGATTTGTTGGCATGAAGGCATCACTGGTTTTTAATACAAAGAGAAGGAATTTTTTTCCCCAACATCTATAAAGAAGAAAATTGTTGCAACTCATTTTTTATTTATTTTTTTAACGTCTTTAATGCCAAAGGAGCTGGGGGAAACAAGCCTGATAGACAGCCCTCATTGTAGAGAAGTGTCTTGGAGTGTTCTGGTTAAAACTGGTCTGGATTTGCCAGAGTTAAGAGCTGTTGAGAACTGCACATGCAGTAAATGTTTTAACACTGATAGTGCTGAGCTGGGAGCTGGCAGAAGCTCCCTGTGCTGCTGCTGTAGTTGTGGTCTGGCCAAGTTTGCTGAGGCATGGGATGTCAGAGGCCCCTGAGGGCTGTAAACCAAAGGGGCCAGGTGGAGGGATCCAGAACATGAAATTGAGCGAGCTGGAGCCAAAAAAATGCCACCAAAGTCCCCATGGGGTTCTGGCCTCTCAGACCTCTTTTAAATCCAGCCCTAAGACAAGGTTATTCTTTTTTCCCTGCACAAAGTCAGGCTCCCCAGAGGAGATGCTGTGCTGGTGTCACCAGTAAGGTAGCAAAGTGCTCTGACAGCATATTGATTTTGCACAACGTAAGGTACTTCATGGGAAGAGAGAGATTTACTGTGTGACTGATGGACAGCAAGTCAGGTAGCTATGTAATCAGAGAAAATGGAGTCTACTAGCAGTATCTTATTTATGGTTGTTTATTGTGAAAATACAGAGCACCAAAGAAGGACTGTTATTTTCTCTTTAAAAGGGAGAACAGCTTCCCAGCACCATGCACAGTATTGCAGCTATTGAACTATTGAACTAACTTGGACCAATTTTTTGTGTTGGTGTTAGAATATCTATTGAACTATCACTTAACTTGCGGCCAAATCTTGGTTCTAGGCAAAACCTCTGGGGTAGCTATAACTTGTACAATGCCATGGCTGTACACCACCAACACAACACTACCCCTGTCCACAGAGAGCCTTTTATGGCCACACCATATTGATCTATAGGTCAAACACCTGGTGGTGAGCAGAGAGATGATGTAGATGGTGGCAATGTAGTTGTCTATAAGGTTGTCAATAAAATCTATAGATTGAGAAGTAAATATGGAGCATCTAAACAGCTGGATTATACAGAGATGTAGAGATACATAGAGAGGGGACTTGTGTGAGTGAAACACAGATTCATTCATGAGATGTATTCAAATATATGTCTGCAGATACATGATTTCCATATATATTACAAGACAGCAGAAAGATAAGGGTGGATATGCATTTTCAGAGATATCCAATTCTCTAAGCAAGGGGAAATACACAAATACAGCAAATAGCTCAGAGCAGCAGAACTAATGCAGGCTGGTTTCCTACAGATTTGTGTCCTGGCTTGACTATACAATATATAACAACCTGTGAGTTCCAAATTACTATTTGCCATGTCTGGAAACCTGATGGGGTTTCCTAGCATGTAGTAAAAGGTTAGGCAAAACTTGTGCAGCAACCTTTCCTTCACTGGATGTGACAGCATATCTCTTTCCTCTACTTGAGTGCTGATTTTAATTAAATCTGTAGGGATACAGTACCACTGAGATTGTCAAATATGTTTGAAATTATTCAAGAAGTTGAAGAATTATGAGTAACACATACACATATGTACATGCACACACGTGCAGCACGTGCTTGCAGAAGCATGGGCTCAAAGGAAGCCAAGCCTAGAAGAATATATAAAAAGCTCTCTGATCTATAAGCTGCTTATTCCCAGTGTGAAGCAAAACATCAGAATGTAGTTTATTAAAATATTTGTCAGTCTGTTCTTAATTTAGAATCTGGTTGTTTCTTTGGGAGAAAAAAAGAGGTGCCCTTCCTAAGAGCTGAACAAAAGGCAAATGTGTAAGTGTTAATAGATTTTAAAGCTGGAGGACAGTTACATTCCTGTAGTTCCACATCCTCGCCAAAGAATGTACAGGCAAGGTAGTTACCACAGGCACAAGGAATAATTAGTACTATAAACTGAGTAAGACTGGAAAGATGGTACCTGGAGTCCCATACCCCATTCTACTGCCATGTGGTAACAAAGAATTCAACCTGGAATGTGGTACAGCAGGCTTTGTAGGATGTTCAGGGATTTTAGCACTTATTTTCTGAGGGGACACTAGAAAATGTTGACTTGTTTAGCTTATCAAAGTGAAGACTGGGAGAGAATATGGTCACTCTCTATAAAAATGCCAGGGGCAAATATAAGCAAGGCAGAAGAACTGGTTAAATGTGAGGATTACGGAGAGCCTAAGAGCTCACAGTTGTAAAATAATCTTATAATTTAATTAATCTTATAAAATTATAACAGAAGTCAAAAGAAGCTACCTAGTGAGCAGAGAAGTTAATTCCTGGATCTGCATTTTAGCACAAGTGGGAGCAAGTAATAAACTCGCGTTAAGGTCTGGCTTAAGAAAAGATTGCCAGGAAAGTGTTTGACGTAGTGGTATGTGACTAGAAGAACTTGGACTTTGCAACCCAAGATGTTCTTCATCCTCATGAAATTCTAAAGGACTTTGTTCAGCATTTCAGAGGTTGGATATCTGACGCTGAGCTGTACACTCTATTGGAAAAACAGTGTGCCAAAGGATAGGTCTGCAGTGCAAACCGCATTTGCTACTGAAAGAGGATTGAGATCTACCAAAGAACAATGGGGAATTTAGGCCCATTGCCTGACACAATATACCAAGTGGCACAGCTTGCAAACCTCCAAGTGATGTGATTGTAGCCTTATCAACAGTCCCACTTAACCTGGCACCACATCACCTCCTGTTAAAGGCTGTGCCATCAGTGAGCACAGTGCTTCATCCTGTTTCTTGAACTTTAGCACTTTCTTTGCTCATGCCCTTTTTACTGAGCTTGTAAAATGTGTGTAACCTACACAGGCAGAAAGAGTTTGACTGAAAATATAATTAAGAGAATTCTATACAACACAGACATGGAAACTGGAAGGCATCAGCCATAATGACAATGCTGTTTGACATGCTACACTAAGCCACCTAACAGCATTCCATGTTACATGTGTTTGATTTCTTTTTCCCAGATACTACTGAACAGATTGGTGGGAGTCTGAGGAGAAGAAAACTGAAAGATTTATATTCTCTCTTGTCCCTTGGATACTAAGCCTCACCTTCCACTGGTTCTCCAGTCTCACATCAATTGGGAGCTCTTTCTCTGGATATGTAGGTATAGGAGAAATGTCATCCCTAATGTGGCATATAGACTGTATTTCACTCTCTCTTCATGTTTATCATAACATAAATCTCTTTTCTTACAGTGCAGAACATCTCTTGGAGGCAGGAAGTCATTGACCACATGCTGCAGCAGTCGGAGAGCTGTGTCTCCTAATTACTGGCACTCTGCAGCACTTCATCAACATTTGCTGTTGCAAGTAATAATAATGAGTCACAGCATGGGTTGGATCACACAACCAGTAGCTTCCTTTCCACATTTTGGTTTTTACTCAAGTTTTTCCTTTTCACTTTTTACCTTTGCATTCTGATCACCTCCCTCATCCCTGGGTCATTAATAGACTCCGGGTCTGACAAAATTTCTCAGTTGGAACAAAGGAAAATGAAGGCACTAACCCTGTCTGGAAATTTGTCTGAGACAGAGACATCCCCTGAGCCACTCTCATATGTTTTAAGAAGTGTATTTAGGTTAATGTTCCCCAAGGGGTGGCAGGCCTGCCTGTGACAGCCTGGTTGGTGTTACAAGACAATTTCCCTATGTCAAGTGAGCAGGAAGCCTTTGTAGAGAAAACCAGTTGCATGTGCATCCATTTCTGCAGTGTTGGCCATCTGCACCTAGACTAAAAAGTTATCACAAGAACTGATGATGCACTAAGTTACCGGAGTGCATCAGGGAGGTCTGATGAAATAAGTGGAGATTCAGTGCCTTAAAATGCATGTGAATATTAGGGGAACAGATGATTTTTGCAGTTAGCTTTTCATGGTGGCCTTCTTTTCATCTCTTACATCTCTGCAAGTTCCTCATAAGCAGGTAGTATCAGCAAAGGCTGAGCAACTTACAGACAGCATCTATATATACTTCAGGATGCAGTATCAGCTACTTCAGCAGCCCTGACCACCCCTGTGACAGACACCTCCCTCCAGATGCTTAAAGGTTATTTTGACTTACTGACATCTGTGGTCTGAGAGCTATTGCCAACGTGCTGGACTCACCCATGTATTGCTCTGCTTTGTGATGTTGCCACCGTGCCTGAAGCAGTACTCTGTACCAGCACAACAAACAGACCGCAGTGTGTCCCTTGTTCCTTTCCTGTAAATTGTTCTTGCCCCTGGTCACCTTTCCATCCTAGTGATCTTGGAGATGTCAGCTTTCTCTGTATGCCAGTGGGAACAATTGTGGTCCATCTGAGGCAAAACCCAGACAGCATCAGCTCAAGAACTCTCTACCTCTTCCAGCTGCACCTCAAGAAATCTGATGCGACATCATAAAGTCCAGCTCATGCAGTGTCTTGGCTTGAAGTATACAAAGAGTGACTCCCAAAGAGTGCCTAAGCCCATACCCGAGATCCTCCCTCACCACAAAAATACTTCCTTATTACTTTTCTACATGGTAGAACAAATCAGCTTCTCCTTTTCATGCAGAGCCCCCATAGTTCCTTAGCCCCACTTAGACAAATCAGCATAAACCAGCAGCCTGGAGACTCAGAGATGTCAGCAGCACATGCTTGGCTCCAAAGAAAGTCCATGGAGAGCACTTATCCTGCCACTGCACAGAATGAAGCAAAGTACAACCCACGTAGTATGCAAAGCCTCAAGGTAGCTGCTTTATTTTCTGGTATCTTTTTTCTTTCTTACCTCAATCAATACTTAAAAAACACCACCAGCACTAAAATAATTGCCAGTATTTTGAATAGCAACTTGCATTTTTGAGTTTGAGAAGCTAACATTGGTCATAGCACATCAGTTTGATAGCCTGTGTTGTCCAATATACTCTTTCTGAGGAAAACCAGGGGAAGAGCTCAGCCACATAAACTGATACTGACATGAAATATCCTTCCTGCCTCCAGCAGCTTGGGGACTACACAGGCTGTGCAGGCAGTTTTTATATGAATGATAATGTGATAAATGCTCTTTATTTTTAGTCAACCAGCACATACAAGAAGCTTTTAGGATTTTAGTCTACTCAAGTAGGAGGCAAAAAGATTTTTAGATGCTATTTATTTCTATATATAGAGGAAACTACTGTTTATGTCCCCTAATGTATTCTTGTTTTCCTTTTATTCTCGAGGTTTTCATGCTGGAAAAGCAAATACATTTATGAGTTAAATACATCTTTTTAGTTGAAACTGATATGAGGACTTACTGGGAAAAAAAATAAGGTAAAATGCTGTCTCAACTGAGTCTTACTCTTTTTCCAAATAAAATCTGTATTGGTGAATACTTGTCAAATCAGAACATGGATGTTCAACAATCAGGTAAACAGTGCTAATTTGGTTTTCCGAAACCAGAGCCAAGCTTTTTAATGGTACCAAAGATGAGTGGCACTAGCTGCCAAAGAAGGTCTGTACAATGCACAATAGAAAGTTTTAGCGGTCCTACCAAGCCTAAAAAACTATGCTACATGCTCTGAGTGTCCTTTCCTGGCTCTTATCTATTTAGCTGCTACAAACATATGTGCTATAGCATAGTTAAGTTGGCCAATTTGAAATATTACTCAGTCTTCAACTCCCACTGATCTTAGTGTTTAGGTTTCTGGCAAAAAGAAAACAAACTACAAAACAAAACAAGAAAGATTTGGCTATCTTTTCAGGAGTCTAGAGGTGGAAGCAGAAAAACAGATACTCAAATCCTGGCACCAGATGTCTGATGACATGTTTGGAGAATTAGTAAGACTGGAAAGCCGAGAAAAATGGAGAGGAAGTGTTCACCCAATGTGATGGGAATGTATCTGCAAGCAATTATTATGTCATTATAATTTCGCAAACAATACGGATTAACCAGTACACAAATATTCATAAGAGCTAAATGAAATGTTAACCATTATATTCCAAATGCTTTATCACAAGAGACATTTTGTGACATCAGAAACTAGTTTTCCTTTCACTCAATTATCTCTATTAACTGGTGTATGCATGCTGAATCCCTGCCATGCATTTTGTAATGCTGGTCCTCATTAACTGAGTAAACAGAAATGCAGCCTCATTGTCAAGGCAACCCAAGTGATCAGAGAGCAGGGGTCACTCTGGTCAGAGATCATCCATCATCAGCACCTGTGCCTGGGTATGAAGTTAGCATGTAATTATTAGGCACTCAGGGTGAGCAAGACCACAGATGAAGTCTGGACCAAGCATAGCACTTCCACAAACTCCCACAGCTATAGCAAGGTACAAGACTTTGCTTTGTATGAAACATTTTAGAGTATTGGATAGATTTCAATGCCCCAAAATCTGGAGCAATTTATAAAGCAAAATGACATAAACCAAAAAAGCACAGTGCACATAAACACGTAACTCGCTCTTGTTTTCTTCTGTGCAGCAGTGCAAAATAGGACAATTATCCTGCTCTTGAAAGACTTGAATTATAAATTACATTTCTAGATCTCTATAAATCGGTAACTCTCACACTGTTGAGTAGTGGGCCTGATGCTTATTAACTTGAGTGTCATGTATAAACACTGAGGACCCACTTCAGAAAAACATTTAAGCATGTGCTTAAGCTTAACTACTGCAGTGAAGTTGATGCAAGTAAAGCTCATATTTAAATACTTTGCAGAGCAGGGATGTCATTATGAATTGAAAATCAGCCCTGGACTGAAACTAGTCTGACTCCAGAGCGGCTGCATCAGCTCTGTCTCACTTTAGAGTGGTTTGAATGGCTGAGCAGGGAGCACAGCTGCACAGAAAGAGCCCCAGCCCCAGAATCCACCACCTTCAGTTCTGCTGGCCTCTTTCCCCTGTTCCGTGTAATTGCATGAGCACAGCTTGAATATTTTCTCACTTCTGCAAGTGTAAATCACAAGTAAATCCTCTGAGGAGGGGACTGAATAGTGAAAAACAGGGAGAGTGAGGCCAGCTCTTCTCTCCATAGGTACTCAGTAAAATCACACCAGCACTGGAAAAACAATTCCTAGGAAAAAAAAAAATAAAAAGGAAAAAAGTTTCTGTAAAACTGTTGCACCCTAGAGCTCTGGATTTCCTACTGTGCTTCTGTCATCAGTTTCTGATCTTCCTTTAACTTTGTAGCTTATCTAATTCTTCCTGAGTTTGCCAATCTTGGTTCCCCCTGACAGCACTTCAGTGTAAATCCAGCAGCTGCAGTTACATGTGATTTACACCAGCAGGAGTGGGCGAGTGCAAGACTGTCCCAGTAGCCCTTTCCTTCCCACCACTGAGCATCCTTAACTCACAAAGAGTAGGGATCACACCCAGCAGCTTGTCCCTTGTGGGCTGAGTTGTATAGGCATGGAGGCCCGTTATGGGATTTATTAACAGAGAAGGTGGTGATGGCAGTGCTGTTCTTCCTGAAATTTGCATAAAATCTGTGCAGAAAGATGGAGAAAAATTGTGAACATCTGGCTATACCCATAGCCAGTACAGAATTCTATTATTTTGTTGGCATGAGCCTGTGAGCATGGCACTGCTAAATAATTCACTGAATTAGCAGAATCTGCACGTGGAAGACGTCCACTAATACAGTGCAGAGGAATGCTGTTGTCTATGGCAGAACAAGCTTTACAAGATGAGGTATTTGCCACCCGATGTCAGACCAAAGCCTAGAAGGATGTTGGTCTTGCTCCAATGAATTTAGTATGGGATAAAAGCTCAGAGGACACTCATTGCCTGCTCTCATGGATGCTTATTCTTCCTCACAGGGTATAAGGACAGCTGCTCTCCCTCCCCACGGTAGTTGTGCCACTGCACTGCAAAGAGACCCTGCACAAGCACTGCCAAGATGGAAAAGGAACCAATACTGAGTTTTTCACCCACTTGGCATAAAAGCTCATCCAGCATCGCTCCCTGTATGAGGGTGATGAAAACCTCTCAGCCAGGGAAGTCTCATGGCTTCTGCTCTCCTAGAACTCTTCCATTGCATATGTGTCCCCTGGCCACTGGATGAGGGTCATGAGACCAGCACAAGGTTCACTTGGGCACATTGAGCTACCTGAGCCAGATCCAGGACACCAAGGCCTAGGCTGAGATCCTCAGCTGTCTCAGAGGAGCTGGAAGCAATTCCCAGGACCAAGACTCCTGCTGGAGTTCAGCACTGTCCCACTCAAGACCGGCATTTCCTCAGTGTGTCAAAAGAATTCTTCATGTCCTTGATGTCTGCAAGCGGTTCAGGTATTCACAGGATTAATGCACAGAAGAATCTGCTTAAATAGCAACAAGAGCATAACTAGAAATCAGCATCAGCCGGAGAGCCCAGACAGAAGCAGCACAATGTTGGTCACTTACTTAAGATTAATTCAACCATCTCTAATTTACTTAACATACTGAAATTGCATTTACTCTGAATTTGCTATATAAGTTTCCATACAGCATGACATTGGCTCCCTGCAAACCCCATTTTTAATCTCTTTGCAAGCTAAAATTTTACAGCCTTTTTCTTTCCTTTTTTTTTTAGCTTTTTTTCTCTTTCTATATTTTAAAGGCAATGAAATAGAGTTCCTTTCTATTGTTTTGCAAACAACTGCTGAGTAAAAGAGGAAAACTCTGTCAGATCTGTGTATTGCCTGAATGAATGCCATTCTCAGAAAGGACAGTGCTTTCATCTTAATTGCTAGCTAGCTACAAAAGTGTTGGACTTCAGTACTTCAGTATAAATCCATGGTGGAAAAAATCATAACACTTTACTAGAAAAGCGAATATTTTTTATTGCAGGTATTTTATAGTGCTGCAAAAGTAGAATTACATAGCCCATACTAACACAATATTTATAAATCCCTATTATGCCAGTTTCCATACTTCTAAACTTTTCTTTCTATTCCTGAGACATTTGCAAACAGTGCTCTGTGTTCTGATAAACACTGAAATACAGATACCTTGCAATACCCTGTACCTGCGAGTTTACAGATGAGCTGTACAAAGCATTAGTAATTTAAAACTTATTTAAAAAAATTACAGAGCTTTGAAACTGCAGAGCTATAAAACATCTCCTTGAATAGGTGTTTGATTCCTTGTGATGCATTCAGTGTCAGAGCTTTCATTATTTAGCATGAAACCTGGTCAGTGTGGCTGGCCCCATTCCAATGGCTACTACAGTCCCATACTCACTCCACCATAATCATGTAGTCTGATCTAGTGGTGGCTCAGCCCAGTGCAATGATCACAGTGCTAAAAAGGGGACTAGTGTTTTGAAGTATCCCTCCTTACCTCAAAAGAGTCTAATCTCAGAGACAGTGGAGAAACTGAAGGTCTACCAGGTATAGTGTAAGCAGAGGTGCCTAAGACCATGGGGAGGGCTGTCACCTTTCCCAGGAGAAAACTTTCTATCACAAAACATTATCTGAGAATTGTTTTACAAAAACTCCCAGTCTCTAATTAAATAGTATTAGTATATCCTGCCATTAAATCTGAATCTTTCTCTCCAAAATGCCATGACTCTGCCATAAACAAAACCAGTCTTTTCCATAAGTCTGTGTTGATCTTCACTGTGAGGTGTGTGAGGCACTGGCACAGGTTCCCCAGAGAATTTGTGGATGCCCCATCCCTGTAAGTGTACAAAGCCAAGTTGGATGGAGCTTTGAGTAACTTGGTCTAGTGGAAGATGTCCCTGCTTATGGCAGGGGACTTGGAAACCAGATTATCTTTAATGTCCCTTCCAACGCAAACCATTCTATCCAAGATTCTTCAGTTCTATGAAGAGTGTTTCAAACGTGTACCCACAAGCCAGTGTGAACCTTTCACAATACCATTTGAAGCTGACATGCAAACTTCTCCAGCTGCTGGTCCCCATATCCAATTAGGTTTTTTGACAGGACCTGAATATTAATTTGCTGCAGATTTTAATTAAATATTGAAGAATTATGGTGACATAGCATGACAGCCTACTGCAAAATAATTTACAATATCCTGTTACATTCTTATTCTAAAACAATTTTCCTAGCGTGTTTAATCTTCTTAAAACCTGCTGCTAAATGAAATTACTGTATTTTGCTATATATCAAATAATGATAAATGGCATCTTGTATTTACATGTGCCTTCCATATCCAAGGAACTGAGTACTCACTCCTTCTTACCTGCTTCCCTCCTTCCCTTAAAGAGAAAAACATTCCTTTCCGTCATTAAGAAGCCTGAGGTTTTTTAGGAGAGATCCTCAAGGGAGTCACTTATATTTTAAAAACTGAGCTCATGCTGAACATTTGCTACTACCATCAAAGGCAGAGAGGTCAAAATGGATATTACAAATCTGTACAAACCTTCTTTGTCTAGCAGCTCAGGTCAAGATGTGCCAATTCACTTGTTTCATGTTTTGATACAGTTTGTGCATTGGCTGAAAAATAAATCACAAAATCTACCATTCAACAGCAATTAGGTATGTAATAAAATGGGCTAGATCCCATTCTCCCTTTCAGCTGCAAAACACCACAGAGCATAACAAAATCCCTTGTGTAAGTGTAACCCAGAGCTGGATTTACCTGACAAGTGTCAGTATCATCATGTGTTGTGTTAATTTTGTGTGCAAATACCTATAGAGCTGGGCTGATGCTTCCTTTTAGGTTTTTATGCAGTGCCCATCCACTCATTAGCTGATCAGTGATACACTGTGCTTATCCTTCCACACACCATGAGGTCATGTATTTAAAATAGACCTTCATGATACCGATATTTGAATATCACTGGCTCTTTGAATGACATAAGAATTGAATTTTGTGATCAGCTTTGCTTGAACTAAGCAACATAAGATCTCTGAGCACGTGGTATATTTTTCAAATGTTAGAAAGATATTTTTTCCAGCATGAGAAGGAAAAAATGCAGTTAATTTTGACAGCACAGACACTGCTGCCATTGTGCAGGCAGAAACTCAAACTTCCCAGCTGTCTTGCTGGCTCGACACTCCATTAGATGTTTGAAAAGGAAGAATACATGCTGGAAATTTTGTTTGGAGGAATAGCTCAAGGGCAGAATGTTAGACTGCTGTCACAGTGTTCTGGAAGCCACATTATTATTATTACTACTACTATTATTATTTTTGTTCTTCCCTTTATAATCTTCATCTTGTGACATAATGCCACACTGCTTCTTCTCAAAATCATAAGCATGGCAACTGAAACTTGGGCCACCATCATCAACAACCTGAAATCTGAATAAAAAGAAGGCAGAGGTGCCTGTGGACCAGCCTCAGTGTCCCTGCAGCAATGCTGCTTGGTGTCAGTCTTACCTGGAATAATATGAGGGACATCTGTCTCTAAAGAAAAAATTACCATCAAACCAAATTATTTCCATCCAGCTGCAAACACAGCAATAAAAAGATGAATCATCATGTGGGAAACAACAACAATGTGGATTAAAAAGCAGAAGTAAATATAACACCTTTTTTCATAGCCTTTCCTCTGAGCCTAACATCTGCTCCAGGCACACAGCTGATGTTCTTTGTACACAGCTTCAAAACATCTTCCCAGAGCAGGGCCATTCCTTGTGGCATCCCTGCAGAGAGTCCATCCATGCTAGTCCTGCACACAGCATAGGTGACATCCTCATGCTGGAACACAGAAATGAAGTTTTACTCTCCCTATGCTCCCCTTAATGCATATTTGTTTTTCAAGCTAAGTGACTAAGATTGCTGCTGTGGAAGTGCTTTGGGGAGCTGATGTGACGAAAGCTTTAAAAGCTCAAAGGGAACAATTAGTTTTTATAAATCCCCAAGGGCTACTCTGAGAGTTACCCAAAGGGAACACATGAGCAATACTTGAGAAAAAGAAATATTATTTTTCAATAGGGTATAAAATATTTACTATCTGCCAGTGATGGGCACTGAATGATTTGTGGATATTGCTTTGACAGCCTAGTGTTTAAGGATGCTTTCTTTCACACATTGGCAGTCATCAGAGCCATATATCAAAACCTAAAAATCTCTTGCCAGTGTAGATATTGACTGCATCAGAAAGCAAACACATGTATACCTTACCTTAAAGTTGTGTGATTTTTAAATATGTCCATACGTATTGTATGTATTTCCTGTTGGATGGAACTCACAGCTGGCATGTCTTATTGCTCAAGAAGGAAAGATCAAGGTTATATTGTACATCATTTGCAGGAAATTTCGATCCCTTTCCAATTATTAGACAGAGTGCCTGCACTCTGTCCTGTCAATTGAGGAATAAAAGCTTCCTCCAGAGTCAGAGCAGAACAAAAGGCCGCCCTAGGGATAACTCACCTTCTCTATTGTGCATCTTCCCTTCAGAAGGAGGGGTTGCTCTCTGCAGGTGCCACCTCTCACCATGGACCACTAACGATCTGTTTAGCCCAGAGCTGCATAGCCCAGAGAGTTCAGAGGGGGAGAAAAGTGAATATCTACTAGTAAAGGAGACCTACAAGTATTTTGCCTTTGTTAAAAAAGTATTGTCTAAGTTCTTAATCAGCATATTTATAGTTTGTAGATTTGTGCAACACTCCCAAGAACAGTGGAGTCTTTGCTTCACTGGTTTTAATTCATTTACACTCAAGCCCAGTAGGCTGCATTTTTAATTCTAGTTTCCACTGAACCCAGACTGAGCTGAAAGGCTGCAGATATTTTTGTTCAGTATTCAGGACTACTCAAAGCCTCAAGCTTTTAATGGATTCAGAGCAAGCAAAATAAATCTCCTCAGTTTCTCACTTTTTTTCCCCAATGTTATGTTTATTTTCCAATTGGTTTAAAACAGTAACTTGTAAAAAAGACTCCATGTTTTCTGCAAGGATGTTGTGTAGATGTGCATAAAACTCCAGGCACTCAGGTGATGTTATTCTTCTGAGTGCATTGCCCAGTAGCATCACTGGACCTCTGGAAGCCTAATTATACACCTCTGGATTATTCACAGGAGTGAAACCTGCAAGATCAGGCTCCCCTAATGAGAGATTGCTTTACCCAAACCTGACACGTGGCCACCTCTAATATGGATTGTGGCAGCATTTAACAGTGCACAGCAAGATAACCCAACTAAATTAGGGCAAGAAGTGGAAAAAGAATAATGCTGCCAACAGGAACTCTGGGGAGACTGTAAGTAGGCAAATTGCAGCTACCCAAGCTGTAACCAGGCCAAGGAGCCGTGGGCGACACTATCAGTAGCACAACAGTGGCTGCACTGTTCCAGTGGTTGGAACGAGCTAAAACCTGGTTTATCTCGTACACCACATATTAAACTGCACAGCCCCCTTATGGCTCAGGTGGGAGTACAGAGCAATACCTTGGAGTCAGCTCTGTAGGTTGCAAAAGGGCCCAGTGCAGGCTTCCACCTGGGTGCAGCCCACCCTGTGCATAACCTGCCATCCTTGCCTGGCTGCATGCTTTGAAGGGAGGGTGTAAAACTCTGTGAAGAAATCTGCAGCTATTATGGTTGCTATTACTTTTCCAGTGCTTGCTTGCTTTATGGAGCTGTCTGGGGACATTAGGAAGTTTCAGGATTGTATGAGACTTTTAAATTTTTTGGGTACCTATGAATAAACTGAGCCACATGAAATCATAGCCTAAAGGAAATTAAGAGTCTGAGTCATATTGGATGCATGTCTGAAAAATCTATGAGTGCACCAGCAAGCTGAGATGTCCTCCCTTCATACCCAGTTCCTAGTGAGTACTTTGTTGGTTTTATTGGTTTCTGTGGCTCAGACTCAGGCTGAGAGTATTTTAGATGAATACAACAGAGGCACCTGAGCCAGGAAGGCTAGAAAGCATCAGTCAGCCTCTTCAGTATGAAAAGACTTCAAGCTATTTTTAAACAGCCCTTTTGGTGGCTGCTCAGAGCATCCCAGAGAACACTAGCACCAACATAAAGTCAGCTCCTTGACACCATGGAATGCAATTGTTCAGGCAACCCACAACACACCAGAACAGAGATTAATACTAATGAGAAAGCTCCCTCTAATGAACTTCTTAGCATTAATTTATCAGCCAATCCATGTTCTGTGAACCTGAAACCACATGTGGATTCCATGTGAAGGGAGAATCTGGTGTGTCACAGGGCTGAGAAGTTTGGAGCCCAAACCCACCTCCCCTAGGATGATTCTCTTGGTCTTTGCTGGTGGAGTAGTAATTCCCCGTCAATATTGTTGCAGGAGCACTTCCACATGGATTCTGCAGTTGGCTGGAATGTGTTGCAGACCTAACTGTGACCCACTTCAGCTATTTACTCCTATATCACTAGTGTCATATATGTGGTGTAAGACATTCAGGTTGTACCCCAGAGGTTCACACAGCACTTCATATAATAGAAGTGACCATGGGAAATCAGATTTTTGCTTCAGGACTTGTGTTGTCTTCCCAGAGACTACAAAAATGAACTTCACTGTGTGATAGAACATTCAAATAATTCTCATCTTGAGCCTAAAGTATCGTAAATACTTCTTAAAGCCCTAAATAAAATCTATACTCAGTAACTTTGCTCCTCTGCTGGAATGGAACCTCTCTAAAACTAAGGCAAAGCTTATCTGTGAAGACAGAACTGGTCAGCCTGTGACTGTGGAATGAGCTCCCTGAGGTCCCTGTTTCTCTAACCTTGCTTTCTCTAAAATAAATACAGACTCACATGTACGTTTTTCCAGAAAAGCAAAACTAAACAAAACCAAAGCTGGTAAAACTGTACAAAAATAAGACATTCCTGAGAACACACTTCTCTCCAAAGCAGGGGTGAGGAGTAAACATTGTGTGATAGGTATTAATTGCATCACTTAAGGCATCAGTGCAATCCATTCAGGTGCTATCAAGATGGACATATGCAGATTTAAAATCTGAATGCTCAGCTATTCAGCCAACTTCTCCCTTAAAACCACTTTGGGACTGGAAAACTGCAACATTACCTTCTATAGGGGACATCAAGGGAGATATTGATGTCTAAAACTGACACAGGTAACAGACAAATCAGGAGGAATTGTAGTAAAAAAGAAACAGGGGATGCTTGAATACATGTGATGTATTTTTGGAAGTTATCACAGTTGCTATAAATGTGGTTCCTGACTTAGAAATCTGTGATAGGCCTTTGAAGGAGTTGACAAAGAGGTAAAGGGGATCAGTTGATAAGGGCTTGTTCTTTGCCAAAGCAGTTTGTGCACAAAATTTTGTTGCATGTTTCACTGAAAACCAACATGTTAATGGTAGAGGGAGTAGCAATCACTTCTCGCACAGAAAACCTCAGAGCTAAAAATGATTGAAAGCTGCTCCCAATATCATGTATGTTTGTCTCATTCTTACAGTCTTCATTTTATCACCATTTCATGCACACACACAACAGTACCACAAGCCTTTGATCTGACTGTTTGCCATTTTACCCAGCTGTTCATTTCAGCATTTTTCATTAATTGTCAATAAAGGATCATCATTAGAGGAAGAAACAAAATTGGAAATATGGTTGGAAATTATTCTGAATCTCTCTCTTTTCAATTGTCTGGTGGACTTTAATCCCAACTCATTAAATGGTAGTCTCTCCACTTCCCTATCTTAGTGACATTATGTGAAGGACTGAGAGGCGGCGTGACTTTCCAGTAATGAGTGAGCGTAGATACCCTATAGTTACAAGAAAGGGCAGGAAAAAAATGTGTTGTAGGGATACAGATATGGTCTGTTCTTGGTTCCATGAGAGATAAACATGGCAAAAAGCCATCCACTATCTTTTGAGATGCTTTTTGGTACCCAGGACAACCACACAAGGCTACCAGATGAGCCTCTAAATTTCCAGGGGACCCATCACTTTCACAGAGTCAGCCATAGAGAAAGAAGTACTGAGGGCATCTGTGGTGGCACAGCCAGCTGCACTCAGTTTGTTACAGACACCAAATGACTCAAGTTGGATTTTGTCATCTGAGGACCGGAATGACAGCAGAGGTCTGCCCCACCGGTCAGCATGGACGGGACTTTTGTCCTCTGTAGTGACAGAAGAGATGCTCTGGTGGCTGTGAATCACTACCCACTGACAAGGACCATCAGCTTCACAGAGCTGCTGACCTTTTCTTTTTGAAACTGTGCTGTGAGCTACTTTTCTACAGTGTAAAGCAGATTCCTTTTATATGAAGCCCAGCATCTATGTGAAAAAATACACAATATACATCAATATACATGGCTTCATGTGGGGCTACAGAAAAACGAGATGCAGCTGTGCTGCAAGGAGCAGGTTCCACAAATCAAGGGAAAATCAATGTCAAGCTGCAAACAGTGGAAGAGTCATTTCCGTTGAACAGAGCTATGGGTTAGATTTTTTTTCCTGTTCTTACTTGATTTTATGTGGTTTTATGCAAAAGTTTAAACAAATCAGTAAACATGTGCCCTGGAAATACAAGTACGAATATACTCATGTTCCTATTCTTCAAATCACTTCTTACAAGCCAAATCTTGTGGCCAAAAGAGGGGTACATTGCATATGTTACTGAGTACAGGAGAAGGAGAAGTGAAAGCTGGAATCCACTCAGAAAAGTCCATGATAAAAAGAGAAAGGCTAACAACCTCCTAGAAATCTGTAAATATAATTAAAACATGGAAAGGAGAATGTCAAATGGATTAAGGTTAATGGTTCACACACTGCCACAGTTTGCTTATGAAGAGCATTAATGATTTTATCAGAAAAGAGAGGAAAAGGAGACTGTGCAGCAATCTGCCTCACTTCTGAAGCAATCTGCAGTGCTCGCTACCAGCCTCAAAGACATATCTTGACCAGGTCAAGAGTAGCCACCTGAAGACTACAGTGTAATAAGGTAAGGAAGGAAAAAGCCTTCGAAATATGCTTCCACATCCTGAAACCTGATTGAACTTCACCTGGCTTGCAGGCTGATCCAAAAGAAAATGTAGCAGAATGCTTGGCCTGACTTGAAATATTATCTCAGGGCATCTCTTTCAGCTCCCTCCTGCATTATTTGGCAGTGTCTTTTGATACTGCTATTCTTCTCTCAGTGATTTCAGACACAGCTGGCTTTCCTTCAGGCAAATGCTGGCTGGGGAGCTCAGGGGAAGGCCACCGAGGAAAAAAACTCCTCATTGTATTTTCTGTGCATGGAGAGGAAATCCTAATGGTATCCATATCATGTGGAGGGAGGTATGAAGAGGGTAGAGGAGCTGTACACTGAGGACCCAGACAAGAAACGGAAATCCTAAATCTGGCTTAGAATGTGAAATAAAGTCGTAATACTTCGAGAAATGGTTCAGAAGTGTAAGAGTTCTGGTTTCTTCAGGGAATTAGTAACACAAAAGTCAGTCTGATTTTGCTCAGCAGAAGAGAAACAATACCTAGCTGACAAGATAGCTCCAAGTACAGGAGATGACTAGTTAGATTACACTGAACAAAGAAGGCTGCTGTGACAGCAAAGTTTCCTCTCTTGTGTCTCACGCTCTTAACAGATGTTTACTGAGAGCGCTTTTTTCCACTCAGTCTTTTAAAAATCTAGTTCAAAGGAGTTAGGAATTCATGGCCATCGACATAACAAAAGAAGCAATAAACTTACGCATATCAAGGCTGATGTGTCAAAAGCTCCAAAGACCTAAGCAAGCAATACAGTGATGTACTATGATATAAATAAGATGCTGTGATCCATCTCAATAAACTATTTTTAGCACAATGTCTCAAAAAACTCACACCGTTTGAAGGAAAGGCTTCTCTAATAAACATTTCCCTTATGAAGAGTTGTATCTATTTTACAGGTATACTGAGTGTTCCTTATTGACCAGACTTTTTTTACTATAGCAGTACCATTTCTATTCCAGTTTTGCTTGCCACAGTGTCACTTCTATCATAATAAGTAAGCAGATAAGTTTTTTTAATTTTTTGGTACACAAATGTAGCACCATGCCCATAAATACAGGCAGGCCCTTTCACCTTGTCTTTTCAGTTGTGGAAACAGACACTCCTTTACCTTCATGGACATAAGACCAATGTTTTCAAAGTGATCACCAAAGTGAGACCATAGCCCTCTGATATGGTTCATTTATCTTGCTTATTTCAGTTTTCACATTTTAGCTTAAATTAGCTGCTTTACCATCACACACAACTGTCATATTAAAGATGGCAGCAAATCATATGCCTCCTAATTTGTTACCCTCCAAAAATGTTCTATTTTTAGAGAAGCAGTAGGATCAAGTCAAACCAAGAAATTATGGTAAACCAGAAGGTGAAAATGTTTGAGGATGCACTGTGCTATAATAAACCAGAGCTGCCACTGTACACTTAAAAACCTGAACAGTGACTAATAAGAATGGCATCCATTCTTATTAATAATGACTGAGTCTAGTGAGAGCCACAGATTTCATCATATTTGATAAATCAGTTTACAGACTTAAGCTTGTGCTGGGAGCTGCTTATGCCAGTCAACGGGTGAAAAATAAAGACCCTATGTCTTTGGTTAAGCATAAAAAAATGGTAACTGTGTTTCAAGAAGAAAAGTCATGTCTCTGGTGTGTCATCCAAACTTCTGAGTTCAGTTTACAAGCTCACGGACAGGTAGTACACATTTTGTCCATGTTACCAGTGTAACAATTGCCATAGCAAATGGTGTTCTGCATCGTGGTCTTGCTTCAATTTCTGCAACATCTCAAGGGATATGCCAAGGAGCCACCTGAGAGGCACAGTTGTGAGACAATAAAGGCACCATTAAAGCAAGATCCAGATTAGTTAAAAAAAAAAAAAAAAAAAGCTACTCTTTCCATATTTCATGAAAAATGTGCCATCTGCCTCATTGCCCAATATCACACATCAACTGCTGTGCACACAACTTGACCAAAAATGGTTAAAAACCACACCCTCTCTCCTGTTCTGTGTAAGACAGGGTAATGTCCATTGACATAGTCCCGTAGTAAGAGACTAAGACTTAAATTCTTTCTATGGATTTTAGTGTTAACACAGAGAAACTATCCTCCAGTATTGTTCTTCCATCCATCCATCCATCCATCCATCCATCCATCCATCCATCCATCCATCCATCCATCCATCCACCAAGGTACTTACCCAATGCTAGCTGCCATGATTAGATTAACTGTGAACACTGAGGCATGCAGACAGAAATATGATACTACCGAGACTTTGGACTTAGGCCAGTCAGTCGTAAAGAGGAGCTAGAAAGTATTTGCCAAGCAAGGAGGCCCACATACATCTGGGTAAGTTAGTGCAAGCAGGACAGGATGGGCAGATAGCCACAACTTCTGAGGCACATGTGTTACTTTAAAGTAGTTTTCCTTCACTATGTCTGTCACACCCAAATTTATTGTTGTCACATAAAACTCACTCCTTTCACAGAACTGGCTTCTAGACGTCTCTAAATTATATGGGTTTCTCTAGTGCAGATGTGCTCTTAGGGAAAGGAACTGTAATCATCTGAGGTAACAAGTCCAATTCACACAGAAATACTTCTTGCAGAAGCTCAATATTAAGATGGTAATATCCCTTGGGCTCAGTATTCCTGTGTCAGGGAGATTCTGGAATTCACTGGAGAGATTTACTCTCAAGAGCTAAATAAATATCTATCTGTGCAGGAGGCTCAATTGCCACATAAATTTGGTAGTTTATTGCCCTTTCATGCCACCAGTCTTGTTGCCATGCCCTTATCAGCAAACAGCATTTATCCACCTTTGCACCTGCTCTGAGACTTCAGGATACAAACTGGTGATCAGAGACGGAGGAAATCCAAAGTAGCATTTCAATATCATGGTAAACAGGGCTGCTAAGTTCCTCTGGGCAGAGCACTTTTCCTGCAGAGTCTAAGCTCTTGCATATTTTTTGGGCATGGTTTATCTCTGTTTTGGTCCAAATGCCTGAAAAATTACATGAGAAGGAAGAAGAGGGGAGGAACGACTGAAGAAAAATCTTATGAGAGTATGAGCTGTCCTTTTGTATTGCATGAATTTAGCTAGTGACCTTCCCCAGCTGGCCACCATCTCCCAAGATGCCACCAGATGTGTCCTGTGGGTCCAGTGTCGTCATGACTCACAGAGCCCATCTGAAGAGATGAACCCAGTCTCAGCTCCTGAAGGTACTTGGCTCAGAGAAGAAGACAACAGCTTAATCTGATAAACTGACTCTGGACATTCCTGTTTCCTCTGCCACGTGTATCCCTACCCTTTACCTCCAGTTCTCTTGAAGGTAACCTGAGCCAGTCACTGTCAACTTGCTTTTGCATTTACTTTTTGGCTTGTCCTTGTCTGAACCACATACAAACGTAGAAAAATGTCAGTTTTGATACTGTTGAACACTTCTTAGTGTGAGATGGAAACGTGCTGAACCAACCAGCATCCAGACCATCCCGTTACATATGGGCCTCCTCTGCCTCAGGCAGGTGAGTGATTGCTTTGGGCATGTTTCTGTCAGCTGGAATGAGCAGCATGTCCAGCAGCCAGGAGCTCACTGGGCTTGGCCTCCACCTCCCACCCTGGCTCTCCCACCCCCATCGTGGGCATCTGGAGGAAGGTGTCTATCCAAGAGCTCCAGGGAGGGCCCAGCTCTGGCTCAGGTGGTGCTGGCAGATGCAGGGTCTGCAGGAGGGGCAGGCTGGTTGCCAGCCCGTGCTGGGCTGCCCTGAGCAGGCAGAGCAGCCACCTCTACTGGCCAGCCACCTCTGTGGGGTCCAGCTTTGATGTGCCTGGGGAGTGCAGCTGGAAAGCACAGACTATCAGAACAGCTGCCAACCATGTTTAACTTGTCCTGAGCGTGCTGTGTTCTCCTCTGGTTTGGAAGTCATGTTGAATGAAGCCATCTCACCTGAAGCTCATGCATGTGCCAGAACAGTGTACCTGCCTATGCTCTTTGCAGCAAGCAGAGCCTCCGTGTTCAGTTATGGTGTGAGACAAAAGGGAAGGAAAGTCTCCTCTTCTGATCTTTCTTAGCAAGTCCAGAGGATAAAGGGAAACTAGTGTCAAAATCCAAAACTTCCCTCTGGTGGTCCTGACAACTGAGAAGAACACCTGTACTTAAACACTAGACAAGAGAAGAGAGGGGGAGGAAAAGGAAAAGGAGGGGGAGAGCTGTGCTGGAACAGGTGCAAAGGGTCTCAAAGCCCCCCTGCAGCTCCTGTCACCCATCTGGGGCTGTGCTGAGCTTGCACCCCAGCACAGCTATGCCACTATGACAAGCTTTCTACTTCTTGTCCCTGGGCAAACAGCTTGAGGAAGCATCCTGTTCAGTCTAGTCACCAGTTGAGGAGAGGGCTTAATCCCTCACTGCCACACAATGACACCAGCTTTCTGATACTGACTGATCTGAAAACAGGACTTCCAGCATTTCTGACCCAGACCATAAATTATTAGCATGCTTTGCTCAGTGGCCTTCCTCAAACATTTCTGCAGCACCCACAAATGGTTTTGATAGACTGCAGCCACTATTTAGCCACAGGTGAACTCAAACCCTCTCCCCTCCTTTCAGTCAGTTCACTAGCTTTCTAACTGGTATCACAGCAATTGCAATTTTTCTCTTTGACTTTACCAGCCCTTGTCCTTTCCACCTAACAGATCTGTGTGTCTGTCTGAAGGTTTCAATATAGGATGCAGGAATCCTAACCAGTTCAAAACATCATCTTCAGCATCATACAATTGCTTTGCTGAGAAGCTTTCATGGTGAAGTAAAGATTGTCAAGACATCTATTTTCAAAGTCCAGAAAATTGTTTGTGTTGGCACTTCTTAAATAATATAATTTTTAGAAAGATTATAACTGTTGTACAACAGAAAATGGTGATTCTTTTCTTCACATATTTACTCATAACAATAGGAAGTTTGGTTTTCTCTCTCATTGTCTCTAGTCAGACAATTGGAGGATATTTATGAAAACCCTGGAGGTGTTACACATTCTGGGAGGGCTGTCTGTCTATCTGAGAACACCCACTGAGCGCATATTTTCTGCAGTTATTGTCTGAAGTGTCCAAGACCCTACAACTTCTACTGCATCTATATAAACCAGATAGGGGAAGATAGAGGAAGCTTCTTTTGCTTCATCAGATGGCTATGGGCAATCTGGTGTGGTACCTAAACCGAGAGAATTGCAGTGATTTCCCAAGATTATTTACAGTAAGTGTAGCAAAAGCTCCATCTGATGCCAAGTCCAGCAGCCTAATTAGAGAAATCAAAGCATGGATTGGTTTGGGTGTTGGGGGACTGTTGATCATTAATATTCCCATATTCATATTTTCAGTTAACAGAAGTAATACCCCAAGATAGAGAAGACCAACAATTTTCAAAGTAAGAGAAAGGTGTAGACATCATCTGTAGATGAAATTAGAGAGATGTGGTCTGTATTGCATTTGTAACTGGCCTGCACTACAATGAACATGTGCGGTTTAATGCAGTTAAAGATAATCTGTATCGCCTCCTAAACTCATTCCATCAGTTTTACATTCATGTAGCTAAAGGCAAATGTTTAAACATTTGGTTAATGCACCATATGTCTAAAATGTTTTAGTTCCATCTGACATTTTTAAAATATTTTTATTTCAGTGGTAGCTCACTGAGTAAATTCACTTTCTCTAGAGCTGAGTATCCCTTACTACCTTTTGCCACAGCATTCCTGGACCTGTCTGCCATGATATCTTAATTTTTTGGTTCTCTAATCTGATTTAATCTAACATAATTGGTTTGGCAGCTATATTAACTTTTTTTTTTTTTTTTTTTTTGTATGTAGGTGCTAAATGAGGCAGAATGTGTGCATGGTATGCGAGACTGCCTTTTTCCACTTGCCCATTTTAAAGCATGATTGCAATTTTCTGGACAGGGGCAAGGAAAGTGGGACAACACAGCCCCTCTGTGCAACCCACCTGGCAGCAAATGTAGCATCCTTCATGGTAGATTAGCAGTGAAGCCTGCTGGCAAGCGATGGCACAGTGCAGGTCAGGATCAACTTTGTGCAGACTGCTCAGGGTGACTAATGTGCATGAAAACTGTACCTCAGTAAAAGACCTTACATGGACAAACATAGAGATGAGACGGACAATACAGAGGCAAAAGTCTGTCTTGCTTCATCCAGGGGAATTTAGGATTGTGAACAACTGGGAACTCTCAGTACTGCAGGCCATGCACTGGGCTCCTCGAAACAACGTTAGGCAGAAATATCCGAGCAGATATAATTACTTCAGTGTTTTCATTTATGACTGGTTCTTCACACATAACTAGCACTCTGCTTTCCAAAAACTTACAGCTCTCTGGAAATTCTGACTGAGAACAACAGTGCAACAAGTTTTTCAGTGAGACACAAAAGCCATTATAACAGATATCAGAACAGCAAGTCAGCCTAAATATTTAATGACGTGAGATTCAAACAGAGATTAATAGATTTTCTTCACAACATCACAGGAACATCCTTCTTGGTTCTGAAAGAAAATCTTCAGTTTTCTGTCTGGATCAATTTTTGTGAATTAAAATTGTAAGGAAACACAAGTAAGTTTTTATTGTTGAATGCTCACCATGCAGCATTACAAGGAGCATTTATTAGTGTGGTACTAAAACAAGAGCTGGAACTCTGACTCCAGTGACAGCAGAACAAAGTCTCTGATGATGTAGCTTAGTTTAGGTCCTGGATGCCGTGCCAAAATGATACTTCACCTGATGCAACCATCAGGTTGTTCCAAGATACAGATTAATTTAGGTTCAATGGATTTTTGTCAAGAGAGAATTTAGCCTCATATTCCTCACTCTGGCTTCCATCTAGGGAAATATTCTAAGAGGAAATTTAAGTGGGTTTTGACTGATTTCATTTATCGAATTCCAATAGAAGACCTCACCGGGGAAAGGAGAAGGTCAGCTTTTCCTCAGCACAATCCAATTTAGGTGATTGTCAGAATAGCAGGAGATGCTTTTGAAAAATAAATTATAAATATTTTTCAGAATTTAGGGACAATTTCTTTTCCATAGATGGTGAAGCACTGGTCAGTCATAACAAGGTGCAATTTCCAGAAGTATGTCTTTTCGTCTTTGGGCATCAACATTGGCTTCCCTATGACAGTGCAAAGAGGCTTAAGAGAGAAGTTTGCATATCTGCAGGTTCAGGTTACAAAGGATGATCAGGACTATTAAGAACAACTTCCATAAATGTCTGACAGGTAAGGCAAATGGTGGGCTAAATTGTGTCTGTCTTAGAGAGAAAGACTGGACAACTTCTTGATCTGAATGCCCCACAGACCTCTCTGTGCAGCACAGGCTGCTTTGATGTTGTCTTCTCCCCTCTTGGCAAAGGGAGTGTCTCCCTTCAGCAAGACACTGCTTTATACAAACGCCAGAAAATGAATCCTGCTAAAGTAATCAATCAGTTTAACAGAATGAAATCCCTGTGTTCTAAAAGGTGATGTGACATTATTGCCTAAGCTATTAAAGGAATAAGCCTGCTGTAGCCCAATTACACCTTCACTATATACAATGAAATAGCTCTCAAGCAATTCCTCAGCAAAACAATAAACCTGTCATGAAAGAAAAATTTATTGTTCATTAAGGTTGTGTATTTAGGAAGTAGTACTACTTTCAGGGGCATGTTGGTAGTAACTTGGCATGAGATTAAAGGAAATTATAGGGAGTCTTCATTGCCTTTTATATTTTCCCTTTGAGAAGATACTTAATATCTATGTGAAACCCTAAACTTCACCAGCAAAGGATTATTCAGTGGAAAACAAAAGTGCAAACTGGTAAGTACAAAGAATAGCAATTTATATATGCACCACTTTTTACTTTGTAAAACTTTCTCCCTGAAAATAATCTTAAAAGTTATACCAGCTAAAAGTAAAGTAACCACCGAAATAAAAAAAAAAATTATTATTCTAATTTGCTCTGGTGTAGCTGAGAGTCTAACCTCTTGTCAATATGAAGTATTCAGACTCCATATTCCTGAATCCATTTATAATTCTCTTTGTAGTCTAAAAAAGAAATTGTGAGGTGAACTACTTCTAATGATTTTCAGTATTAAGAATTCCCCTCTCAATCTTTGCAAAAGAAAAAGACATACTAAAATAGAAAGTGTCATATTGCAGGCTTTTGGTTAGCTGAGCAGGAAGTTAAAATCACAGGGAAAAAAGGTCATGAAATAGGCTTAAATATTGATTGGATGCCTGCTCTCATTCTGAAAAGTTTAAGCTGTATATTCCCATGAGCTTCAACTGCTAAAACCTTTTCTAACAGCTCTTCCTGGCTATGCAAGCAACTTGCTGTCTCACTAACTGCTTATCTAATCAAGCAGTAATTAGCATGGTTTTCTTTAGAGAAAAATTAGAAATGACCTAAAGCCATGTTATAGAAAATGCACATTCAGTGAAAAGAAGAAATACAACAGCTTTAAGAACTGTCATTTATAAAATGAATGATGCTTTTGCCACCATGGGTTTTGCCATCATGGTGAAGATCTGTGGAACAACTGCTCCACGTAAATATGAGTCCTGAGTCATTTAACAGTCATTTAAAGCAGAGCAGATTCTGCTTCTGAGCAATTAAGAGTATGATCAGAAATCACAGAGCTCCTGAGCAGGGAAAGTGAAGCTAGTTATAATTCTGCTCCTCCACAATGGGGTGAAGGATTGCCATATAATTAAGCTTCTTCAAGCTTTTATGGAAATATTTATGAAATTAGAACATCTTTTAAATAAATTACTGGTCTATTTATTATTCTAAAAGTGTCTCATTGACAAAACATTCACCCTGTCTTGATTGTTAAACTTGTTCATGATTCAGGCTCAGCAGTCTGAAGCTAAAGAGCTGAACATTACAATCACAGGACGTTTTCAGTCTGTGCCTACTACATGACCCCATCAACTCAGGCAAAGGGACAAAACATACTGGGACCAAAGCAAGTGGAACAGGGAAAATCTGCCTCCCCAACATTGTCCTCCCTTACCCTGACTACAAAGGCTGTCAAATAAACACTGTGTGAATTATGGGTCCCCTTATTTCAGAGAGAATATTGCAGAGCTGCAGGGCTATAGGAAAGCAAGGCAGGTCAATAGAAACAATAAAAGTCTTGGAAACATGCTCCTAGGAGAAGAAATTGCAATGTTTGATGTTATTTACCTGAAAGTTCCAGTTCATGAATAGCAACCAGATAGCTTAGGATGACTGAAGTGGTTTCTGGCCTCCAGGTGTTGGCTCTGCCCTCTTGGAAGTTGCCATTTATACTGCAGTGTTATCAGAGATGTTTGTAGAGCTACCGTGAGCCTCATGGTGCAGGTCAGCTGCAGGGGGGACCACTAGGGGCAGCTCCCTTCTGGGCTGTGAAGTGAAGACCTTAGAGAAGGCAGAAGGGTTATTTGTGCTTTCCTGTCTCAAGACAAAAGCTGAAGGCAGGAATGGAGGTGGTAAGAAGAGAATAGCAGTGAAATTGAACAGTGAACCAACTCAAATACAAGAGAAAATTCCTTCCTGACAGGTGGGCCTATGCTATGGACCTTGATACTGCAGGGCACTGTTGATGATGACAGTGTGAGAAGGTGAAAGGAATGGATGTGAATATTGCTTTGTTAGAAGTGATGTAAATGAAAATTGCTACAGTTTTGGCCCTTACTAAGAGTAGTAATCTTTCTTACACTTACTTTCAAGATTTACTTCACTGCTTGAGCCAGTCTGTAATGAGTAGCATGAAGAGTGTGCCTAAAGCAGTATCTTTCATCAATGGAGGTTTTTTGGCACCTTCCTTTAAATGGAGAAGAACAGGACACTTCCAAATATACCAGCAGAGCTGTGGACTGCTTCCTCTGCTCTTTGCCAGCCCCACCAGACTGCACCCCAGCATGGTCCCACCATCCCTCTGCTCAGGGTCACAGCATAAGAACAAGGCAAAGGTCACAGGTTCCAGCAAGGGAAACTTCAACCCAGAACAAGAAAAGAAGATTTCAGGGGGGAGAAGGGAGCCAGCAGAGGCAGTGACACCTCTGCCTTTGGAGGTATTCAAAACCAGCTTGGACTCGGGTCTGAGTAACCTGGAGTAAGATAGCCCTGCTCAGAGTAGTGGAGTTGAGTAGCTGGTCATATGTGTCTGATGGGCTCCTGTACTTCAGCACAGAGCCAGGTAAACATTAATTCCTCAATATCATTACAACTTGTCCTGCAAGATGGTGAAGGAAAGACAGGAAATTGACTGCACAGAAATGACAGTGTGGACAAGCCCTGGGCTCTACAGGACTTCATGTGCATGTAAGAGCCAGTGCTGGATGCCACCTCCAGACTGTGGATGGAGGGGAAGGAAAGCATCAGTGTGTGACAGCACTGAGGATGTCTACCACGATAGTTTGATTCTTGACTTCCTAATGGAGCTACTTCAGAAAGACGGGAATTTAATAAAGATTAACCTTTGTATTCTTAGGGAAATGAGAAAGAAATGTAGAATGACTTTTTACCAATTAATTGATACACGTTCCTCTCTACATCTTGTAAAAGGCAATAATATAATTCTACAGAGGCTTGAGCAAAGTCATCAGTGTACATTGTTCCCATTTGATTTTTCATCATATCTGTCTATCTCCTGCCACAAATCATCTGAAATTGTCTCCATTCATTAGAAAAGAATATAATTAGGAGTCACATGAAAACATTTCTTTTTTTGAAGAGCACTAACTTGCAAATGTCTGGTAGATCAAGAATATTTTCCAGATCCCCAGGCTCCAGTGAAATGAAGCTGAAGCTCAATTATCTTTCAGAGAGATCCACAAACCTCCAGCATTTTCATTTTATTTCAATACTTTTTTCTTGTCCCTAGTGACCTCAAAAACTCTCCCCCCCAAGACATGGTACAATCAACTTTTCTATTATTATCTGAAGAAAGATGTTTGTTCCATATTTTTAAATAGCAATGTGATAATAAGGCAGAGGTTTATTTGACTCACAGATACCAGCAGCTGCAGTTCCCCTCAGCAGAATAACCATAACTTCCCAGGCTGAAAGGTTTATATGACATTCTTGTACAACCCATGCACAGATTTATGGCCAAGCCCATCTGCAAGGCCATCTTATAAAAATTATTGTGCAATTCTAGAAATCAGTACTCCAAAAAACTGTTTAGTATATACTTAGTATATATATATATATTTTTTTTTTTTTTAAAAGCATGCAAAGTCTTTAAAAATATTCAAATTCATCCCATCTCAGGGAGCTTATGAAATGGTGTTTGTATGAGCACTCACATGACCTTGCAATGGCTTCCTGCACTGGGTCTAAATGCAGACAGACTTGACTGATGATTCCCTCTCCATTGTTTTTTGCCTTCCATTTTCATCTCCAAGCACGCAGCAGTCATACTTGGATGCAGCATTTCCTTGTATCTTTTTGGCCACTAATCCAATCTTCTCTTAAAAACACCATATCCTTAGTAGATGTAGTCCTTTACTCTTTCCTGTACTTTCATGATATGCTACCAAAGCTTAAGCTCTTGAGACTCCTAAAGCTTCCGTTTATACTCTGTGGGCATGAAGTGTTCAGTGTGAATGAGCTCAGGACACTTGCACATCATGCAAGCACAAATTGTAAGTGCAGCACAGTAATTTTCTGTCTTAAGAACTGCATTGTAGCCACTCCTTGCTTTTCTCTCTCCATTCCCTTCGTTGTTGTTATGAGCATATGAGTGCACTAATTCTGCATATGCTCCAGTGAAGAGGATGTTTTTTTCTCCATCAGTTTCAGTAAGAAAGGGATTTCTTCCATGAAACCTAATTGATCTTGAAAAAAATATTCTTTTTTAAAGATATCTGAATAAATTTGATCAACAGGAAATTTCAGATCAATTCACTCAGAAGTATTACATTTCTGATTGAGGCTTGTAGTCCAGAGCTGCTCAGCCAGAGTAAATTTATTTACCACTCTTGATCTCAGCAAAACTTGCCATTTTACACCAGTTAAAGATCTGTCTCAAATTACAAAGCAAAATCATGTAAAATTAATTTTCATTTATTCTGTGACCTTCCCTAACAAAATTACAGTCATCCAGTGTAATTTCCATTGAATACATCTTCCCTGTTACAATCAATAATGGAAGCAGAAAGCAAATGAGAAGATATTGTAACTAAGTTAGAAAATTTCCCCCATAGATTTAAGGGACTATTTAGTTTCTCACAAATACTGCATTTTTAAAGCAGTCTTACATGTTTTAATTGCAATGGGCAACATAGCTCACTAGACCATCACTGCAAAGCAGTGCCTGAAGCTCTAAAACATTGAAACTAATGATCTAAAATTTCACAGAGAGAGCCACAGGCTACACAGTGGGTTTGTGTTTCTGTTACAACAAAATATTTTCATGTAAACCAAAATGACACACAGAATTTCATGAACAGAGTATAGACCAAGGGAAAAGAAGCCACTATGGATATGTAAAAAACATCTCCTGGAAGACACAAAAAGTGCCTGGTGAGAGTGTATTTCCTCGTCATGTCAGTCTAAATGCATTCATCACACTGGATGGACTGATTTCACTTTTATTCTTCTTTTCTCATGCCAAGCAATTCATTCTGATGCTAAAAAATTGTTCTTCTGTCTTTCATACCAATTCTCATAATATTTGATAATTTTTTTTTTGTTTTAAAATGTCTTCACTAACGGTTGACAGGGTAGAAAGGTCACCAAACAAATTCAAAAAAGTTGTCTGATGATTTTCTTATTATGTTCGTGAGCAACATCTCTATTTCAAATTCACAAACAACAAAACATGTTTTATTTTGCTTTCCCTGTGGGCAGCTTCAACACCATGAGCACTTGGTATTTCTGCTTCACATTGGAAATTTAAGTGAATCATTTCAAACTCACTATTCACCCTTTTTTCTTGGCTTCAGAAATTAAAACAATGTTTACTGAGTTGGTAATCAGAGTGGTCCTTCATATGGAATGAGGTAAGGGTTATAAAGTAAAGAAGTGCATGATGAAATGACAGTTATGGCAGATATAACACAGCAACAGGGCACAGCTGGTCATCCAAAGATCTTGGCCAAAGGGCTACTGAGGCAGCACTGAAAGTGGTGAGTTAAGGGCAAGTTCTGAGATTTGATCTGTGTCTTATAAGACATGTTAGGTACATGCAAGGGATGTCTCTGCCCAGTATAGGCTGGGAAGAACAGGATAACTCCCTCCCCAAAATCCAACATCCATTGTATTCTTCAATGCAAAAGCAGAGACTCCGTCCCGACCCAAACCAGCACACCTGGCTGGAGGCAGGAACTGGGCTCCTCAAAAATCCCGCAGGAGCACAAGGTCGGAATGAAAACTGCCTCCAGCTGGGGTGAGGAAGGGGACATCCATCCTGTCCACCACATCCTGCTGGGGGTGCCACCTGCCTGGGAGACTGAGTTCATCAGCCACGTGGCCCACGCACCAGCCCCTCTGCTGGCTGGGATCTCCAGCTCGTGCTGCCCCTTGGCCCTGGGTGGGCACCGATGCCCACAAGGCTGTTGTGCCATCTCATTTGGCCACCCATATTACACAGCAAGCAACACACAGTGAGGCAGCCAGAGTCACAGCCTGGGCAGGCATGGGAAATACCAGGACTGGGCATCTTCTCACAGCTGCCCCCTGTGAGTGCTGTAGGGCTACAGACAAAAAATCTCCCCAATTTGAATGTCAGACAATGCCCTTCACTGGTGGCTTTATTCTGTGTTCTTCATGGGTGGCAAAGAACTGGAGGGGGAAATAAATACTTGTCCCCTGCCAGGAATTATTAATTCCTTCCTTTATGAAATGAGAAAGACATGTATGAGCAATCCCTAAACACAAATTAGATGGCTAGATCAGGGACTGTTGGTCTGGAGAGAAGCCATCTCCTATTTTGCTAAGAGGTTTCAAGGGGGGCCTCCAGCAGTTCCTTGAACCCTTAGACTTTTCTCCCTTGTTAGAACAGGCCATGTGGGTAAGGGCAGCAACTGCACTTCTTCCAAGCAAAGAGCTCTTCCAAGCAGTGAAGAAGGAGCTACTGACACTGGGCACATCTAGAAGCCATGTCAAGTAATTGTCTACAGGGGTTTGGAGCTGAGGTTGTCAGCCTGCTTTTAGAAAACTATATCTCTGTAAATATTGTATGTACATATTATACATTTTGCAAGCATGCTACTATTTGCAAGAAGCATAAAGGCACAGAATAGAGTAACAGTTGGGAATACTTACAGCTGTTGTGTATTATTTTTAGTCACTCTTCTCCCATAGCGAAAACTTCACTGAGGGGAGAAAAAAGGCTCTTGAAAGGGAACAAGAAGGAAACTAGACCTCCAAGAGCAGGATGGACTTCTGATTACAGTAGAAGGAGCAGACTTAGTTGTGTCTCTAATTTAGGGCTAGTTACTTTTTAAAATTCTTTTCCCAATTATCTTTTTTTTTTTTTAAGACCTCCTAATTCACAGGTATTCAGTAAAATGCTCCATGAATTAATTACAAGGAGATTTATCATATGTTTTGAAATACTCAGAGAAAAATTCTGTGTTGAAGCAAAGGAGCAGCCCGCTACACTGTAACCAGAACTTCTAAGAACAAATAGTCTTGACTGAAGAAAACATCACACAGAACTGAGATCCTAAATAACCCAAGTGCAAGAACTAAGGAAGTGAAAAACACACCAGAGATTTCTTTAAAAAAATCCCACCAAATAACAAACAAACCTAAGGGCAAATCTGTCTGTGATTTTTTCCTAGGAAGAGCATTGTACTGCATGCTTGTAAATCCTATATAAAACTCAAGGAAACAAACCTGTTCCTACCCTTTCAAAAATGAACACCAGCCCTTCTGAACATATTGGGAAGTGACACCAGGCCTTTGCTTTGCCAGTTGTTCCATTTGGGCCAGTCTTTTTAGGTACTTCATTGTATATTACCTAAGCTTTTGTTATGGGAAGAAACCAGTGGATTCACCCCCCACAGGTGGCAGAGAGTACAATTCTGTGATCCTGGTCTCCCAACACCTAGGTATAGTATTAAGTCTTGTTTTCCTCAGAATGCTTGCTTGTGAAGTGGATGAAATGATGCTATCCTCCTCAAAGGGCAAGAAAGACATGGAACAGACAGTACTACACCCGTGACTTGGTGACTGAGGAGCCATGTACATGTGAAGCAGAGAGCAGTGCTGCAGAGCTATGGAGCCCACATGGCAGAAAAACTCCTGGGTTGCTCCATTGTTCCTGTATTCCTGAAACAGGATAGAGGAACACGACTAAAAAGAGAATGGAGTCTTGTGTATTTGCAGGTTTCCTAATATGGGGTATCAGATTGCCAGTAGTCAGCATTTTAGAGAACAGCAATATTAGAAAATAGTTCAGAAAAGGAAAAAAAAAGTTATATTAAAAATAATTAAAATGTCAGGTGTTTTTGTGTTCCTGCTAGAAGTGCAGCAAATTCAGATTTAACGAAAAGTAAACAAAGATAAGATTATAAATCATTCAACTGAGCAGGTACTGTACTAAGGAAGACAGAGAAATCTTGGAGCATGGGGTGATGGCTGCAGCAAAAAAAAAAATCTACACTAAACAAACTCAAAAAGTTAATGAAAGGGTGAAGTGAAGACCACACAAGAACTTGAGGTAAATAATAGAACTTTTTTCAAATACATGAAGAAGAGGTCAACAAAGGCATCATTCACATCTCCCAGAGACACAAGGACAGAGACCAGATGCCAGAAGAGGTAGGTACTACAGAAAAATTAAATGAACTTTTTGCTTCACTGCTCGTGAGGCTGGAGGATGAACTGTTGCCAAAGAGAGAAATACACTTTCCTGAATGAGAAAAATGAAACACAAAAAGAACTCAAAGATTAAAAGCTGATAAAGCAATTAGATTCTAAGCACATTTCTGAGACTCCAAGGCTCAACAGGTCCCATCCCACTCGTTGGGAAGAGCACAGCAAGGAGCCCCTTACAACTGAATCAGCTTCAATTTACATTGCTTTCTATGATAAAATAACTGGATTTGTGTACAAGGGGTAATCAGTGGACAGCACTTATTTCAGCTTTAGCAGGGCTTTTGACAGTGTCTCCAACAACATTTTTATCTGAGTTTGGACTCCGTGGTGCAGATGGGTGGGCATCCCACTGTGTGGATAAAAATTGCTTGGAGGGTTGGGCTCAGAGAAGAGTGATTAATGGGTTGTACTCTATGCAGAGCCAGGTTGGGATGACTGTCTTTACTGCAAAGACTCTGGAGAGCCCTGTCAGACAGCACATGAGAGCAGTGTGCCCTGGCAGCAAAGGTGGCTAATGACATCCTGGGCTGTGCTAGCAGGAGCACAGTCAGGAGCTTGTGGGAAGGGATTATCCTCCCACTAAGCACCTGCTGGACCACGTCGAGACACTGTACTCTTTTGAGCCCTCCAGTACAAGAAGTACATTGAAAAAATACAGGTAAAAAAAAATGTTAGGAGCTGGAGCTCTAGCTTTGTTCAACCTCTAGTGAGGTGAAGAGGTGGCTTCAGGTGGACTTTATAACAGCCTGCCAGTACCTACAAGGAGGCCATCAAGAAGTTGACCAAGCTCTTTACTGTGATGGTGGGGGAATGGGAAACACCAGGCATAAATCTGAACAAGAAAAGTTCAAGTTGGATATTAGGAAAAACTTTTTCCCCAAGAGGACAGTCAGATACTGGAGGAGGTTACCCAGACTACGTGTGTAGTATCCCTCCTGGGAAGTTTCCAAGACTAACTGGGTAAAGCCCTGATCAACCTGATCTCTATCACATCGGGCCGTTCTTTGCACTGAGTTTGGACCAGAAGCCTCCTCAGGTTCCTTTCAGTTGGGTTATCCTGCAGTCCTACGATCGGTAGGGTTCAACCATGAGTCAGCTGAGAAAGGAGTAATGGAAGGCCCCACTAGAACTCAGAAACTTAGACATGCTAAAGAATTAACCCCTTTAGAGTCCCTGACAAGAGAAATAGCAGCAATATCAATTCAAGACAAGACTAGAAGCAGAGATTATCCAGAAAGTGAGGAAAAAAGGAGCAAGGATAGAGTCTACAATTAAGGGCAGAAAAGCTCCTTCCACCATCCCTGTCCTTGGCTTGCTGTGCAGAGTTGAAGAAGCCTCAGGGAAAGTTCTCCCCCGTGGTTAAGACCATCTTCTTTCCTTCCTGGCTGATGCAAAAATGTGGACAACCATCAATCCAGCCTTGGGAGTTGTCCTGGAGCCAAAGGTATGATGATAATGACTGTGAGGAAGATACGCAGGTACATCCACAGTCTATGTCTCCAGTAGAGACCTGTGGCCCAGGCCTGGACCTGTCTGAGAACAACTTTCTTACTGCTGCAGAAACTACCCAGAGAACATCACCAGCAGAAGCAGCCACCAGAGTAGGAACCAATCAGAAAAGCTCCACCATTTTTACCAGAATTTACTTTATAATGGGTTGAATGTTTGCCATGGAGGGACAATAAATGCAAACGTATTGACTCTGACTGTGGAAATCCCTGAGAAACCCAAGATTATGAAGGCTGGAAAATATCATAAAAGTATTTCTGCTTTTCTATCCATGTCCATGAAAGAGTGGAACAGGTAGACCTTTTTCCTGTTATCTTTGGTAATATTTTTTTCCCAAGTAATTTTGATTTCTGTCCATAAAATGGAGGGGTGACTTTTATTCCAGTTATGCAGGGACTTTGTCAGTCTATCTTCACAATAATAAGGGACTGTTAGATCTTTAGATAAATGGAGATCAAGAAAAACCATGTGTTCTTATGCTTGTAAATAATTGTGATTTAAAGTGCCATAAAAAGAAGCCAATAAACCCATTCCCAGGAGATCAGCAAATAGCACTGTCCAAAGATTATAACCCAAGGCTGGGGTCATTCCCAATAGACAGCTGTCTCATTTCCCTTTCAAAGAAACACCAATATATCACACTGCAACTCATCATGAAAGTGTAATAAAAAGACACATTCATTAACCTGCAGGAAGGAAAAAAACATGCTGATGAAACAAAAACAAGTCAGCCTAGCCAAGACATGAGACTGCAAGGAGCTCCAAATGAACTGAACCAAATGAGGTAATTGGACAGTAGCATACTGGATGAAAGGGCCTAGGCATGTGGGAAACAGTTTAAAACTACTTGTAAACATTGATATGCTCTGAATTAGTTGTAACCTTCAAGGAAAAGATACAAGAATTATTGTGGACAGCTCAATGAAAATATGTCTTCAACTTGCAGCAGCAATAGGAAAAAAAAAAACTAAAAGAAAAGGAAAAAAAAAGAAAAATAATAAAAAACTAGGGGATATTGAGTGTGGAACAGACTGCGAATAATACAGAGAACATTAGAATCAATGAGACATCCTCAGCCTTGCCAAGTCAATAGACATTTATTTTGTATGCCACCTCTCCTGAAGTCTATAGCCTCAAGTGCCTTGCAAACCAAAGTAACCTAATTGCAGAATTAAATAATAACAAGGGGAGATAAATTTGATTCTCTGTTCACAAATTGAGTGAAGAGCAAAGGTTTGAAATGAAGTCTGGATGAGGGCTGCAGTCCTTCATGACTGATGGAGAATTTCTGCCTAGAGAAGACCAGAGAGAGAAGAGCATGAAAGCAAAAAAAATAAAGGTCTGCACTGGCTGCTGAAAGGCAAGCAGTGTGACTAGATGGCTAGTTTGTTTATGGGTAGACATCCACATACATAGCAAAAAATCAATATATAATAGCATTTCAATGGTTAGCTCCAGGGGAATCACAGTCACTGGTTCAGTAAGAGCAGGGGAGGACCTCCAGTGCTGCAGCCAGGGTTCAGAGCCAACCATTTCAACTTTCTGTGCCCATTTTTCACATCCTTGGTTTTGCCTGTTTTTTAACCCCTTGGGTGCTTATTCTATAGGTTACAAACTATTCCTTTATGTTTTCTGTATGTCTGTGCTGAGTGGGAAAACCATTCATTAACTGTGAAATGTACAGAGAGCAATGCTGACATGCTCAGAGAGGAGAGCTGAACCTCTGACCTGTCAAGGCCATGCCATGTCTACGGAATTTCACAGCAACAGCAGTAGGATGGATTTGCAGAGTTAAATGGAGGAAAAGAATGCAAGAATACTACTGAGACAATAATTAGTAAAACTAATGGAAAGCCTGAGTTAGAGAGGCTTTAAGAAATTATGTAAAAACTCAGATTAATGGAGTCAATAGCAAAGTAATGATGCTGAATCCTGCTAGAGTGGTTCACATTCACACTATTTAAGGGTACAAAGGAATGACTATCCCCATCACACAGGTGAAGAAAATAAGAAGAGAGTAGTTAAAGATCACCCACAAAGTTGTAGAGTCAGACATTGGTACATGGGAGAATCAAACTCAGGTTTGCAGTAACCTACCAATGACTATGCTGCAGAAAAGTCACTCCAACACTCTACTAGGAGAAACACCATTAATGTGCTTTGAAAGTTTCCAGTTAGAGGTGGGGTACAAAGAGCAAAAAGGAGAAAAAAAATGTCCTAAAAATTACATTAACTTGGGTCACCTCATTTCAAAAAAAAAATGTAACAGAACTCATCAAGAAAGAATAAATAGGTGGAATTGACATTGCTCAGCTTTTTGTTTGTAACGCCAGAAAGGGTACAAAAGTCAAAGCGAGAGGGGTAGCTGAAGGAGAACTGGCACTGAAATGTGCTGAGAGCCTAACTTCAGTCTAAGGCAATTCTCATTCACCCCTTGCCTCCACACCCTAACTTGGAGGTCACTGCCAATCTCTCAGAGCACACGCCTGGGTCTTCCATATAAGCTTAGCATTAGTATCATGGATATATATTTTATTCTTACAAAGTAAATTTAATCATGCCAGGAACATATTTTTGAAAAAAAGTAAGGAATTTCAATCTGAAAAGGTTACATGGAATTACAGAAAAAATCAGCATGGGTAGACTTTTGAAAGGAAAAAGTAAATGAGATACTGAAGGAGAATCTATTTGTACCTTTTAATAACTGGGAAAAAAACAAAAAGGAAAACCTTTTACTGAGTAAAAAAGTAGGACTGGATCCAAAAATACCACATAGTTTCATTTAGTAACCTTTTTTTTTTTTTTTTTTTTTTTGAAAGAGTGAATTAAAAAGTGTGGATGCACAAAGAAGTTGGGAACGAGAATGAGGACTATTTCTTAAAGAAAGACATGACCTTCTCTCTTTTAGAGAAGTGAATAAGTCAAAAATAAAAAAATCAAAAATGTGCCTCGTAAGCAAACACTCAATATTGTTGACTTACGTCTCTCTTCCAGTCAAAAGGGAAAATAGCTGGAGAGGGTGGAAACTGAAATAAGATTGTTTTTTCCCTCTATCACTTAAAAAAATAGTTTTGAAAATTAAAAATTGCATACAATAATTTGAGGAGATCCTATTTTAACAAAAAGGAAGTGACAAATTAGTCAGAGCCATGCAGGTCACTGCCTGGGACAAGAGCTGAGGAAAGGCACACACGACCCTTTTCCTACAGTCAAACTCCCATTTGTACAAAAGACCAGCAAGGTGAAAGGTGGTAGAAACCCAGATATTTCAGAAAACTGAACTGGAAAATGCTTTCTCCTTACACAGAGCATTGTTTCTATGTTTAAATCCTATTCCCTGCTTTCAGTACTGTCATGGCTTCCGTCTCAGTGCTCCCTCCTCTTAGCACTTCTCAAAGTAATAGAGGTGACCAGATTAATTTAACCTGGAACCATCATCCAACAATAAAATCTACATTATTCCCAAGGTAGTAAGTTCCTTTTGTTCACTGTCCTGATGGCACTTTGGGGACAAGAATGAACTGGAACTGTAATAAACATAAGGTATTTCTGGACCCCTTTTATCCACATATGGCTATCCTGAGCAGACACCACTGCCAGGTGTGACAGGATCAAGACGTATTTGAATAGTTGTGGTCTGTAACCACCTGCAAGTCAGTTTGACTTGTCGAGCCACGAGAGGTCCTTTGTTTGTCTTGCTGGTGTTGCTTTGCTTGTGCTGTTGATGTCAACTGGCTCTTTCTCATTTCTGATAAGGTATTAAATCCAAGAAGCTTCCTTCTGCAGAGCTCCACTACCCTCCTCTGCTGTCTGAAGGTGCTATCCTCACTGCTGCTGGGACCCTCTAAATACAAGGGTTAGGTCTTTTTTTTTCCTGCTTTTCCTTCACATCAGTGCCCGTGATCTCCCACCACATGAAATTGTTGGGGCAAACTTGCTCATTGACTCCTCCCTGAAGGTCTTACTTTTTCAGAGTAAGAGGTGTTTCTTTCACAGAAGTGTTTCTCTAAAATATTGGGAGATTAAGGAAACAACCTTATGCCTTAGTCAAATAAGTGAAAACCCCACAACTACACCAATGAAAGGGGCCTGCCTCAAATCCACATTCTCCTCTCACAACAAAGTCATCCTGCAAGAGGCTCTAGCCACCCAGGCAGAGCAGTGAGCTCTGAGCCCTCCGTGCAGACTGGCCACAGGTGAGGTGTGGGGCAGTCAACAGCACTAAAGGCACATACGACATTTGGGACTTACTGTGCTGCTTTAGCAGGCTCCAGTGTAGCTGCTGACTCCCTGACCCAGCAGTGCAAAGCCATTGCAGGCACAGAGTCCACTCAGCGGAGCACACCAGCCAGGTCCACCTTCCATACCGGTTGCACATCAGCAGGACCTACATCTCCTTTGGGCCCCACGTGATGCACCTGAGACCCTAAGACAGAATTTGTATTTTAGATTTTCTCCTCAGAGACACACATGGAGGCCTGCAGACACCAAAGCTCCACTTTACAGTGTGGAAAAGAACGCATGTGTTGCCTGCTTTGCATCACAGCACAAGAGCACTTTGTGGGATGAAGAGCCCCTTTTTTTTAGGTGACAACTCCATTATCCATCTTTAACATATATCACTAACTATTGTCATGGCTGGCTTGACATCTTCCACGTTCAGAGCAGTGAGTCAATCCCAGAGAAGGCACCCAAGTCCGCTGCCTTTTTTCAAGAGAAGTTCTGGGTAACTGAACTCCTTTAGATGCTAAGGACTAACAACATTTATCTTGTCTCCATATTGAAAATCTGGTCCCAGGCCTTCCCTAGGGCCTTTCCTTCAGACTGGCTGTGAGACACTTCTTGGTTATAAAGAAGCTGAGAAATGAATAAATTCTTAACAGTGGAATACAGTATTGTACAACAATCTTTTCAGAAACTAGAAATACAAAATTTAAGCATAAACACAACTTCTAGAAACATGCATCTTAAGGTTTTCTGGGGCTGTTTTTTAATAATGTCTGTGTATTATAGCCAGGACAAAGAATATGTCACTTCCAGTACTTTCCCCTCCTCCCTGTCCTGTTGTTTTTCACTGGGAAATGTCCTAGTTTACATTCAATCTGCTCCAGTGGTTGTTAGGTTGTAGCATGTTGCATGAAATATCCTAGCAAGAGGATATCAGAAGGGGTTGTTACTTCTCTGAAGCATATAGAAATTAACGTGCGGCTCTGAGTATGCCTGTACAGGCTGGACAAGCAAGTCAAGTCCCTCTTGCTCATATCTGGGCCTGTATTATTATATTTTGTCGCTTGGGGAATCATGTAAAGCACAGGGACAATAATCAGCTGACTTATTAAGCATATTCCAGACTAGATGGAGTTAATGCAACTCTACGTGGCTACACGTATTCAAGAAGACTTCCTCCCAGGAGAAGAATGCACCCTCTAGTATGGCAGCCACCTGTATGGTTACCATTCCTTGTATTTATGTTTGTCTTCTCTTGGTAACTTCCTTCTTTTGCACTCCACTATTTCAGAAACTGGAAAGCACTCTGAGTAACTGATTGCTTAGGACCACTGTCAAAGTGAGGAATATTTCTGAAAATCAATTTCCTCAAATAGACAAGATTTTGATACATAAATTTGGGCTTGGTAAAGTCTTGCTGCTTCTCAATTATGCAGTAAAACTGTACCAAATACAAGGAGGTTGAAAGATTGCCCAAGGTCACAACAGGAATTGGTAGCTCAGGTTGAGTGAAGCGTACAAACATGTGAGCTCTGATTTTCGTCATCTAGTTATTGGACAACACTCTTTATTTCCAGTTACTATTGACTTACACCCTTCTACCCTTGGAATACAGCTGGCATTTTGTTAATTCAGTATCCAATAGCTCATAATGATCCTGCTAAAGATAGATTGCTACAGGGCAGTAAAACTCCATGAAATGATTGTATAAAAGTGCGATCAGGAAGTAATTTTTCTTACATAGTTTGATTCCTAATTCCTCAGTATGAAGAAACTTTTTTTATTAGCTAAGTTTCATGTAAAGCTGATTAAAAAAACTTCCAGTGGAAGAGTTTTCTGGTATAAATTGCCGAATACTTTCAAACGGAATGATTTTCTCTTTTTTTGTGTGTTTGTTTTTTTTTGTTTTGTTTTGTTTTGTTTGTTTTTTAATTTTGAGTGGGAAGTTATTGAGTTTTCTCATTTTAATAATGTTGAAATTTTTTCCCCTAAAAAGGGAAGGAAAAAAAGAAAGAAACTTCTCAGGAGGCAGGACTATCAGGAGGATCTCCTTAAATGAGAGACTCATAAAAAAAGAAGGAATTTTATCACATTGTTGATTTTCCAGATTCCTCAAATGACACAACATGTCAACCAGCATCACTCACATTATTTGCCATGACAGATCCTGTCTGACACAGTGAGTCACAGTCACTAGGGCATGTGACTGGCAGCCGTTGGTGTAGAGGGTCTGGTTTAAAGTCATGGGCTTTCATTTACACCTGCCTGCTGCTCATCTGCAAGGGCCGGGCTGTACGTGCAGCCAACTGCTCTTGGTGTGTTTGCAGATTCAGAGAGAGCAATAGCAAGGGACAGAGAGTCCTTTTCAGCACTCCTATTTCTTTCCAATTCTCTGTGCAAAATGACTAGAGATTTCCATTAAAACATCAAAATATCTTTCTAGGTGTAAGCCTAAGTCTGCATAAGATAAAGAAATAAAAACTGTATAAACAACCTTAGCATTCAAAAACCTTTCCAAGCCAATTCTCTATAATGAATGCAGTGTAAATTTGTGCTGACCTTGGATACAAAATGATCTCTTTCTGCCAATAATTTGCATAGTGGATATTGCTTTTGAGTCAGAAATACCGTAAATTGCAGTATGAAGGTTTTAAAGGATGAAAAGAAAATAGAGATAGAATCCTATGTCAGAGAGACCCGCGCAAGCCAAGAAGAACACAGAGACATTGAAGTCTTCCTCAAGTGAGGAGAGAACTGCAGTGTCTTTAAGGAGTAAATGCCTTTGTGTTTATTCATGTATGTTAATTCATCCACATGATTTGGCTGGAAGCTCATAAAGTAAATTGTGCGTAGGGCAAAGACAGAGAATGACTGTTCAAGCTACACCTGCTGCCCTGCCAGCCAAATGCCCTCCCATCAAACTGGGCACACCTCTGTGCTTAGTGCAGGGGATACTGTGGATCCAGGCATCTCCCTCCACACCCTTGTGAACCAGCAGACAGATCCAAAAGCAGCCTTCATGAAAGCAGAATGTAAAGGAGAATAAAAATGATTCCCGGCCTCTGCATTAAAATATTTTGCTCAGGCTGCTCTCTGAAAATTGCACAGGCAGTAACATGTTGTTGGGGTGCCTCCGATCCACCCAGCTGCAAAGACAGTGCCTCAGCACGGACAGAGCAGGGCTGTCTCCCTCTGCCAGCAGCAGCCTCTTCCTTGGAGGATCTTCCTCTAGCCACAAGCAAGGCACTAAATAGTCCTGATCCTCCCCACTCTTGTCACTGTTTTCCTCCTTCTTCCTCACCCTCATGTTACATCAGCTCCTTGGCGTGCCTTCAAAGCCCTGTATCCAATAGGTCCATTGGCCTACCAATAGGACACTTCTTGGGTACTTTCAGAATACCGAAAGCTAGTGCAGGGCACCTTGCATACACTAAGTGTCTCTGACCTACGAGCAAAGGAGTCTGAAATGGTGGAAGGACTGAATGCACCTTAAAATTGCAGCCCTATGCCTTCAAAGCATCCTAAACCTCTAATCACAGTTTGCCATATGCACTACCTGTGACTTTTGCGAGATGGTCTCTACTGAAGGCTGGTTATTCTCAGTGTAATACCAAGCCTGCACAGGTATCTCCTGTCACCGGTGGATACTGCAGAGCATAAACTGTGGTTGCTATTTCTCTGTCTTTTTAAAACACAAATAACTCATTAGTGAACTATTCACACTACATAATCTTAATCTATTTTAGTCCTAATAAACACCATCTTGCATTTGTAGAATCCTTTTGCCCCATAGGATCTGGGAGCACTTAACAGAATTGTATTGTTTTCCTGGATAGACTCATTTTTATTCAATAAGATCATAACGTGTCTCGTACAGTCAGAAATTTTTAAGTGAATCTTTAGATGTGTCAGCCTTTGCCCAAGAGAATTTCAGTAAATATACCGAGATCATTGATTCATGCAATTCTGGACCTCTTCCACTTTATTCTGAAAAGTCAATATTTTTGAAGGATCCAAGATAGGAATGTTAGTATAGCACATTGGTAAAGACAGCTCTTTTTCTGAGGGGATATGAATGCTAGCACCAGAGAAACACTGTAAATATTAAAAGACTATTGCTCATGACAGAGAAGCAGATGAAGTAAAATGAGGCCCTGACTAAGCACACATATTATTTATTGGGCGGTCACTACCAGTGCGAGGAAGGGTTTCCTGCTACACGGCATGACACAAGAGATGGCAAAAAACACAACGTGGTTTACAAACCATGCTCGACTTGCTGCCTGAAGGCATATTCAACAGATTCCCCAAATCCTGAGTGACAAAAATATGGGAGTGCCTGGCACTGTGAACCACCAAAGGGAAAGGGCTGGATGCGATTTCAGAGGAGACATGAAAACGGAGTCCCACCTCTGTTGTTGGCATGTTGCATGGTGGATGTCACAGATGCCAACTGGACCACTTGCAAGTGATGGTGTTTTTGTCTTCCTGCATGATGACAAAAGAGCCCACGTTCAGCTCTCTGGCCCCACAACTGCCTGGGGCTGTCCCTGTCACCACAGTGCTCCTCATCTGCAGAGCGGAGGAAAAAACATGCTTACTGTGGTGACACAAAGGGCTCTGAGATGCTGCAGTGTAAAGCACTGGGTAAATGTAAATGACAGCCAGGTCACAAAGAGTAAAGAGCAGTTGGCCCTTCTTCCTCAGTTTGCACAGGGGATGGAAGGGGAGGGGCGTGACTTTGAAGCAGAGATGAGTCGTTTCTGTTGATAATATTGTTGCTGATGATTCTTCCAGATGAGTTGAGAACAAAGGACTCAAACATAGATATCTGCACCAAATATAGTAATTGGCCATTTAGCAATGTCTTTGTAGCCACCAGACAGTGGCCAAGTGACACCCTGTCTATGGACATCCTGCCCTCTGGCCAATACTGGCAGTGTAAGCAGACTGCCTTTGACCAGTGCCAGCAGTGGTATAGACAGACTGACAACACTCTGCCTCTGCTTGGCATCAGTAGTGTAGGCAGGGTCCTACCTTGTGGATCTAAGGTGTGCTTTGCTCCCCTCACCACTGTTGGTGGAGCCAAGGGATGTCACAACTCTCACCTCATTCAAAAGGCATGTGCATCATCAGCTGTTGCTGTCAGATGATGTGTTCCTGGCAGTGCACAGGAGCCACAGCATCATTTATGATCCTGTGTTTGTTATCATTGATGGGATGAGTCACCGTATGGGCACATTGTTGCTCATCTTTCCTACTGCCTCAATGAAGTTTTGCTTGTTATAAACTGTTGTCAGACTCCTGTACTGTTTGGACCACACCAAGTTAAGAGGAAAAAGTTGGCAATCTTAGAACAGAGCAAGGGTTTTGGATGAAAACACAAAAACAAGGGTGAGAAGGTTTATGTGCAAGCAGGAGAAGTTTTAGTACTTCCAAGTACTCAATAAATATTGCAAAATTATCTCAGCAACCTGTGTCCAGCTCCTAGAAGGGTCAGAATGGTTCATCTTCCTTCCATAGCTTAAAAACAAACAAGCAAACAAACAAATAGCTCTTCTGTAGTATCCTGCAGCCTTGTTCTTCAAACTATCCCCAAAAAATGAGAGCCCTAGACAGAAGACATCCTATGACATATCTCATAAAAGGAGACATTTGTTGGGTCTTGCTGTAAGTGATACTCATTATCTGTCAGGCCTGACAAAATGCTCTCTAACTGGATTCCCCTAACTGATTGCAGTGGGGTTTGCTGGCCACTTTAGCTGGGAACTCCTTGGAAATCCTTAGACAACAAGAGGCACTAAGTGCTCAGTGTGAGAGAGGGTGGAACAAGTTTGGAAAGTGCTTGTGAATGTCAAGCACAAAAAGAAAAAGGTTCGAGGTAGGTCATGGGGGAGACCAGACACAGCCAGTGAAACCGACCTATTTTCTTATGGAAAGCAACTTCACTTGTTTCACCTAAGGACAGCATGAAAGGAAAAAGCAAAGGGAGATGGAGACTCACAGATCTGATATGGACCATTGAGTTCTTGAGTGAGACCTGAGGTCTCTCTGGCCTATTTATTGTATATTCTTTCTCCCAGTCAAACAAAAATAGATAATTACAGATGCTACAGGACAGGTCCTGAAAGGAGAACTATGGAAGCCTTCGTTCTGGGCTTTGCAGCCAAGATCTATGCTACAAATAGGGGAGACTAATATTATTAATTCCAAGATCAAGTCCTATAAGGATCTACTAGTAATATTTGTTATCAGGACACTCTTTCCTCTAAACCCAGGGTTACTGCTGAAAGCTTTGTATTTTCTTAATTTCTTGCTGGTATAGATCAGCAGAGTTAGGAGTGCAGAAGTAGATGGTCAAACCACAAAAAAATGGTATCATGCAAGCAGATGGCCTAGTTTGTAAGATGCTATCAGTCATCAGAAGAGTTACACAGTTTGGGTTCAACAGCACTTAAGACATGCCTTCATCAATAGTAAAGAAGGAGCTTTAGGATCATCCATGGAGCGCAGCCATTAGCCCAGCACTGCCCAGGCCACCACTAAATCATGTGCTTCAGTGACACACTCACACATTTTTTAAATACCCCCCAAGATAATTATTTCACTAGTTCCTTGAACAATCTGTTCCAATGCTTGACAACAATTTTGGTGAAGAAATTTTTCCTAACATCCAATCTAAACTTCCCCTAGCTCAACTTGAGGCTGTGTTCTGAGGTTACTGGTTCCTATCTTCCAAGAAGAAAAGTAAGATTTGCCTGATCTAACTACATGGGTCAAATGAACTGGGACAGAAACCAGAAGATCCTCTTGGGCTGAGCAAGGAACTAAACCAAGCTGACAATTCTTGTGTTGTAATCACCATGTCAAGGTTCAGAGGGGTGATTTTTCAATCAGATGCTTCTCAGTACACCTTTCCAAGGCTGGTTTTACCATTTTTGCCTAAGGGAGGATAGCAAATGTGACTGCTGAAAGCTCTGCCTTCTGCAGGCAATGTGAAGTTAAAATGGATTATGCTGCTTTCTATTACCTGCACAAGAAGGCAATGACACAGCTTGTTAATGGCCTACACGGACACAGGAAAGTACTGACAGACACAAGAATACAATGAAGCTGGTTCTATGGACATGTAGTTCCCAGTTGTGCCCAGGCAGATGCAAATTCCTCACTCCTGAATATGAAATAGGGCTTGTATTGCTCTTCATATCCCAAGAGCTTCCTGGAGACCCAGGGGCCTGAGCCTTGCAGAGTCTTCATCAGCTACAGGCATAGAATTTTTCTGCTACCACTTTTGCTGCTACTGCCTGTATTTTTAAAACTAGTGAATGGAGCGACCTTTCAGGGAGCCTGGAATGAGGTGGTGCACATGGAATGCTTCTCTGGTCACCTCTCTGAAGACTTGGGCTGCAGGCAGTTCACCTCACAGGAGTCAGCACCAGGGTGAGCACGAGTGTCCTTTATACCCACCAGCAAGGAAGGCTTCCAGGGGCGATGGGACAAGGCAGCAGCTTCTGCCATCCCCAAGCACCAGCGCTGAGGTAGGCTTGGGACAGAGACACAGTTGCTGATTACCTGCACCACAAGCAATAGCAACCATTTAGGTTGGAAAAGACCTTTAAGGTCATTGAAGTCAACCCTTAACCCAGCACTTCACAGCCTGGAAAACTATTTGAAAGCAGAGGATTCATGGACTAAGTGGTAAGGTACTTCAACCCCTCCTCAGGCCATGAGCAGCTGAATCTGGGAGAACAGTGCATCCCGAGGAAGGACTTTGGCTCAACACCCATTTTCCTTCTTGGCTGAAGGGAGCTTTTCCACTGACTGTCATCAATCCAGACAGCATTTACTCAGGTTTCCACAGACAGCAACAAGTCAAGGGGCCCAGGCAGGGAAAGCAATTAAGTTTTCCACGCAAGCTGGATCTACCATTTCTGGAGCAGACTCATGTGCCCAATCCGTATCACAGCCCTGGCCTTCGGAGAGATTTCAGGAAGAAAGAGGGACATATTTTATCCACCAGTCTTCTGATTTCTTTGTTGGCACAGCCAGAGTTGCAGCAGTAGATTTGCAGGCTTTAAGGCCAGTGGGATTGTCATGGTTTTCTCATCTGTCCACCTGCATAGGGGAGCCCATCAGTTTTCCCTGACAATCTCCCCGCTCAGTCCAATACTGTGCAGGTTGGCAAGAGAACGCTCCTTGGAAAGACAGTCAGGTCTGATTTACAACCTCCAAGTGATGGCTTTCCCTCCCATCCCTGGGTAACTACTTCTGATAATGAATTATGAGAAGGAAGGGAGCTGTTTAGTCAATGGTATTTGTGTACGATGATTTTACATGTTGCAACGGTGCCCACTGCAGTAAGTAAATTGCCCCCTGGCTTTCATAAACATCATCTGTACACAAACATTATCCAGAGCAACTGTATGGCAGGGAAATTCTCCAGTGTAAGATAATGTCATCTCCACAGCAATAAGAAAGGTAAAACCGTACTTACCAGCTGGGAAAGAGGGAGCGGCGACAAACAGCAGCCAGCTGTAAAATGACCATGTCGGGGATACAGCTGCTTGGGTTTGCCTGATTTAAAGCACCAGTCCCACAAAGGCATGCTGAGGAAACTAATTCTGTAAGAGAATAACTTCATACCCAGGAAAATTATGGGGCACTCAGAGGTCAAGCTGGTTCTGTGGGGTGCCTTTATAATATGGCCACCAACAAAAAAAATGTCAAAAATTAGGTTCTGTCTAATCAGATGGAATTGGCAATAAAGGCAGGACTGCTCCATTTATTTATTTATTACATAAAGTCCAAGGGAATAAGAGCCCATTTTTCTTCTAAATTTGGATGTAATTTTAGCCAGTTCTTCATTACTGCATTCTACCTGCCATCTTGGAGTGCTTTGCCGAGGAAGCTGATGGTATCTTTCCTGTTTTATTGGCAGAAAAACTGATGCCAGAAATTGAGAAGTGATCTGGCCAAGTTCTTGCAACATCTCAGTAACAGAGATGAGAATGTGGCCCTGCTGCATCATATCCGTTCCCTGCATCTTCTCAAGCTGTGCCCAGCATGAGAAAAGCCCTGATGGTCCAGAGTAAATCTACCACTGCAAACCAGGTACAGAGAGATTGAGTGGTCCATTTTGACCATAACCAACTCCCTGCCTACATCTGTGAGGGTTGCAGTAACCTCCTCCATCGTGTGATCAAGGGAATCAATACTTTTGCTCATGCAACATGGACTCATCCAATAGTGCTATAGGAAAGTGTGCAGAGCTCAAGTGCCCTTCTATTAAGCTGCATGATCTCTCTGTGGAAAGATGGGACACAACTGTTTTAGCCCTTTCAGCCAATACTTTAGTCACTGAATGTTGCTTTCCAGGACAGAAAGACTTGTCATTTTGAGCCTGGGCAGCAGCCACCTATAAGAACTACTGCTTTTCACACCCTGATAGGAAAGAGCCCAAAAGAAAATTTTAAGCTGCCTTCAAAACATAAATGGGTTTGACCTAGATGAACTTCTGATTTCTTCGGATAGGTTTAAAAATTAATACTTCTTCCTCCAGCACCCATCTGGTAACACAGAGCAAAATGGAAATTCAGTTTCTGCCTGGTGGTGTTCAACTGAGCAAACAGCTTCTTTCTGCACCTTGACAGAGAGGGAATCTCAAGCCTTCATCTTCCAGCAGCATGTTCAGCTTCCAAAGAAAACACTAAGCAAACTGTTATTAGTTCTTCCAAGGGAGGAGCTAAGGCGTTAATTTTACATAAATCATCAGGACATGGGCCCAACACTAAGCACCATGGTAGTTGGCAAAGGCATGAAATAAAGAATAGTCTTTGCTTCCAAAGGCTTAGAAATACAGTTCAGCACAGCTTTTTTTTTTTTTTGGAAAATCTATGATTAAGTGTCCCAAGGGAGGCAGCTGCCTGATGAGCACTTCAGGAAATCTGACCCTTATATGCAGGTGCTTAAATGGGAGCTGAGCCCTGGGGAAAATCATGTGTCTCAATAGCTCAGTAAGTGGCAGTGAGGATGGCAGGGCACTGTTCCCTTGTCAGGAGAGCATGGCTGTGATCCAGCCTCAACCAAGTCAGAGGCAGCCAGTGAGAGCAACCTAACCTCATGGAACATTCCCCAACCCAGGAGGTGGCAGCCGTGAGTGGAAAAAGAAGGAAGGGCAGGGACCCAACAGCCACAGTGCCCCAGGGAGAACCCTTCCTCCTCTGGGAACGAAGACATTTCTTGACCTTGGCCAACACTGCCAACACACACACAACAAGCAAAAACAGGACCTACCAAATCAAAGAATTGCACTAATCCATCTGAACAGCGTGTTCTCTGCTGTGGTGGGTTTTCTGGCTGTTCAAGCACCCCAGGCATCACCAAGTATTTGTATTATAGATCCCCTGTCTCCTTGGCAGTATATCTGCAGGGCAGAACACCCAACTGCCCATGTTGTTGCCCGCTGACATACTGCCTGACATAGAACTGGCCTGTTCCAGCTCCTTGTCCCCAAGACATCATCCACACCATTTTGGAAATGGCACAAGTAAACTGTCCCTACCAGCATTTGACCATTTGCTTAATGGTTTTGCGGGTGGAAAGAGAGGGAGGGGAAAAACTTGAGGTGAGTGGAAGCAAGCCAGGCCGTTACACTCAGCCTCAAAGCTGGAGAACAGACCATGTGCTGTTTCAGCTACATAGTTGGAGCCATTTCCTAGTCTTTTCCCATTTCCAGTCCAGGGTATCAGTAAGCTCTCCCTCCTCTACTCTGGACTTTCCATTCCATTGCTTTGCACCAAACACTGAAGTCACAGGTCTGGTACCAGCATGTCTTACCCAGCAGTGGGACTTGATGCCTTCGTTAGCACATTGCAGAGTATTGATACAGGAAATCACATGAGCCAGTCGAAATTCTGTGCCTCAGAGACAGGTTTCACCTGTTGTCTGCTAAACAACCAGTTTCTGATACAACCTAAACCACACTCAGGCAGACTTCTCCCACTCTTCAAGTCCTCAGCTTGTCCCATCTAAATTTTGTCTCCAGGGATTTCTTGCAGAAGAAATCAGGCAAATAATGAGTGACCTTCTCCCCTTGCTCAATTCATTCTCACCCTCTTCCCACCTCCCCTAGCTGGTCATGAGTTTGTTTCCCTCAAGTCCCTGTAGTCCCTCAGGACAGGATATCCACTGTTCTCTCATGGCTGTATACAAACACAATTTTGATGCTTTTGCTCTTTACAAAAAAACTGGTTCATTTTGTCTTCCCCTTCCTTCCCATTCTATAAACATTTACCACTTCCACTGGTCATTCTCATATCTTTTTAATGACTCCTCAGGGCTTTTATTCAACTTCTCTGCAACTTTTAGAGAAAAATTATGTGGATCTCTCCTCCCATTTCTCTTCTCTTCCCCTCCCAAAGTTTATTTCCAGCCTATTCTGCTCATAAACTGATCATTCCTGGACCTTGCCTCTCAGTTCAGATCTGCAGGGACCAAGCACAGTGTGTTCCTCCATATGTTCTACCACATCTTTCTGTTCACTTGCTCTCTAGCCAAATTAATTGTTAATTAGTCATAAAATGTGAACCTCTCAAAAAAAAAAAAAAAAAGAAAGAAAAAAAAAGAGAAAAAAAAGAAACTTGAAGAAGCAGCAGACAAAGCAATAGGCTCTGCAGCAAAGGGTGGCTGTGGGAAGCCAAAGCTTGGAATCCTCCTTTCCCTTCCTTCTCACCTCTGAACAGCTTTCCTGGAAGTGGAAGTACCTTCGTCCCTTCCCTTTCCTCCTCCTCTGTGGAAATGTCTGCACAAAACCCCCCTCTGGAGCAGCTGGGAAGCAGATCTGGCTTCCTGAAGTATACAACAGCCCTGCAAGAGTGTCTCTGACTTGTCAGGCTCCACTGCCAAGGGTACAGTCCAAACCAGGCTCTTCTCACATCCCCAAGTCACTTAAAGCCCTGGCAGCTCTGAGGTATCCCTGGCTTTGCAGCTGGTCCAACAGCAGCTTTATGTTTTTATTGGTCCCTGCAGCATAATCAGATTGTCTCTTTCTTTCCCTTAAGTACTTTTAAATATATTAGACAAGCAGTGAGGAAAATCTCACCCGTACCCTCATGTCAACAGCACAGCAACAGCACACTGCAGTCACAGCGGGATGTTTCTAGATGCCTTCACATGATCACAACTGCTACAGATAGAAGACGTGTGTTACACATCTCCTTGCAGAGGACACTTAATAGATATTAAACATAGAGGTCCCCATTTTCTGCTACACTCCATCTTCTGGGAGCCACTCTGATGCAGCAGAGTGAACATAAACCCAGCTAAACTGGGTTTACAGCTGCTTTGTGTTAGTAAACTAGAACAAAGCAGCTGGAGTTTACCAGTAGAACTGGCCACTACAATACTCTGAGTCCACATGAGTCCTCATTTTATCAGGACACTTCAGATGGCAAAGACAGGATCCTGATGAGAAATACAGTTTAATCAGTTGAAGACAATGATGCATTCTCTCTGTAAGATTACAGCATAGCAAGTATTTTATGGGAAACCCTTCAAAGTCAGCTGCTTTGGAGCACAGAGAGAACTGAGGCTCCCAGGAGCAGCAGTGCCGTGATGGTCTTATCCAGGAAAATCCTTCTCACTCCCCAGCTCATATTGGAGCACTGAAATTAATGATGCTGTGAAAAGAAATTAATTATGAGGTGAATAAAAGCTTCTATGTTGCCTACTTCTGAGTATTCAAACACTAACTTTCTATCACAGAGTCAAAAAGATTCTTTTAACATGTAAAAAGTCCATTGTTCACACAAAGTTTGCAAAACCCCTTAATATGATGTGATTGAAATTTGAAGTAGTATAACATTGTGTCAGATAAAAAGGGATAATTGCAGAGGAGTGCAAGACAGAGCACACTTAAACCAGTGTTTTGGAAATTTAAAGTGAAAAAGCAAAGACTCAGCACTCTTTAGTAAAGAAAGAGGTTGTGAAAGCACTTCAGAGGGGAAAAAAGGAAGGCAGAAAAAGATTTTTTTTTTTTACATGGAGAATTAATCTGAGCACTGACCTCCAGCCTGCTCTGGCACTCACACAGTGGTGCAGGGGGAAATACAGACATAGTGCAAATGGCATAAACAAATTTCCATGGCAGAAACTCTTCTGATGGAGACATCCATTCTCCAGATTCAACCCCACCATGCTAACACACTTGCCTCTTGCATTGCACACAACTCCTGCTCTGCTAATGGAAAACATCTGTACAAAAATCGTAGCTTAAGAGGGGAAAAAAACTTCATTGCAGGCAGGTTTGAATTTCTCAAGCACCAGAGCTGCCATGCTTTGGCAGTGAGAAAACCCTTTGCAGGCTCACTAAACCCACACTGGGCCAGTGCAGGTTGCCAGCCAGGAGTATCTACAGCCCTCTGATCTACTGCATTGCTCAAGGCTGGATGGATGGCAGCAGGCTCGGGCTCTCAGTTAGGCTGAGTTACTCTGTCAGGTAAGAAAATGGATGCTATTGCCTGCTCAACAGTAAAAGGGAAAGCAGCAGTAAGGGATAGAGACAGTTATTATAAGTTTGACTAGGGACAGAATTAAATCGATGCAGTAAATGGCACTTAATGCACTTTAGTGACCCAGTGCATTTACTTCATCATACTGTGCTGTGTGGCTGATCACATTTGATGCATAACACATGAAAAGCACTAGAGGCCATTGCTGGAAAAGCTCAGGATGCAAAACAAATTGTCTGGGCACCTCAGTGTTTTTTGTTCATCAATTTTCAGAGACCAGGCTGGCACTGACCTCACATTCCCACTGAGCTTGCCTTGTCAGGACCAGCAGTCAGGGCTCCAGCTCTGCATCAGTTCTGACTTTCACTGGTTTGGCTTGATTGAAAGAGCACAGCTGCTTTTTTTTCCTGACCAAAAATCCAAGAAAATTTGGTGCAATCTTGGAAAACTAAATAAGTGGTCAAGTGTGCCAGCAGGACTTCACTCATTCACATGGCATCAGTCCATACACACAAACCAGGCTGGCTGTCCTCATAAAGTTCAAATCTGAGGGTTATGTGAAGGCTCAGATTTCTTCCTTTAGCTGATGCCCTGGGTGATATGCAGTGCCAGAGACATGGAGATGTAAAATACAACACAGTTTTAGAAAGATGCCAATCGTTAGCAAAGCCGAGTTCTTCTTCTGGTCCTGGCATTTATTTGCCTTTTTTTTTCCTTTCCCCTTGACCACCATAATCAGGGAAGATGCTGAAGACCATTTGAGACCTCTGAAACTCCTTCAGAGACAACATCAAGCACTCCAACAGCTTTCTCTTGCCCTACTCTGCCAATTCCTGTCCTGCAAACCAACCAGCTCCTCTCCACAGATCAAGAGCTGAAGTTGTCTCTAACTAGCTGGGCTGGGAAGGGCCCCCATGGGTGCTTTGGTCAGGAGGTCTGCAGAGATCCACAAACTTGATGCATGATGGGCACCTGCCATGGACTTACCCACTGCCACTTTCATCCTCACAGTGATTCTTCTTTGTGGCAGCATGCTGAGAGCCTGCAAGGGGATGGGGAAATACCACACTGACCAAGACATCTCCTAAATTGATACTGAGGACATGGGTAACCTCCAGAACAGCTGGAACTGCAGACAGGGTATATCCCTAACTGTAATGAGCTGGGACTCAATAGGCTGTGGTTGCCACACCTTACAAGGCTGGACCTCAAAACTCTGCCCCTCTGTTTTACAGGTTTAATGATCTTGAACTATTTTCGTAAGTGGTTGTGACTGTGATATTGTTACTGCTGTGCGTCACCATAAATCATTATGTTTTTCCAAGCCTTCTCTTCATTTAGAGGTTAAATAAAATGAATGAGTGGAAACCACAACAACATATGCAACAAAATGAGGAGCTAGAAGCAGCCACCTGCAGTGCTCCCAGCTACTCATACATGTTCCAGAGCTTCTTCCACCTGATGCAACAAAAATTTAGGCTGAGTGCTCCACCTGAGGACCAGAATGCACTGGCAGTGAACCCCTAAACCTCACATTCTCCCTTGCAAAATGAGGATATTTATGAATATCCATTTGCTGTTTGGGTACAGTATGGTGTAGTGAGGTTAAATGGGATTTTACCTTTGAATACATCATTAGAAGAGTTGGGAATAGGACCAAGAATACTACCAAAGGACCAAGATTCCTATCAAGCAGTCCTTGGCCTCATTAAATGAAAACCAGCTTCCTCAGCACTTCACTTACTACTGATATTATCCCTGCAGATGTATCAGACCTGACTTCTGTTATGAGGACCATAAAAAGAACTCAGGGAGGCTAAGCCCCACCACCACTCTGTGCATCATATCCCGCTTCTGGACCTGTATTGCCCAGCAGCCCAGTGAGCACAGCAAAGCCACTTGAAGGGGGAGCATCAGGCCCAAGGTGACCTCAAGCCATGCTCACCCCAACACCAAACTAAGCTAAGGAAGCTCACTGATCTACCATGGGACCACGGCTTGGGGCTCAGGGGAAGCATGAGAAAGACTGCAATAATTTTGGATTCACTCCAGTGTTGCTGAAAGCAGAATTTGGCCCTGCTCTTAGAGAGGGGGAGAAAAATATACATTGGATTTATTTGTCTTTGGAGTGAACTAGACAGATTTCAATACTTAAGGGGATTGCATTTAAGTCATCTGTGGATTTTGAAAACAACATTATTGCCTGGTATCACAAGCAATTCCCAATTTTTAGATCTTCCTGAGCTAGACTCAGTTTTAGTCCTAATAGTGACAATTCTATTATGGCTGCAAGGGAAACGGAATTGCAATGAACTGGTATAAATTTTCCTTAGAAATTATGGAATGACAAATGTTTTATTTCAGTTTCTCTTGAGGATTTGCTGGATATTAAAAATAATGTAGTCATTGGCTGGTATCAACATAGTACTCTAACAGCCTGTTTCAGGGAAAGCTGAGGACTGTATTTTCCTGGCAGCCTCTCACAAGGTGCTGTTCACATTGTAAATGTGCTTTGTTATCTAACAGGATCAAGACTTCACTGAATAAAAAGGTATTTTAACTCCATGCTTTGAAAGTCTAATTCTGCCCTTTCTTGGGCTGAAAATAATCCATTGTCTTCAACACAAACAAGAGAGATTTACACCAACCTAAGCAAGAGGAAAATCCATTTTTTTTCCTGCTATATTGACCTCCATTATTTTGTTTTAAATTCTTGGGTTTTGAACACAGTTTCAGGTACTCTTACCTTTTCCATTTTCTTATTGTCTTCCCAGCTCCCTGATGATCCATCAGTGGTAGCACAATAGTGTGTGTATATGGCAATCAGGCCACAGGTACATTATCTACTGTACTGTACAGCTCCACAGCAGGTTTAGGTGATGAAACAGTAAAACTGGGCAGATTTTCAGAAAAAAAAAGCCCTAGTATCCACATAGGAAACCATGGTAGAACTAAAAACTGAACACTTTTAAAATCTGATTAGCCTATTTCAGACCTGTATTTTTGAAAGAGTTACTGGAGATGCCTCTGTATCTCCATCTCCAAATCAAGATGACCTAGATAAACTAGATTATCTTAACTGTCTCTTCCAAAGCAAGCCATTCTGTGCGTCTATGAAGATGTCCTAAAAGGTTCTAAACTCTTCCAAAAAACATAGGACCTTATCAGTCTTCTATAGGGCTACCAAATGAAAACCCCACTGGGGCTGCCACAGACCTCAGGATGCTAACTTAATACAAGGAGGAACTGACTGTGAATCCATTTTAGAAACAATGAAAACCCAAAATGCATCCCTCAGTTGCCAGCAACTGGTCTGCTTTATGGTTGTTCTATGATTGTGAATGGGAGCTGATTCTGTGTAGAGGGGAAGGGAGAAATTTGAGGGAAAACATTTTACAGACTCTAAATTCTCATTTGTGCTGCAACTTTGAGAGAGTGCTTTATCTTTTATTTTTTTTGCAGTTGTTACCTCAGCAGTTGCTGTCAACATTACATCCTTCCTCTAGTGAAAACCCAGAAATGGCTTCATCTTATATTTTCTGGGACGAAAAACTGATGTTCCTTAATTCACCACCACCAGCACGACAATAGTTAATTACAGAAAGGAAAGGGGGAGGAGCTCAAGCTGCCCAGAGCAGCCTCTGCAGCGTGGAACACCCACCCAGCCCTAATGCACAATACAAATGCAGGTGATGTGCAAATCCAGCTTCCCAGAACTAGCAGGACCTGGAGCAGGCAGCTCATAAAACCAGCACACTGCCCTGGAAGCCACGCAGGGAAATGAAGTGTGGAATAAACCGTATCATGCAGTGACTAGAACGTCACCTCACGCTGCTCAAAATCTTGAGGAAAATCTGTTTCTCTCCGATAACATTGTGGATACGATTAGCTAACAGCTTTAGAAAGGGAAAGCAGAGACTTGTTTCTTTTCTCTCTGCTAATCATTTAAAAGAGAAAATAAAATAAGGCGTTGAACAGTGCCAAATCTGTTATCTACTTCCATTCAAGTGACAGCACAATGAGCTTCAGTGAGGTTGTTCAAAAAAGCCCTCAAGAGTGCATTCAAAGTCGAACTGATTATGTACTAAGTATTTGGGGCAGACTCTCAGTTCAAGTAAAAGAAAGCAAGATGCCAGGGACTTCACAGAGCTGGCTTTGGTGTATTTCAGTTAACAGTCAGTTTTCATTCCCAATGTGGCAGGTTAGCCAGCAAAACTGACTCAGCGGGAGATTTCTTCACCTAACGTGTCTAACACAGAGATCTCCCATGGAGTTTGTTCTTCCTTTACTGACCACCTTTCTGTAAAGCAGGGATTAAGCAGGCACACGTCTCCAAGGACCCCACTCAACTGATTTGTTTTGGATTTGATCTCCACTGCTGACACAGGCTACCAAGGGGTGCCTGGCGACAGCAGTGGTTTGGTTGAGGTTAACATTGCACTTCCGAGGTGATTCTCCCAGTTTTCCCCTTACCTCACTTTGGTTCACATTGCAGGGCAGCAATGGAGCACACAAACTGGATCCTTTTCCGATGAAATAAAGCTGAAAGGGGCAGATGTGAACCTGATACACTCCATGCCCACATTTAACTCCCCCTCCAACATACGTATAACACGAAAAGTCAGGTCTCAAACTACAGCTCTACAATAGCCAATCCATGCTAATTGCTAATGGAGACAACAGCCTTCTGGTGGCTCCTGCAGATGTAGCTGATTTCATCAAATTAATTCCACCCCAAGCTGTTTTGTATAAATAACATGACAACAAGAATTTAAGTGTTGAAGGAGTGGGAACACTAGGCTCAGATCATTTTCAGGGTAAAATGTTTTGTTCATCCTCTTGTCGGGAGAAGTCCATAGCCAGTATCAAACAACAGTGACTGTTGTTCTGTTTTGAAGGAATCTGTAGTGACTCTGTAAATCAAGAGCAGAGCAGACTTAGCCACATCTTTCAGCCTCTTCCCAAGGTACACAAGTCTTTTATGACTGGCAGATCAGATGGGTCGACAACATAAGAATCTCTCCATATTCTGGCAGTTTGAACCCCAAAAGGGATGAGGTCAGCCTGAACATCTTGGACAGGAACAAACCAGTGACTAACTTTGCAAATGTACAGGGCATGGTCCTGAGCCCACTGGTGTTATCAGGAACTTTCTTAGTGTGGGATTCATTCGACCAGATGTTGGCATCTGTGCTGCAGGACCTGCAGTCAGGGTGTCTATACCATCAGCAGAGAGAAACCAGCACATGCTAAGGCCCATGTGTGAAACAGGTGAGGAGGATAATCCCCAGCAGTACTTTGTTCTGTTTGTTGACTATGCAGGGAGACAGAGAGGTCCAGCTCTGACAGAGAGGAGTACTTTGTACCCACCTAGAGTTAGGTGAGCTGAATGCAAACCCCTGTGACTGACAAGCTTCGCATAATCTCCTAACAATAAATATGGGTCACTAAATCAATATATATCCTCAGCCTGCAGGGATCAGCCTTCAGAGGCCCCCAGGCTGGCGGAGTGATAATTTTTGCACATACACATTGCAGTGACTCCTTCCAAAAGTCACCGTTACCTACCAATGACTATGTCACAATGCAGAGATACTGTCCTGCTTTACACAAGTGACACAGACTGAAAGTTCTTCTGCCCTCAGGTAAGACAGTAAACACCTGTCAGTGTAGCTGGACTAGGGAACACTGTGGATAGATGCTATACCACGTATGTTCTCTATACACACAGGATATACATAGAGCCATTGCTTAGTTCAGGCCAGGCAGATAAAGAGCCTTTCATTTAACTACCCTGAACTGGAGACATGTGGCAATCATGCTCCCAAATCTGCATTCTCAAAAGCACAAGCAAGATTTTTATTCTACCCTAAAAATAAGAACACACTGCAACAGAAATGTACGTTCTTTATTAACAACTTTTCAAAATAAATCTGAAGAAAAAAAGTCTTTGGTGACACTATCTATAAAAACAACCTATCTTAGATGGTAAACCTATGATGTTATACAGGTTAATGAAGTAAACCAAATTATATGGCTTTTTAATTTCTCATTCTCTCTTTTTCTCTCACTCACACACTTGCTTTAGGTTTAATTGCACCATGTTGTCAATAGTCAAACAAAGAGGGAGAAACACTTTAAAAAAGATGTGGCAGCACTATGAAAACATTGGTAATGCATTAGAAAATTTTTCTCAAAAATGTACATTTTATACAAAATAAGATTGTATTTTTGTTTGCTTTTTTGCTTTACATTTGCCAACCTAAGAATTCCCATTTCAGGTTTCCATTCTCATAATCCAAACACTATACATATTTTCTCTCAAAATAAATATACAGAATTATGTACAAGGTCGCAAGGCCCATTGGATCATCACTAATCCACTGTGAAATAGTTGCTAAAAACATTGTGAAAGAGTGGGAGGGAGCATCTCAAAGCATCTGATGAGTCCCTTGACCCCCCCTAATTTAGCCCCTGCCTAATTTAACTCCCCCTAATTTAACTCCAACTTTAAAAATGTATGTGAAGACGGTTAAAGTAGTGGTATAAAGGCCAGCTTGACTTAGTTTTAAACAAGGGTGAGATGTACAAAATTTTGGAAGATGCAGTTTTATTTCCAGCAGACACCAGCTAAGACCCTGCACAGGGCAGGTCCCTTCCTGGAAGACCACAGGTCCATCCCATGAAGTCCTGCTAGTGCTCAGGGAAATGGCTCTGTCAGGCTGGTGCCCTTGAAGGCCACATTTCCAGGACAGACATAAGTGCCTACCTGGAAAAAAAAAACAATAGAGCAGACCACGAATCTACCCTTTTCTGTAAGAGGATGTTTAACTGGAGGAATTAATAAATTGCTGTCAATCAATAAAGACATTATGAAAAACATTGAGTAGTCTTTTAGTTTCAGTAAGGGGGGAGTGCAAAGAGGAGGACACAGCATTTTACACTGGGCATGGAAAACATCCTAGCCTACACCCAACTGTTTCTTTCATTGCTTTTGTGTCAAACAATGACTTCCATTCTCCAAATAACATCTTTTGGTAAATGAGCTATTTGAAAAGGCGCTCACTGGTGAAAGATCAATTTATTTGTCAAAATTGTCTCTAAAAGAAAAATTGCAATCGGAATTTGATCAAATCCATGGTGTTTTGAATGGGAAAAGATCAAAGCTCTTGATAGCCATGCATTAGCACACCAGTGTGTTCACTATGAAATTATTATAAAACTTAAACATTCACATCTAGAAAAAGGTATGGTAATAATTAGAGGTTCTCACAAAACAGAAAGAGCGCAAATAAAATCTTGTGCAGGCCCAAGAGACTGCAAGGAGCGTCAGGCACTTTCTATCTTGGAAGTTTGCCCCTATTTTTGTGTCATGTTTTTCTCATGAAACCTTCCTCCAGCAGTAGATTTTATTCAAACTATAACTAGGAAGGGTTTCCTTCTCTCTCTCTTTTTTTCTTTTTCCCCCTTTAATAAATTCAATTAAAAATTAATCAGTTCTCCCCAACTCTAATCCGTACTTTTATTCTTTTTTAATGGCATGGATCTATTCACATTCATCCACCCATCTCACCCCTGATTAAATTAAGGTCAGTAACCTTTACAAAAGGCCACATGCATAACACTCAGTCAAGTCATCAGGCATTCAAGTACCTGTAAAGTAAAGGCTAACATAGCCTGCTGTTAATGAAAAATAACAATAATTAAAAAAAAACTACAAAAGGAGCAACAAGGAGTGAACCTTGTTTCAGCACCATCTGAATCAGGAGGGGAGAAAAGAACGAATAAAGAACCCTTAACTTGCAGCTAGGACAAAAGGGTGATTTTATTCACTAAGGAAAGAACAGGACTCTGCCCAACACAGGTGCACGCAGGAGGAGGCTCTGCCTGCTGTCCCCAGCGGGGCTGGCCAAGAACGGACACATTGAGTGTAGCACAACGAGTCTCTGAGCTGGGTCTGTGTCCTGCTCTTCCCCTTGGTCCCCAGGCCACAGACACGGAGACCAATGACTGTTCTCAAGACTGGCCATGAAGCACATTCTTTCCTAGCAAGACGACTATGCCTGGGTAACATACTGCAAAGAGAAATGCTCCTACCTATCCACATCCCTTCTGGGGCTAAGCCTTCCATTGTCACTTGTTTAATTAGCAATCTGTAAACAGAAGGGGCCTTGAATCACACGGAGAGTGAGCTCCAGCACAGTCTCTTTCAGCCACCCCAAAAAGTGATGATGACAGAATGTCAAACAGCTTAGAAGCTTGGCCTGACTCACTGCACTCCAAAAATGGATAGTTACTCATTTTAAATGAAAACCCCAACCCATGTGCCCCCAAATGGCATTAACTAAAACCCAAGCGGAATCGTAATTCCTGGTTTTGTAAGGTCCCCTCTTTCCTTCTCCCTGGCCCCTCTTGCTGGCTACAGACCAGTGACTGCTTCTCAGAGCTGCAGATGCTCCTGTGGACACAGCTGCATGCCCACCTGCACACGGGGCATGAGCAAAGCCTGAGCCCGGACACCTTCATGCAGTGTTTGGCACATTCTCCAAAAAGAGTCTAAGGAGAAGGTCTGTTCCAGTCCTTGAGAGTTAACTGACCTCCAAGAGGAAAAGTATCATGGGAGCCACTGAGCTCTGGAAAACTAAACCACTGTATTTCATCTTGCCCTGCAGATCAGCAAACTCAGACTTAAGAGCAACTCACCCTGCACAGACTGGAGTATATCCTGCTCCCTTTTTCTCTGTAGCTCTGCCCACCTCCTGCTGCCGCTTTATGCTTCTCTCCACATACTGATTTAACTCTAACATGGCATTAGAAAAAAACAATAAATCACTGGATAGTTTTCCAAGAGTGTAGAGAGTTGAATGGGCTCACAGAAACATTTGGTGGGCACCACCATGGCAGAAGGTGTCAAGTGAGACTGTGTGGCCAGGGACTCAGAGAACAACAGTAGTGGTGGGAAAAGTGGCACCTCTTCCTTTCAGCAGCATAAGTCACTAGCTGCAGTCTCACACGTTTTGGTAGATTCCTGTTAAGATTTGGTTCAGATTTACAAGGGCGTGTAGTGATAAGACAAGGAGTAATGGTTTTAAACTGAAAGAGGGCAGGTTTGGATCATGCATTAGGAAGAAATTGTTTACTGTAATGGTGGTGAGGCACTGGACCAGGTTGCTCAGAGCAGCTGTGGATGCCCCATGCCTGGAGGTGTTCAAGGTCGGGGTGGATGGGGCTTGAGCGACCTGGTCTAGTGGAAGATGTCCCTGCTTATGGCAGGGGGGGTTGGAACTAGATGATCTTTAAGACCCCTTCCAACCCAAACCGTTCTATGATGCTAACACAAAATGTCAGGAACCTGATGTTCCTGCCCTAACTTGCTATGCTTTCTTCAAATATTGCAATACATACGCAAAGCAAAGCACTCTGCAAGTCTTTACATGTCAAGTTGCATACAAACATTTAGCAATATGTACTTTGCACTTTTAAAGCAACTTTCCATTTAGGGATTTTGATCTTACCAGCGACAGAAACTATTTAAGCTTCACAGCATTCTCTCTACAACCAGTAGCTATTACTTTTACAAAGGAGGAAACTGAGGCATGCCCTGGTTATGGGAGTTGCTTAAAGCTGCATATTAAATTGGTGCCTGAGCCTGAATGAAAACGGTGATAATTCTGGTCCAACTACTCTTCATCCTTGCTACCAGATTGCCTGTTTAAAAAGGAATGAGGTATAGAAAGGCTTGCTGGTCTTCTGGGCATTGGCACTAAACCCTCTTGCTGTGACTTTAACAGAGCTCTTGGGGACAGCGATAGTTACAGAGCACCCCAAACACACCCCATCAAAATGTGAGAGTTCAAAACATTTTTAAAGTGCTTATTTTCTTATCTAATTGGAATGGCATCTTCCTGACCCAAGTGACTGCATCGGTTTTCATACTTCAATGTAAAGAAACACATAAATAAGCAGTGGACTACAGAGAAATAAACAACTGGATATTTCAATTTAAAAATACTCATATTTGAAACACTGAAACCATTTTGGAACGTGAGCAGTATCAGTACTTCAGGAGCAGGATTTTTGTGTGAGTTACCTTGCCCCAAATACAACTGGAGCACCCAACTCCTGCCAGTAACCAGAGTCTGACCATAAACTTTACTTCAGATGTCAGGTCTGCAAGAGGGAATTTCTCGACACATTAGCACTTCAAAAAAAACAAAAAAGAAAAAAAAAGGGAAAACCAAAAAGGAGGAGAAGCCCATGCCTTGATTTCAAATAAACCTGTTTGTTACAGGCCAAATTCCTGCACTGCAAGCACTAACACGCTTTCTTGTTTTCTGCCAATGCTCATTCTGCCCTCAGAATAAAGCTACTTCTAGAAGTTTAGGTGCCACGGCCAAGTGGCACCACTGGCCGCAGCAGCAGGGACTCGCAGGGGCTGGGGCTGTCCCACATGGCCACCAGACCAGCTGGCCGTGCTGACTGTCCCTGGGGTGCTCAGCCACACGTGGGCAGGGACACCTGGGATGTGCCCCTCTGACAATACGCACACCCGGCACTGCAGCCCTGCTGTGCCCGCATGTCCCTGTGCTCCATGTCACTGGTTTGCTCCTCCACAGTAATGTTCCTCTTCTGCTTCAAGGCAAGGCTGATTGCCTTTAAAAATGAGGTCCTCAGCCAGAAGGATCTATCCTCTCATCTGCTTCCTTAGGGGTTCTCCAGTTTTCCATTTGTCTAAAGGAGTTTAGCTGTAGTGGCTGCTACTGGCTTGAGTAAAACAGGAAAAGAATTAAAAAGTCAGCAGTAATGAGAAATGTTAATACTTCGGTTCTGCCCTGCTTGTGCTCAGTTTGTTTCTGAACCTGCTGCATTTTCTCCCCATGAGATTCCAGCGTTTAACTGTGCAGGGGAAAAGAAACGAAAATTGCATTGACAATCAAATGCATGAGAGAAAGAAATGGCAGCTCTGAAATAGTCACAACCAACACAATTTTGATTAAAGAAAGAACTCTCTTTTTAATATTTTTTTTTGATCATTAAAAAAGTTTAAACCTGCATAGCAATCATTTCAAAAATAATTATTTAATGTTCCATAATGAAACTGTACACGACCTAGTCTCAGCGACAGCAGCCTGCCGGGCGGTTCGGCGCGGTCCGGAGCGGCGCGCCCGCAGCCGGGCGCTTGCTGTCGGTGGCACAGTCTGGCGGGGGCGGCACGGCCCCCGCAGCAGCGCTCCTCAGAGGCGTTCAATGTCTCGGTACTTCTTCCTCAGGATGGAGACCTGGTCTTTAAAGAGGACAGGGTCGAGCCTCATCTGCGAGTGGATCAGCGGCATATAGCCAAACCAGCTGGCGAAAGTGTTCATGCAGCTCTGCCGCTGGGCGAAGTGGTCGGGGTCGGCCCAGCGCGAGGCCCGGGACGTCTGCGTGGGGAGGAGAGCAGAGATCAGACATCGGCCACGATACACGGGAAGGCGGGCAGGGGAGGGGTGTGTGGCTCTGCGGCGGCTGAAATCTGCTCGGGGGGTTCAAACAGGGGGAAGGGCACCCTGTCCACAGCAGAGTTGGCTGTGGTAAGCCCCGACACCCCCGGCTTTCAAACGGAGCAGAGGGCAGTGCCACGTGGCAAACGGAGTTCCACCATGAGCCTGCTGTGGAGCACGACACCTGCGAGCAGCCCTCCCACAGCTCGCCACACTCTATTCCACCCCATCCCTCACTGTTCTTTCAGTCATTTCAGAGATAGCACAAGTTCTTCAAAACCACCAGGAAAGACAAGGCAGCCACTGCCTTCTAGCCGAGGTGCACACTCAAGCCCAGGCCAACTGCTGTCCATGGTTTTCAGCCATAAGAGCAAAACAATTATTACAGTTTCTCAGGGTCAAAACTGCACTTTTGCAGTCCAGATCTGCAGAAATTTATACACAAGTAATTTCAACCAACTTGCCCAGCAGAAGCTCTAATGTGCTTGGCATTACTGATGTGTGTAGATGTCCTGCAGTGAAAAGCAGGGTGTTTCCAGCAATCCCACTGTCCATCCCATGCACCAGACAGTGCTGTCTCACAGACAAAGACAATTAACTGAAGTTCCAAACTACATCATATTAAACTCTGAGCCAAGGAAAAGACCCAAGGTCTTGGAATGCATACATGCAAAATACTGTGGCCTGATTTTCCAAAGTTCAGGGCACTGCAATCCCTGTGCAAGTCCATTGAAAGTCAGAAGCTCTGGAAAAAAAGGCCCCAACAGCTTTAAAGCTGTTATTCTTTATCAGTACCTAAAGGATATTTATAAACATAATAAAACTATTATTTAAGATAAAATATGAATGCTGAGAACCTAAGGGGTTTTTTTGTGCCACTTCCAATGCATCTCTCTATAGCATTTATGTTTCCACTATACTTTAAAAACAAATATAAATTCATAAAGTCAAAGGATATAAATTAAAACATGAAGAAACTGATAAAGTCAGGGACTTGCCAAATGACTGTGGTATCAGACTTGATCTTTGTCCAAGGCCTGTCCAGTTTAGCTCAAGTGGTAGGTTATAATGTGCATTGATTACAGCCCTCTGATTATACCGAGCCACTAAAGTGCAAGGAAAAGCTTGTTGCTAGAGGATTATAGCAGGCATTTTGGCCATTAACAGTGAATTTCCATGCGACTATTAATCTCTGTCACAACACTGAGGTTATGTTAATTTTTTATTTGTCTTTCAAGGAATTATGAACATGGTCCATTACATTTCCCAAAGCTGCAGGAACAACTTGTCTTTAGGACAGAGTTATAGTTCATGGCTGACTCGAGTCACCCACGTTGTAGGATGAAAAATGAATGTGCAGGCTTTGCCAAGCAGCCAAAGCACAGCCCTGTGGAGGGATGAAGCTAAAACTGGAAGCAGTAGGTACTTTCTGGATGGCACCTTCTTGTTCACAGAAGGTCTCCTGGGCACCCAGATGAGTCTGAATTGCTGAATGATACCTATACCTCAGGTGAAAGCGCAGTGACATAAGATAAGGGAGTTTACAAATTGTCATGGCCACTGCCCAGTCAAAGATCCAAGTAATGCTAATAGGAGGAAATGTGAGGGGAATATAGAACGCCTCTTATTTTTCTGCCCACTGGTAATCACAGTACTGCTTGCAAAGAGAATCACAGATACCGTGACAGCACAGTTGGCAGGATGTTCAGGACTTGCAGGTTTTGCAGGACTTGCTATTCCTCCCATTGCTTTCACACAGGGTAGAGGACCAGAGCCCTCAGGTTGCCATGTATCCCTGTTCCTAGCGGTGTTTCCACTTCTGCAGAGACAGAGGGCTTATCCAGTAGCCAGAAGAGGATCTGAAGCAAGCATTTGATGGCTGCTAGTGAGTGATGGCATGACTGTGGGACAAAATGTTCCTTATGGGAAAACACTACTTGCCTATCACAAATTACTTCTGTTGTGACAGTCCAATGTCAGTGCTTGAATCACACTATATAATTTAAAATAGCACTGGGACATCCTGGTATATTTTATTAATTAATAATAATAATAAATATAAAACTAGAATTTACTTCTAGAATTCCATGGCTAGATCTTAGGTCTAGAATATTAAATTAGAAAACCAGAGTTTAACTGAAATTCAGTCACCCCAATAGGCAGTTCCAGGAGTTTGGAATCACTATGAATAACTGTGTGAGAAAACTATGAAGGGAAGCACCATCCACAGTAGATGCTTGTCATTTTTCCTTTTCTTTCATTTTAATAACCATATTTCAAGTCTATTTACAGTTCTGCTAAAAAAAACAACCAACCAAACAAAAAAACACCTGCAAAAAATTTGACAGAATTGTATCACTTTGTAAGCCTAACTTGGAAGCAAAGCCATTATATTATCAATGCATCCCAACTGCTAAAACCTGCTGGGAATACATACCTGTCCCATCATGGTCTCCTTGTACTGTTTTTTCTGTGTTACTTTGATTGGAGGCAATTTTGTTACAGCTGACACCAAAAAATTCATTAGAATGTCCTCACAATTGGCCAGTTGGTCCACCATATTCTTTAGGCTGGCAGGCAGGTAATGAGTGTACAGGTAGTGATAATATCTGGAAACCAACAGCAGTGTTATTAATACAAGTCACTCGGCTTTCAGGTGTCACAAGCTCCAGGAAATTTCTATTTCAGTTCAGACACAAGGTTTGTAAACAACTCCCAATATACAACTTCCTTCCTTTAGTCTCATCCTCCAACAGGAAGGGAAAACAAACCAGTTTCTCACCAAGACAGTAAACAGTGTTACTGCAGAACATACCCCTGTTTTGTAACTGGGTTGAAAGAAACAACATGGGCCTAAGTATCTAGGTAAGGGACGAGTAGGAAAGAGAGTCCCATATTGCTATAATGTGATAGACAACACTGATGAATTCATCCTCCACATTTTCGTTCCAAACTGTTCAGTAGGAAAGAAGTCTACTAAAACTGCCCTACTACTCTTATCATTGAAATTATTCTCCTTTGGGCCCATACCATTTCTCTATGGCCTGCCTTCTTCTTTATGGGGATGTGGATTAGATACTCCAGAATTTTCTGATTTTTTCCTAAAATCTATAGAGAACTTTGGTCTTCTGAAGTCCTAACAACAGGGAGTTTCTCCAGCATGCTGCAATATGCTGAGCAGTGGCATGTCCACTGTACTCCATTTCTAGAGTAGCCAGAAGACTTTGCAGTCTGTAGCTGTCAGCCAACACATACCCAGAGCTGGTCTGGAAGTAACCTCCTTTCTGCTATGCTACAGGCCGTTCAGCCAAGCAGCTTAATGAATTCGGGAACTCTTTGAAGTGTGTAATTCCTGATGTTAAAAAGAGCAGTCCGACTGCCTCAAAACACAAGTGACTTCAAAGAGACCCAACAAGCGCAATAATGATTACCAGATCCCCAGAGCTAAACCAAGAACTTAAATTATTACCCCATAAAAAGTAGACCCACTTATTATCTTTCCATTTTTTCCCCTCCCCGGAAGAATGTTCTTCACACCCCAACACCCCACCCTCTCTTTATTATTTTGTTTCATACAAAAGGAGGACAGCAGATGCTCTGGGTTCTTACTTGTGGTAAATAGCAGCTCCTGTCAATACCATGGAATAGTCATTAGTCCATTTGGAGGTATACCCCCACCTCTCCTTAGTGTTGTCCCAGAAATGACTGCGTGCAGGGTACCCTACAATCCTCTCTGGAAAGCTCTGCCAAACTGTAAAGGCAAAATCCACCTGTGGACAAAAGCACAGGACAAATGAATACTGAAGCTGTTTCAACAAATGTCAACAAAACAAAATATTACCTTGCCACTAATTCGCAACTCAAAATCTTGGAACTGTTGCAAAACATTAATTCTATATATTCATCAGTAAATTAAACCGACTGCTTGACATTTTGCCCCATAATTATGCACATTTTAATGGTTCCTGTTAAAGGGAGTTTAGAGCATCACAGCATTACATTAACATTTTCAAACTTGCCCTTTACATATCAAACCTTTGCAAGTTACAGAAAGAATGGGTGTAGGTGCATGTATTTATACTTTGATGCAATGCTAAGAGGGAATAGCTATGTGGTAAACTGAAACTTTTACAGATCTTTGTGCATGTCACCAACCATTTCAGCACTGTTAACATGAAGCTTAGAAAATCAGGAGTCAAACACCTGATTGTTGTGAAGGTGGTTCAGTGAGATTAAAACAGGCAGTCGGTGCAGAGTCCATTTATATCTTTCATCTGTTTTGAGCATTCTGAAGACCATACCAGTCATACTTTTTAGACTGTCTATGTGACAAAAAAGGCTCAACATAATATCTTACTAAAGAGGAAGACAAGATTCCCATTTAGTTAAATGACATCAGGAATTTAACCTTGGAGAAAAATACTCAATACTGTACGAGCCACAAGAGGATGTCAAATGCTGCCCAANTTTGTTTTGTTTTTAATTTATTTTATTGTCTTGCTGTAACTATGTTAATAACTCAAATCTCTGAGAACTGAGAAGTGACAGGACACTGCTATCCCAGGATCCCACCAAACAAACCCTGGTGATACTAGGAAAGGGATGACTGGGGTGGTTTGCAAAAGGCTTGTCAGCATTATATTTGAAAAGAGTTTGGTAATTACATATGGAAATATTTTTATCAGTGAAAAGTTGGTTGGCAGTCCCTCTACTTCAGCTAAGATTTTGGAGCACTAGCTAGACTGAAATTTTAAAATGAGTTAAAGACAATTCTAATTGTCCTAGTCAAACCCAAGAAAATGAGGTCTTTGTTTCTGCACTGCACATTCGGTTCTTCTAGTACCAGAGGGACCTAAAACTGCTCAAAAATGTCTGAAAAGCCTTCCAAGAGCACAGCCAAAATTAAGAGTGTAGAGGTTAGATAAAAAATAGCTGCTCTGAGAACAGTCCCATTTCATGTTGATTACTGTCAGACTTCTCACATTTACAAGTGCTTTTACGAAACAGAAGAGTTGCACATGGACTGAAACACAAAGTTATGGACTGGGTATTTTCTTTAAAGTTGTTTCAAGGAATCTGAGGCCAACTAGAAAGACAATGTGCACAAACCACTTACTGTTGTGATAGTTCTGATCTCATCCAAATCAATACCACATGAAAGAACTAAAGGGTTTTTTTTCCCTATAGAAGGTCTTTCCCATAAAACGTGACATCTGTTTTCTTTAGAGAAGTCTGAGAATCTCAAACTTAAATAAAGTTTCTGCCTTCAATGTCCTCTCTTGTGCTTTCAACTATTTGCCCTTGTACCAGGAAGACACACTAAAGCAACCACCCTAAGAGAAAACTCCCTTTATTAAAAAAAACCAAACCAAAACAAAAAAAACCCCAACAACTCAGTTCTCATCCTATATAATTTCCAGCACCACTGCCACTCTCAGCTGATCAGCAGGAAATTCCAACCAAGCTGCCTGTCTCTTAAACCTCCAGATCACTGACCCGTGCTGATTTCTAATTCCTTCCCATGCACACATCCCTCTGTGCATGTGGAACAGCTCCTCTCACAGAGCAATTACGCACCATTCTGTTGTGAATGGAAAACCTTTACTACCCCAGGGCTGCACAGGCCAGAGGATGTGCCTGGTGACTGCTGCTCTCAATGAAAATGTGATTGTGTTTGACCACATTTCTAAATTGCCTTCTCTGGGCCTTGAAGCTTTGCCACAACCACCCCTGAGCAGCTAGTTTCAAGGGAAATGTCACAACATGTTTGCATAAGCTGTACAGTGAGGGAAGTGAAGCAATGGAGGCCCAACAGCTCTTCATGGAATGCTGCTGACACTGGCACCCTGGCAGAGAGAGCAAGGTGGGTGCTGGCAAGAGCTGGCCAGCTCGTTTTGTCTGAAGCACAGGGGCCATGGCACTTATAGAGCAAATAGCCACTGTGCAAACACACAGGATCAGCTGCAAGCTGCTCCCAGGAGAGAAGAAGCCACAAAGAAACCCATATGTTTTCTCACTCAAGAACAAATATTTGCATTTCAGAATGTTTAGGGTAAAACACAGCCAAGCCAAATGAGAAACACTATTTATTTATTTATTTCATATAGGTGCCAGAAACTTGATGACTCCAAAATTTAGATGACGAATAAATATCAGTTTAAACAAAACAAAACCCCAAATCCTCATGCAATTCACAGGCTGCATTGCTGTAAATAAACTCTCAGTGAATGAAGTCCCTGAGAAGTCTTACAGTGGTCCCCAGGTAGGCTGAGACAGGACATTTCACACTGTGTAAAACCTGCTTGGGAACTCCAGCCCTAGGATAAATGTCTTTTATTGGGCTGTGCAGGGCTTTGCACACAAGTGCTTTGGCAGCAACTGTATTCTTTCCCATCTAGCAGAAACTACCAAGGTGTAACCTTGGTATCAAATAGGTTCAGTGTCAACTATATTTGTGAAGCAGAAGAGGGCTACTGTGGCTCTTTCTGGAGCAGTCTAACCACAGCACAACATCCATACAGGGAAGAAGAGCAGTCACAATCTCATCAATTTAGAACAAATTCAGTAATCTTAGGGTATATAGCAGTGACTGAAGACTAATGTTATGCATTTCTTCACTGATATATAAGTAGTGGTAGCATCCCCGTCACTGACAAAAACACACTTTTATAAAGGTGAAATGGGGCGAGAGGATAGCCATGAACATGAGGGGAGAAAGGGAAAACAAAAGAAAATCGAGTTTTTCAAGCTATTCCCTGGCCATCATTAATAATGTATTTCCCAAATATTGCACTCTATATAAACTGTCATCAGTTTCCCTTGTGGTTCTCAGGAAGAGGTTCTAGAAATCAATACTCATCCCAGTTGTAAAAATTGGTTTTCTACAGTATTTTTCTTTTCTTAGTGCTATCTTGCTCTTGGCACAAACACTCGAGCACCTAAGCTAGCAAAGATCTCCAATTTTATGGGCCGACACAATGGTGAAAGAGTGAAATCCTGCACCAGCATGGCAATGCTGTCTTTTGGAGCGATAGCAGTCCCCTGCTGCTGACAACCCTTCCTTCTCCACCTACACCCTACTGATAACGTGGGGGAGGGGAAGTTACCCCAATCAGAAAAGTGAGAACAGAATATTAAAGCTGACTGCTCCTGGCTGCCTACACCCGCCTGCAGCTATGTTACTAAAATAATAAGGAACGGAAGAACCATATGCTAATGATGAGCCAATTAACCAGGGCGAAAAGCTCCTCTGATGGCAGGCAGTGGCAGCACTGCTGAAACAAGTGCAACACATTAAATTTGAGCAGTGTGGCAGGACATCTTATAACATTTGCTCTCTGGAAAAGCCAAGAGCAGAGCGTATCTGCTGTGCTCAGGCTGAGCCCAGGAGCCAAGCAGGCTCCCAGGATGACAGAGACCCTTACCTCAGTGGTTGAAAGCACGGTGTCCTCATCCAGGCTTAGCACTGCATCTGTCACTATGTTGTCGTAGGGCAGGAAGCGACTGCTCATAACCTGTGGGTATCCAAAGCAGGAAGGGGAGGAAATAAAAATCATTGAAGTACTCAGTTCCAAGGTAAATACTCCATTTTATTCCTCACTCTTCTTTCCTCTTGTATGAGGTACATGGCATATTTCTGTCTGATGAAAAGGACCCTTCATATCAAGAGTGAAAGAGTGTAATTTTTGTCACCCCAGCAGTCAGCCTACACCTTCCATCTGAGGAGTAATTCCTGAAAAGGCCTCCCTCTTTGGACAAACTGCAATGGTCTGTACGGAGAATTAGATGGACTACAGGTTCTCTGGGGAGGACATTTTCCCTGGTATCTGACTGTCCCTCAGCTCTCCCATGGAGTGTGAGGATCAAGGATAATGAACACTGAGAAGGACTTTGCAGCATTCATAAGGTCATGTATCTGAGAAACCAAGCAGCCCACACTGTGTGTGAAGGATGTTATGGTACCATAATGGTGCAACATTCTCCATCAAAAAAGGAGAATATGCTATACAACTTATGTATCAATTGAGTTTTATTTACATTGAGAATTATATAGGTATTGTAGCATTTTAAAAAGTCACATTCTAAGTGACCTTCCAGTACCAGAAGGCAGTCCACAAGAAAGATGGAGAGGGACTTTTTACAAGGACATGTAGTGACAGGACAAGGGTGGATGGCTTTAAACTGCTAAGAGAGTAGGTTTAGATTAGATATTAGGAAAAATACTGTGAGGGTGGTGAGGTACTCAAAGAGGTTGTGGATGCTCTAACCCTGGAAGTGTTCAGGGCCAGGCTGGATGAGCTCTGAGCAACCTGGTCTAGTGTGGGAGGTGTCCCTGCCCATGGTAGGCAGATTGGCACTACATAACCTTTAAGGTTAACCTTCCAACTCAAACCATTGTATACATATAAACCTATATGCAGAATAAGCTTTTGAAAAATATGGCAGTGCAGTCCTCAAAGAACAGGAAATAGATGGGAAAGGTGGATCAAAAAGGTAACACCAAATGAAAATCTATATAGCTTCTTTAGCAGACTAATTAGCACATTTTGAAACTGATGTAACAAGGACACAACAGGATTTGGTTCCCTCATTTTCTAGAAAAAATAGCCTGGTTAGTTACTAGGCTTCTTTTCCAATTTATTATGTCAACAAAACACTACAAAAGTCAAGCCCAGGAAACCACTGCATGGAAACAAGGACATGGAAGACTTTTACGCATCTCTCATAATGGACATGGTCAGTTCTGCATCCCCTTCAACCCGTTTGGGAGCAAGTCTTCGGAAACTATGCCTTGATTCAGAGAAAGCTCTGTCTCCATAATCAGGATGTTCACAATGTCTGCCTGGAGAGCATCTCTTCATTGCTATGATGGCCTTGTTCTGGGAAGGCAGTGGCTGGTACAAGAGGTGATCTGGCTGAGGTTGTTGGCTTTGCTTCACTTATGCTAAGGCAAAGCAGAGCAAACAGCCGACAGGAGACCCGTGTTCTCACCCCTAATCCTTTACAGATCACGTAAAGCTGTCAAATAGTACAATAGTCAGGACTAACCATGTATTTGTTTTATAGTTAAAGCTCCCTTTTGTAAAGGGGGTGTGATAATATATCTTTATTTCATGGGGAAGAGTGAAGGTTAGGTAAAGACAGACCTCTGTGATCACCTGCACGGAGTGATGTGCCTGCCAGGATGTTTCAGTTAACTCTGGAGACAAGAAGCAGTTCCTTTGTGCAACCTTTGAACTGCACTGCTCTGGCTCTGCAAGCTTTGTCCAAACAAACATCTTTCCATGCAAGAAGCTATTTGGCATACACTGGGATATTAGAGGGGAGAAACTGTCCAGTATAAACACACCTTTGTGTACTCAGGAGACTCATTTGTAATCTAAACAGTGCCTGGGGCCAATTTCTACAAACACTGTAGAACTGGTCAGAGATTTTCTCCTCTATCTCACCTCTGCAAGTTTTATAAAAAGAAAAAAAAAAAACCCAAACCTCAAAACAATCAAAAGACTCAGAAATCACTATAGACTTTCTTGGCTCTGCAGCAACTCTCCTAATACTGTTTACATGGCTAGCAAGGCAAGAACCTTTAGCTGCCAACCTCGCAGGGCTCCCTCTTTACCCTTGTTAAGGTGACAGAGGAAAAAGACCAAAGACAGGATTATAAACTCAAAATAGGATTGTACAGCCAAAGCAACTAAAAGTTTCCTTCACCAATGCAGAGTTCAAGAGCCAGCTGACAGACTGCAGAGGGGACCAGCCCAAATCTGTTTCAGAGTCTAGAAGCAAGAAGTCTTGCCTCTCTCAATGGAAAGGAATCATCCACTTCAGTGTGGATTTTAAAAACCCATCCTATTCTCATCTAATGCTGACTGTTTTGACTTTCTGAAACTACAGATGTGTGTTGTACTGAAAGAGATGACATGGTGGTTTTGCCCCCACACAAGTGTCCCATGTCCCTTCTTTTTTTCGGTGGGGGGATCCCATCACTGACAGCAGTACCCCACAAGGCCATAAGAAAGGGTACTTTTCAAAGGCTAGTTTTCATCTTTTCCTCTGCCTCCAAGTCCACAGCTGATCCCCACGTCTTGCATCTGACTGCTCAGACTCAATGCTGAAGATGCATCACTACCTTCATGCACCTGCAGAGAGACAGACATCTCCAAAGATGGGGTCAGCACTACCTACTCTTGGGAATACATTTCAAAACTGGGTCCCACCTGTGAATCTCACATTCAAGGCATTAATTGCCATGCTGATGACTTCTGTGAACATGGGGCCCATGCATGAAACACAAATCTGTGACCAAGCTGGTACAAAAGGCCAAGGAATAGAAAGGAGCTGTCAAGCAGCTGGGAACTACAAAGCTTTCACCAAAGCAGCCAGAAAAAGAAATTCTTGTCTCATCTAAGAACATAGGCAGCATTTTATCATATTTCTCTCCACCTACCTTGCTCTCTCCTTCAATTACTATGACAGGCACAGAAGTGGCAGGCCAGCGGTGTTTGGCTGGGAGGGGTTTATCACAATTCCATAAAACAATAATCTGAAAGAGAATATTGGACCATGATTAGAGATCTTTGTGGCAAAGCAGTCCAAACCCTAACGTCTTAGATCTCCAGACACACATGTTAAATTCAAGTTAGGAATTTCAAAATCAAAAGCAAAGACACAAATCTGTATAAAAATAACACTTCTGACAGTAATTTCACCCAACCTGGCTACTTACAATATACATCCTCTCAGGCAAATAGAGGCTGGACAGGAACTAGGGAAGTCTCTGTCTCGGCCAGGTCATATGGATGTCATTGATTTACTTTGGCTCTCATTAAAGGCAAAACCACTAGTGACACTCCACTGCAAGAGGGTGCTCCTACCGACCTCCCCAGGGTTGCTTTTAGAGGAGCCAAAATCCTGGCACGGATGACACAAAGAGCCACAGTGGGAGGAAGGAAGATCACATAGTGGCTCTTGAAGCACAGACATCCTTTTGCAGTTTGCAGCACACACACAGTGTTGATCTCTAAGCACAGTCATTATTTTACCTGCCTCGTGTCACAAAGGGATTTAATTACTATCTCTATTCCACTCTCATTATAGTCAGAATTTTTGTTTCCCATGCATATAGGTCACAGGCAGTAGAAATCTCAGAGGAAAGAAACACCAGCATTGAAGCAGGGGGCTGAAACAGGAGTGAGTCACTGGGCTCTTCACTCCTGGCAGAGTGGTTTTTCTCCATTGTGACTGACAGCCAAATGGCACTGCTTACCTGTGCACAGTACTGGGACTTCGCTACAGCAACCAGGAGTTTCAGCACAGGCTGAGATTGGGAAACCAGGGGAGTTACTGCGTGGATAACGGCAGTGAATGTGGAAAGAGGCTTCAGACCTGAAGTGAAGAGACACATACGTGTTCAGTGAGGACAAAACCGCCTCAGTTAGTACAGGTTAAAGGACTTTAGCGATGGAAAAACAATCTGCACTTAATACAAGCCTTGCCATGTTGTTTTAGGCCATATCCCTTCATCTCAGATACTAGGATACTAGATGAGATCACACTTCCCATTAACTCCGACACTCTCTGAAATATCTGCCTCCAAGACAATTACTGCCTTTTCTTATGCATTATTTCCACAGATGTCCTGCAATCTCTTTCTTTCATCCAGTTTGTCCCACAGATAATACTGACATCTAGTTTATTCAACCAAGTGTCTTTCTTGACACAGGCTTTGTTTTGCTGCCCGGCTCTGGATACTTGACATTTTCTACAGACTATCTCCACAACTTCCAGAAGTTTGTTCAGATTCCTTAGTTCCATTGCAGCCTTTGTAAAATTTTTGCTCTTTCTGGGTTGATACCCATTCACATGCATCTTCAATTATCTCCTGAGCTGATAATTCTGCTTGCATCCTTGCCTTCCATCCTGATATTTTTGTCTCGCTATGATTTCCTTTTCTGCCTGAAATAACAGATCCTCCTGGCGTCTACCCTTCATTACTGCTCTCAACCTCATCTAAATTCATCTGTGTGGGGTCACAGTCATTTTTCATCAAAATTACCACAGAAACCTTCTTCTCCCTTTTTTAACACAGTAACTGTGAATTTTTAGTAGGTGAGCAGTACAGATCTACACAAGTGGGATGGCACAGCCTGAGCCAAAAGTAGCAGCAGTCTGGTAAGCAGGATCACTTCAGCACATTTGCCTGCAGAACTCATTGTTCAAGCTCTGCTTCAGGAAAAAGCCATGAACCCAGTCCCTTCTAGTGGGATCCCTATGAAGACACATAGTATGGAGAATAAATCCATATCAACTGTGCACTCCAATAACAAGTGTCATGGGTAAATTACCAGTTTCCCAATTTGCCAAGCACGAATAAACAAAGAAAGGAAAAAGCTATTCCTCCTATGTCCCCTCAGGCCATGAATGGGTCAGCAACTCAGGAATTAATTACCAGTAACTGAAAAGTATGAAGGGACAGATTTTTTTTTTAAACAATCTTTGCAAGGGAGAGGCATATGATGCATGTTGATGAGTCAGAGACATTCCAGTCTACAGTGGACAGGGAAGAACGATTGAGACAGGATAAACAAAAGGCACCATTAACTAGAAACAAATGGCAACTCACTTGGCACATGCTACTCTAAGACCAAATTTCCATCAGAAATTCCAAATCCTACCACATTATAACAACGACTCACCAAGATTAGCATAGTAGTAAGGAAAATCTCCCAGATATGAGGAATACTGTGGCAGTACAAATAACCCTCCAGGATGTTTGTTCCATATTAAGCTGTTACGTGATATGTGCTTAAATATTCTGTCCTGAATAATCTGGAAAACAAGAGAAATAATGATTTTTAAATAGACTTCAGTAGTCACTGGTAGAAGCTTCAGGGACTCCAGCTGACTCGAATCATCACCCATTTTCCAAAAAGCTGAGGCACACAAATTATCAGACATTCCTTCTTGAGCTCTCTTAAAAGGACTCAGAACCTGCACAATCTGACACCCCACTTCAGCAGCTCACACTTTGTGCCATAGGTTTCAGAGCACCTCATTAGTTTCTCTGGACATGGGGACTATGCAATTTATTGCACTTTTTATTTCAAGTCAAATATTTTGTCTATTAGAGTATCTTAGCAGTTGTAAACCTGATTAGCTCATTGTCAGTTTTACTACCCAGAACTCACAGATGATAATTATTTGAAGATGGCATTACAAAGCTAGGTATTATTTGGAGATAATGAGAGCATTCAAAACCACAAAGACTTTCAGCAAATCAGGCTGCACTAATTATCAGTTTTTGCTTAATTATAAAGGGATATTAGCATTTGGATACATCACTGATTCCACGTCTCAGTTCTGTAATGGTTCCTTGTTGGATGAAACAGAAAAAGATCTTTTGTCAACTACTGTCTGTCTCTGTAGAGGGTCACAAACATAGATTCCTAGATTTTTAAGGTCTGAACAGATTGCTAAGTCACCTGCTTCATCATCTCGAATACAGGCAAAAAAAAATAAATATATGGCCATACAATTCATACAATAGTATGTATTAAAGAAACTAATTACAGTTGCTTCACATCAGATGCCTGATTGCAAGAGTCAGAGTGGTTCTTACACTGATGGGAACTTTTTTTTTTCACTTCCTCCAAAGACATAACAAGATTCAATGGTGGGAAGCTCTAAGAGGACAAGTTCAGCATCTAAATAAGGTGCAACTTTTTAAGTGCAATACGCTCTTGAGTCACATGTTCTTACAGATTTGCACTCCCTCAGAGTATAAGAAGTTGGCAGGTCTGGAGATGGGACACTGCAAAGGGCCAGGGGGTAGTGAAGAATGAATTTTCTCCCAAAATTACGCAATGCACAGGCTCAAGTGCCAAAAACATGTTGGTTCTCCTAACCTGATGAGTCTTAACATAGGCATACCCAGGTGAAACTTCATGTCTCTGTAGCTGAAGTGAAGCATAGGAAAACCAAAAACATGCAAAAAATCTCACCACGACCAGTACAAAAAGCAGTTGTTGGAGTCTAAACAAGCTAAAAACTCTGTAAGCTGCTGAGTTCAGGGACATTTGGTCAATATAGAACATGAATAAGTGTTGCCACAAGCAATGGTTTGCCTGGAATTTTTGATTGCCATGACAAGCAAAGATTAAAACACCGGTTACATTGTGCTAGACAATCCACTGCTGGTGGCAATATATGTACTGCTAAACTGGGGCAGATGTTGAGTGCATGCTTGTCTGAATTTTGCCTACAGCCAATTACCATAGCTAATATGCAGTAATTCGCTCACATGAGTAAGTTAATTTAACTTTTTTTTTTTTTTTTTGAGTAACAGACTTAGGACTGTAGTTTCATTACTGACAAGAATGTATCTGAATATTTCTGTTTGGAAAATGAGGGGTATCAATTGCCAGATCTCCCACACGGCAGTGGGGAGAGGAAGAAACACAGACAATGACTGCTGTTTGCCCATCTGCAAGTTATGTCACCAAACAAAGAGAGAACCTAGAAAGTACCTATTTTTGGGTGTTTACCACAAAGCCTAAGCACTACAGCTCCTCCGTCCTGCTTTCTCAGAACTGGGGCACAGTCAGATAAGGAGAAGTCTGTGAATTTACAATGTCAGGAGGTTTGCACAGACGGTGGAGTTTTCCACTGAGCTGGTAGCCAACAGGGCTGCAGGGGAAACACATGGCTCCCGTTCAATGCTGCCTCAGTGCACCCAAAGCCAGCACAGCTCCAGCACACAGCAGGGTCCCAGTGCCATGGAGCACACACAGCCTGGGGTGCACGTGAGGCACACAAACCTCACCAGTGTGGTTCTGCTCCAGGTTGGGGAGCTGGCCTCGGTGGTTCATGACAGTTAACAAATGGATTGCTAATTTATCAGTCTTCTGATCTACATAAGAAACCTGTCAAGAGAGAGATGAGAAAAGACTTGGTAGACAGAGAACAGAAAAGTGTAAAAAAGATAACTTGGAGGACCAAGGAATTAAAACGTACAGTGCACACTGTTGCACATCTTGCAGAGAAGAGAGAAACTACATGGTCACTCCAATGATGAGGCATGACAGGAAGTTTAATAAGAGAAGAAAGGGGTTAGGATCTCTGGCAAGATCTTCCTTTTCTTTTTGGAATGCATTAATAGTCCAATATTTTTGTCTCCCTCATCCTCACACTTCAAAAAGTTCACATATTGCCTTAATCACTGCTGCTTTTCAACACACCCCAGCCACGCATTCAATATTTCTTGTCTGTACTTTGCGCTGTCCCTTTCCACTCCTCTTCCTGAGTGAAGGACTCACCACACTGTGCAGGGATGCAGAGATGTTTTGGGTTTGCTTTCAGAGAAGACCAGGCTGAAGAAGTGTGGACACCCTGGAATGTGCATCTGGCTGGTGTCTGTAGCAGCCCAGCAGGGCCCCCCCACTCACCCGCCTGCAGCAGACACTTGTGAGCATCATTTCCTAACCCACACCATGTCCAAGACACTGAGTAGTTCCTCTGTGATTGCAATAGAGGCTTGTTGGTCAAATTACCAAATCTCTTATTTTGGACTATGAGCTGTTCGGCTTGGGCCATCACATGCTGTGAGAAGAGCAAGGAACTTAAAATGTGACTTCAGGTTTTCAGAGGTGTGCAGGCTAAAAGACTGTGATGTTCTCACGGACATCTTAGTTGGTGAAGATTTTTTCTGTGCTGATATCCTCTGACATGGACATGCACTGGCACTGCAGTTAGCAGGCAAATGATTATTCTCATGATATCTAGAATCATCCAAGTCTCCTGACCCAACAGTGTCAGAGAGAAGATGGATCACACCCACCATAAAAAAAATAATCCTGGAATTTACTTCCAGGCATCAGATTTTAAGAAGAGGATATACTGCTTGCAGGTTTCAAACACCAAAAACTGCTCTCAACTCTTTTACTCCTTTCTAAGGAAAGTTAACTCAGGACTTTACTTAGGCACATTGAAATGTGGAGTAGCTGTTCATAAGAACAGAATCCCTTTTAGCTGTCTCAAAAAACTGAAAGTCCTGAATTAAAAACCAATCAAAAAACACCTCAAACCAAAACCACACTCGCAAACAAATGAAAAAACCAGAACATAACTTCAATACCAGGCATACATTAATTGGTTTCATTACATTGAATCTTCTAGGTAGATTTTTGTCTTCATTCTAGTTTTTCTGCTCTGAGCAGAAACTCCAGTTTGCTAGTTACCCATCTGCTTCAGCTCCATGGGTTTTGCTGTCCCTTGAACTCCGGGAGTCACAGGGTCAAAGTGTCCCAAAGCAGCACTAAAGACATCACTTTTGTGATGCAATGGACACTAAGGCTGTGGGGGCTGCAGGTTATGGCCCCTTGAGACCAGTCTCAGCAGACAGGAGAGGTGCAATGTGCCCCATCCCTTTTACCAATCCCTAATGGTAACAGGATGCATGCAGAAAAGGGGCAGATGCTGTGTGAGGCACCTGATGGTTCCTGTAAGGGTTAATTAGACTGTGAGCAATGACACATGGTTTTCCAGCTTTGTGAGTCTGATCCTGGTGTGGGCTGTGATAATTATCACTACCTCATCAGTGCTTATGGGGAGTTTGGGGACACAGGGCAGCTCCCAACAGGCAGCACAGATGAAGACATGCTCTTTTGAGGGTGAGGGGAACATTGAAAGGATAGCTATGCCAGGGTCTCCGCAAATGTTCCCGGGCTGGTTTTCTTCACTGGCACAGAAAACCCTAAGGGACTGTCCTGCAGCAGCTGGAGGTAGATCAGCCATGGGCAACCTGTACTGCAGACAGAAGCACTCATTTGCAGTTTTCAGGGGAAAGCAGGCACAGTGGGAAATGTGGAGCTTTACAACTGTGCACTACCACTGTGCACAAAGATGGATGCTATTGCAGAAGCATTAGCATAAGGCAAGTGCATTTTTCCCTACAAAGTGAACCCCTTTTAGTGGCAGAAGTGTGTCAGAAATTTGTATGAAATATTCCAATACAATTAGAAAAGAAACCTGCTTTTGAAATTGCAGTCTGGGCCCTACTTCTAAAGTGCCTTTCATCTTTCCTCTGTCTCTGAATTCAGAAAGGATTCTCTCCACATTTGAGATCATCTGTCACCCTTTTTAATAGCAGTCTAATTATGATTATTTATTAATAATTTATAAGAATGATCAGGCCTTTCCCTTATCCTGTATGTGAAGATAAGACATAGCATTTACAAGCTCTCCTTTTTCCTTGAGCCAGACCAACAGCCCCATCAAAAGGCATCAAAATGTTAAGGAATGGTCAAGGAGGAGCTCCACAGTAATATTTTTTCCAGAATGTATTCCAGAAGGGTTTCATAAGAAATACATTCACTACCAATGACAAGGATAGTGATTCATAAGCCATAAAGCCTTGCAAAGTCAAGATCACACATGACAACTTTTCTGTGTGTTGGGTAGCTCCCATTTTTCACTGTGTCAGTTTTCTAATGTGGATTCCAATAATGAAGAAAGTATTTCCTTAGGGGAGAAAACTCATCAAGATGCCGAGCTTTCCTCCCAGTGACCAACTGCATGTCATGAAAACCAAAGTGTGACCCCAGCTGAGGACAGGAGTAGCTGGACAGGTACAGAAAGCTTGCTGCTCAGCGAAGTCCCAGACAATTTTTACTCACCTCTAGTGTAGTCAATACAATCTTCTCAACTGAAGAAAAATAAGCCTCCCACAAGAACTGTGTCTGCTGTCTAAGTGCTAGGATTTTATCCTGATGGATAGACCTGATTGTAGAAGGAATCTGTAACACAAGATGTAATGTAGTCAGAAGCTTTAGAAACAACACAATCTCATCAAATTAATATGCTGCTGACAAGCCCTCTCCTCTATTAGTGAGCTGCACAGCTACAGCACTCCTGTCCAACACAGATGTGTGTCAACAGTTAAAGCCCTGATGTAAAACGAACGAGACACAACCCTTTATAACCCCTGGTACTGAATACATGATTTATTTTTTTTTAATCTGCCTTTTTTTAGTTTTCTGTTGTTTTATGGTAAAAAGCACCTGCCCCTCTCTCCCACAGTGTTGTGGTGTGGCATAGTAAGGAGTGCCTCCATACATCAATCATGGTTTTCATCCCACAAAACTCTTCATGGACTAGTATTTTAACAAACTAGTCCCGAGAATTCAATAGTAATCCCTATGCTCAAAGTATATAACAGGGATCTGAAATTGCATTTACCCCCACATATAGACACTAAGTGGCCTAAAGAAAACATAGCAACATCCTAAGTAAGACTTCACTTTTTGGGAGCCTGTGGATCAGACTACATTTTACTAATTACCACAGGTGGAAAAAATAATGTCCTCCACAACACTTGTTACTTGCAAGGGAAAACAGTGCTTATTTTTCCTACCTTCCCATTAAATCTACACATTAATTGTGGTATAAGTTGCCTTAAAAATAAACCCCAAATTGTCTTGCTGCAATGCCTTTCCATTTAAAATATAACTGCTCACTAGATCAGAAGGGAAGGGCTTCATGTCCACACTGGAGTGAAACTAATGTACACACATGCCATGCTACATCTTAGGACTTTGACCAATGCCCCCAGTACCCCACTTGGACAACACAAACTGACATTATCAAGGTCATTTCACTGCAACTGGCTTCAGTTACAGGGGCTGCTGACAGCACCAGAAAAGCATTGCTGCTGATCTGTGCTCATTTTTTCTAGAAATGTTGTGCTTTTTTAACCCTTTTTCTATTTTTTTTTTATTTCTAAATGGAATCATAGATTTGTTTAGATTGAAAAAGACCTCTAAGATCATTGAGTTCAACCATTAAATTAGGCCATCTTTTTCTCAGACACTCTTTCCTCGTAAATCTGAGTCATTAGCTGTAAAAGCATATAACTGGCCTGTGTGTTTGGTTCTTGTGCATCCCAGCTTATTCCGAAGTTTGCCTACATTACACCACATCCCACCCTTTGCTTATTCCTAAAGTATTCTGAGAAGAGTCAGTGATCTTTATTTGCTTCCACATGTTCCTGAAGAAAATTTGATACTTTTAGAACTTATATGTAAAAATTTTTCTAACAAATCAGCAAATTCTTTATGGCAGAGTTTGTAACCACTTATGGACACTTTGTTCATGGCTTCATTTGGTGCCATGTCAAATGGGACAATCTTTGTTCTCTCAGCCTTTCAACTATTAGACCATCATCTTAGAGACACTGCTAAAATAATACAGAATTTGAACTTAGGAGTTAGCACTGCAACAAGGTGGAGCAGAAGAAAAAAGTCAGATTTTCAAATATGCTATTTTACATTCTTTTGCTACAGGCCTTTTAAGAAAAAGTATTGTAAAGTATTCCCTGCAAAACTAGTATGAAAAACAGAAGCTGGAAACATGTATAAGTACATGTTTTTCTAAGTGATCACATCACTATTTGTGATGTGTTCCAGTAAGTAAAGGGATAATGAACATTACCCGTGTACTGGCTGCACAGGTGTGCATTCATCACACCCAGGAAGATTATCAGCAGCAAAGACAAAATTTAAAGTCACTTCACAGTGGTGATACAGCATTTTTTCAATAAACTTACACATTTCATTGTAAGATGTGCAACCTTGTGTCTGCGTGTGTACACATGTAAGCAACAAATATAATCAATACTCATTCCCTATACCTTTTGAATGGGGGAGCTGCTCAGACTGTGAAGGTTACTGCAAGAAATTATGATTTCACATGCCATGTTTTTGAGTGCCAGCAAGCATAGTGTCGAGGTTAAAAAAAAAGCCTCAGTCCAGGCTCTGTTACAACAGCTGAAAAGAAAAATCACAGCTCCTATTTTAACTGCATTTGCCTATTAGTTATTAATCTACTTGTCCAGAAAGACAGGTGGGGAAAATGATGTATTAATACTCATCTGGCATGATTACACTGGAATTATTAGAACCTTAATAAAAAGGTCAGTTCAGCAATGAGTAGGGGGGAGGGAAAAGCAACCCTGCACAAATAAATGCAGAAAGACTGGATTAAGCTCTCCCAGCGCTATGATGAGGAGAATATGCAAATAAAAACATCCGAGTTGCTCTCAAACAGGAAATGAAAAACTGTAACATAACAAAAAGTATTTCCCAAAGCAGACATTCAGGCCCTCTGCCAGCTCTTTAAAAATGCTGTTAATAACAGTGCAGTAGCTGTTCAATATGGAAGCAGCTGTGAACGAATGGCATGTTACCGGAAAGCATGAAGATCAGCAAAGTATTATTAAAGAGAGACATAATTTTGCTCCAAAAAATGTGCTGTCCGCAGAAGCAAAAATCAAATGGCCCTTTTATATTTGTAGCTTGTATCACATTAAATAGAATAGACAACACTTTGCAAGGCTTGTGAGGCCAGTTCTTCACAAATATTTACTTTTTTAGACAAGTTAACAGGCATGAAATGAGATTTTCAGAGACACTTTGTTTTGGGGGTGCCATTACACCTGTACTTTTACGGGCTTCTCTCTGTTTATAATGCTAAATTCAACAATAAATAAAACTCCTCTTAGTGCTATTTAGTGGTTATTCCAGATCTTGTGGTACACAGCTTCATGCTGGGCAATGGCATTTTATCAAATGCCACTTTGGGAACAACAGTTTTTCAAGAACTTCTCCTAACATCAACTTCTCCACACACTTTACAGAGTATAAAGACTATAAAACCCACTAAGACAACTGGAAAAAAGCCCCAAACCTAGTGAATTTAAAACCAAAGTAGATGCTGAAGGTAGTAGGGAATATGTAACTTCTCAGTCTGCTTTTGTTCTATGATCTCAAGATTAACAATAAGTGACATGAACACAGCTTCAGAAAGCAATGTCACATGGTCCACACATCAGCAAAAGGACAGATTCCTCTTGCCACTGAACTGGTGGGTGTAACTCTTGCCTGAGAAAATAACTGCTTTCCTGAGGATTCCCAGTGCTGGTGGTACCCCTGAGGATAAACCACTGCTGAAGGACTGGAGCAGAACCCTCCCTCAAATGTTTTACCGTTCATCACAGCACCTGGACCAGGACAGCTCTGCCTCAGATTGGCATCCAAGTGCTCCACACCAAATTTCATGCTCTTGGCAAAAATAAGTCTCACACATTTAAGAGTGTGGCATGGTGGCTGCAATGACCTTCAGGTCAAAAAATGAATTATGTCATATTAAATGAGTTCACAGCAGGTGTGACACAGACAATCCCTTTACGATAAAGATTTCTTTATAGCCCTGACCTTTTGGATTCATCTTCCCTGCCCACTTAGATGGTGGCAGCAATAATCAACTGATCTGCTGAAGGCCACGGTCTTTTCCTTACCTGTAATAACAATCTCTCATCGCCTATGACGGCAGCTTGGTTCCAGTCAATCACTTCCGAGAACGGCAACTCCCATCCGTTGCTGAGCATCACCGGGACACAGGCAGCCTGCGGGGACACAGGGCAGGGGTTACCACCCAGGGGGCAAGCCCTCAGGGTACCACCAACACCACCACCCTCGTTTTCTGCACAAGCTCAGGAGAGGCAACAGAGCAAAGAACACCAAAAGCCACAGCAGGGCAGCCCAAGGGACTGTGGTTTTCCATTTTGCACCGAAAGGTGGGCTTTGCATGGTGAGTGGTGTTTGCCATCTGACAGACAAGGGAAGAGCTGTTAAATGCTGTAGATGTAACAATGGAGAATTTAAAACAAAATGATGGCCTCCCCTTGCTATTTGGTGAACCATTCAGCAACATTCCTAATTTTTATAATATGCTGCTAGACATCCCTACAGCAAATACAGGTAATATTTAATTCTAGAGCACCTTTCCCAAAAAGGCCTGGTCAAGTCTGCGTTACAGCAGTGCTTATAATTTGTAAGGAACTGTGACCTTCTGTAAGGAAATGACATCAGTGCATGAAGAAAGTCAATCAGAAAACTCTCAGTAATGTGTTTTCATATTCAAAACATTCCACTAATGTGGATTAGGTTTTTCAACATGCCCTGGATCCAGACAGAAATTTGGAATTCATCATAATTGGTGACTACTGCTGCTAGCCTGCTAGGAAAAGTCTTTGTGCCTGCATTTTATCATTGACCTGGAGCTTCCAAGTTCTGCACAGTGAGGTACAATCTCTGTTTTCCTGAGATGATGTATCTAACAGAAGCTGCGTGACTTGGTGACCAGATGAGAGATCTGAGCAGTGCTCTTCAAAAGGATCTGAAGTGACATGTCATCCCATATAAACCACTTCTTCATCCAAAGATACTGGAGAGGGGACAGCACTTTGCAGGCTATAAACCTTCTCTTGGGTAGGAAAAAGAGGTTAACTGACACTCCAGAACTTGGATCTCAAATCTAGAGTAGGCGTGGGCTTCAGTGTTTAAGTGTCCAGAGCACCTGTGGTACCCAAGAAACCCATGAAAGGCTGGAAGACATGATACAAGATCTACTGGAGACCTTCTGGAGAAGTAGCAGAAGGCCAGAAGGGTACGCCGGCGTTCCAAAATGACATCATACACCTACCTACACTAAACCCTGCTCTGCATGGCAGCAAACAATACTCTCTCATGATGTCTGGGACATTTTGTGGTTGATGAAAAAAAGGGATGTGATGACAGCTTTACTATCAATGCTGGGATACTTCCCAAATGACAGACGAACTCCCAGAGGCAGGGCCCTGCAAGATGTCTTCATTTGGCATCACACTAAAACCAAGAAGTGCCTCAGCACCTCCTTCACTCCAGTCCCCATGAAAATCCAGATGCCAGTCCTGGATGAAACCATGCTCTGTATGGTTGGGACTGAAGATCCAGGACCTCAGACTGAGTTGATGCTTGTCAAAAAAATAGTGCAGCTGGTGTAGGTCAGTGTCAGGTTTGATCACTGTGCTGCCAGGCATGCTGCAGGGACTCTGGAGCCCCTTGGCATTGCCTTTTGCTGCTGGCCTATCACAAAAAAAGAGAGACCACTAACCAAGATGTTTTTAAAAGGTGGAAAGGATTCCTGTGTGCTCCAAGATCAGCCTATATCCACCCTCATGTGCAGCTTCCATCTGGAACTTTACCACCTCCAGGCCACCTTCTGCATGTCCAGCAAGCACCATCTCAAAACTAGCAATGCATAAGCAGGTCTGTTTTGGCTAAGTGAAAACAAAAAGCTATTTTTACTGCTCCAGGGCTTACTTGTAAAGGTCAGTGTCTCCCATGGGAAGCCTCACAGCTTGATAAAATAATGTTCTAAACTGGTCCAACCTCTCAGCCTCCCCACATCCAGGGAAACCCTTTTCCTGGAGGTAACACAATTCAACCTCCAGATGAGCTCAGTGCTCAGACCCTCCTGGGAAGAAGCTGCCAATTGCTCCAGAAGTATGAATAGAGGCTTTCGCAAAGTGGATTACTGTCCACTAGGGAAATGAAACACACTTCTCTCCTCCCCACCTCCTTGCTATTGCACACTGAATTGCAGCCAGCACAGCCACTGCTTCAAACTGCAGCTCTTACCTGCAAGGCTTCCAGAAACCTGAAAGAGCCAAGCCTGCGGCCGCGGGGAACCAGACAGAAAGTGGCATTGTGCAGCATTTCACGGTAATCATACCTAACAAGAACAGGGGAGAAAAGAGAAAATTCAATTAGTGGTGAGTCCTAGAGTAACTGGGCGTGAAAATGCAAACAGCTGTTGAGACAGACACATCTGGATTAAATCATACCCAACCATGACCATTCACCACCAGGTTAACTCTCTCCCTCCATGCACATGTGTCAGCCATCACCTCAGCTCCTTTGTGTTCATGCTCAGGAGCAACCACCATGGGAGGGAGCTGGGGAGAGTGGCAATGAAACTGATAAGGAGGGAAATCATTTTGGCTTTGCAATAATGAGCCATTTCTGTATAAACAGCCTGGCATGACTTCTAACAACAAACTCACATTAAATGCTTTGACACCTAAAGTGTTGTCATGGCACTTCTGCGACCCTGATTTCTATTCAGATTTAGTCGAAGTCATGCACAACTGTGTTCATTTCTGCACAAGAGGCTTGTACAAAAAAAAAATCAAACTATGCCAAAGGAATCTTCCTTTATCAAGCAGGCACTAAGAAAGGGATGGGGGTTTACAATGACTCACTTGGTGGATATTGTTAAGTGTGGTGAGAGGGATAAACTGCCAAATTTTGGCAATTAACCACATAGCTGCAATGACTCCTTCTCCTCTGAATGAAAGTGCTCATAGACACTTTGGGGTTTTATTTCAATTCCATCAATCATGGCAAAACCATTCACCAAAAACACACATCAAATCCTAACAGTTTCCAGCCTGTTATTAGCTAATTGTACTCCTGGCAAACCCATGGAACTGTGAATGGCATCGACTTCGTCTGAGTCAAAAGAATCCAGACTGAACATCCTCCTTTCTCCAGAGGGTCCTAGACTCTGCAGATAGATGTTATTTTGACAACAACTTGTAGCACTGAAATTTTCTAAGACTAATAATGTAATTTTACCATGGCCTGCAGGCAGAGCAATTTTTTGATCTGTATGTGTCTATATGCATGTATATACATACATACATGACTATATTTCATATACAAAGAAGTTGGGATCTACTTTTGTATTCTCACACAGGCCAGACAGATGGGAGTAAGCCAATTTTCAATTATAAGCTCTGTCTTTAGGAAGAGACATCTTGCAAAGGCCCATTTGCTTAAACAAGCGTGTATAGCTAATTTGCACAAGAAAAGGTCACTGTGAATGGATTAAGATTATCTCCACTGAGAGTAAAATAAAAACCCTCATTGCATTAATTAAAACTACAAAACAGACTTCAAAGTCCCTTTTTATTTTTTAAATCCTATCTCAACTTTGGTTAAAATACATATATACATATTCCATCCGAGTGGCAATTTCTTTTTCTCTTTGTGGTATAGAGATTGGCAGCCATGTCCCAGCTCACCAGTCAGCACTGACATAGCACACAGAAGAAAATGTTAGGAAACTGGAATACCAAAAAACAAAAAAAAAAATTGAAGTTTTTAAGTATTCCTTTTTTACATATTGAGAGGTCTGAGGCTCATTGTTTTTGCTGTATATTGTATGACAGAAAATGTTAATAAATACCAAAATAGAATACCCCGTAGGGCTAGAATACACCAGTCAGAAATTTCCCATCATTAGCTTGCTAAAAATGTAAAATCCTGTTAATATCCCAGAATGCAACATTATCCACATTTTGATAAAACACTGATGGCAAAACCAGAACACAAAGAAAAGCAGAGAGCGAGGTCACTGTAAGTGAGTCCTCCATATCCTGGAGACATCTTGGGCACCTTTTCTTTCATATCTAACTTGCTGATATTAGGAGAGATTATAGATTTACACAAGAAAAACAAAAAAAAGGATTTTGTTGACTATTTTCCACTTGGAAACCAGTTAGCATCTTGCTCCCATTTGTACCTTTTAAAACTAAAGGTATGATTTATTGCTGAGCTGTGTAATAGCAGAGTTCATGGTCATCAAGCAATTTATCTACATCATATGTACACAGAAAGCCTCATCCTAACCTTGATGCATTGGCACAAAATTTCTACCCAGTTCAGGGAGAACTCACAAATACAAAAGGAGCGGATCCAGACTAAAGCAATATCCATCAAGGCCTGCTGCAGTGAATGAACTGCACCAGAGATTCTTCTATTGAACAAATTTCCCTGCAATTTCAACCAAAATGCTTTAAGGTGACTCAACGGAATCTTTGAGCACAGTGATAAAGGACCAATTTTCAGTTTAATCCCCTCAAAGACCACTCCAGGATCAAGTATATATTTGAAATCCATAAACACAAGGTGCTACTTTTACCCCTCCTAGCAAAATGGGTAGCGGGCAAAGCAATGGGGGCACCCTGCCTTAGCTGGAAGACAGAAGATGGACCAGTATGTTTAAATACAAATTCAGAAACACTTTTTACACAACACATGTAGCCAGCCACAAATATAAAACCATCTCTGTCAAACTGCAGTTTGAAGCATCGGCTGTGGAGGAAATCATTTGCATATACCAAACAGCACCTCAGAGTAGAGCTTGCAGGACAGGCCATTTCATGTTTTCCTCAGACTGCCAGACAGCATTTGGAGGGGACACTGGCCACAAAGATGTCACTTGGTAAATGACACTCCAGCCCACAGGCCATGGTGAGGACAGAAAGCGTCAGGGCAACTTTCATTTTCATACTCCTTCCCATTTGGCTCAGTAGGAACTACACACACAGCAGGAGGTTTGAGTTTTGCCAAGTATTTGGCAGGGAGGGAAAATTATTGGCATTTTTTTTTCCACACAGAAAGCAAACAGCATACACCTGAAAGTATCTCTGCACTTCCTTTAACTCTGACTTCAAATGCTTTCAGTGAAGTCAGTGAGATAATCCCTCTGATTAAAGGTAGATATCTGGGTTAAATCTTTGCTAGACTTGAATTTTCTCCTTCACTTGTCCGGGAGAGAAATCAAGAGCTGGCACAGACTTTCAGGAACACCATCTCATCTAGAGTACTGATGTTGTACATTAAGCACTGACTTGGTATCTACTGCAAATACCAGTATCACTTCAGCAACAGGCTTGATTTCCCCACCCTCGCCAGTGTCTAACCTCAGCAAGACCTCAGGGAGGCAATGAAGTATTGTAACCCCACTTGCAACTGGCAGAGGAGCCTTAAGCTATAGGGAAAGTAGTCAAGTGTTTAGGAGAGGTTCTTCCAGTGTCTCCTCTTATTCCTCTCTCCTGGCAATGGGGGTTAGGTCTGTATTCAGAACGACTTATTTCCAATAACTGGTAACATCTGCAGATAGCGGGGACAATTTTTACAGTCTTCCAGCTTACACTGCTGTGGTTTGGGTAAACCCTGAGCTACCAGCGTGTGGGGACAGCTCTGCATTATCTGCCTATGTGACACTCTGGTTTTACCCGATCACGGACATTTTTCAGGGTGAGGAATCATAGAAAAGGCCAGCATCTCAGAGCACTGCACAGGCAGCTGGCCGGGCACTTCTTCCTTACTTGTGCTGCTTTGCTGTTGCAGTACTTTTGGCACTTTCCTTTGCTTTTGGCAGATAATCTTCCCGAGTGTTTAGTGTAGAAAAGCTTTGGGAGGAGTCTTCTGCTTTGCTGGGAAGGTATTTATTTCCAGAAAGCTCCAGGTTTCCACATTAGAACACTGCTGGGGAGTGGGGGCATATGCTTATTGCTCATACATTCCTGATTCCTTCATTCTGCACACTTGCACAGAGGTAACATTTTACTGCCAATTTTAGGGTCGGCTTGGCCTGGGTCTCAGCTGCAGCATTCAGACATGTTCAAATCCAAAATGCATATGCCTTAAAAATGACAGTTGGGTCTTCAAAACTAAAATAGCTAGAGATTTAACCCAAAGCTGGCATCCCTCTGTAAGTATTAGCAGCATATTTTATTAACTCTCAGGCTTCCTTTTGTAATGATTAAGTGTACCTTGTTCATAGCTAATACCTTTTTAGGCAGTATAAAAGAATAGCTCTATTTGTAATCAATTCTAACTTATTCACAACTTAATTGAACCATCCCCTCCCTGTTACCACCCATAGCTGAGAAAACACCATCTATCACATAGGTGTAAACACTGCGATGCCGTGTGGGCAATTATCTGAAGGAGAAACACTGCTCAGCCAAATGCACTTACCATTTTAACTTCTTGATCCAACACATAGCTCCTGTCTTTCCCCATCCCCCCTCTTTTTTTTTCTTTTTTTCTTCTGATGTGCCGACCTTGTCAATCAGCACATGGATTAGAGGGCTGCTTGGGATTCCTGGTTCTCCATTATCCCAGCAGCCTGGGCAGGCTGCAGAGGCTCTGCAGTGACTAATCAGCCATGCCATACATTCCTTCTTACAGCTTAAGCATTTCCCCCTGTCACGACACTTTAGAGATTATAAACTAGCCTGGGAAACATTTTCACTAGCAGTTTTAATATAAAGTTTTTTTTGAAAGCCACATCTTCATCACCATTGAATGAAGAGAGGTCTAAAGAGACATCGGCTGTTTAGACCAGCAGGTATGTCCACGTTATCCAGCTCTATGCCACTTGTCACGTAGGGTCCATCTTTTCTTATCTAATCCTCTGAACACTGATACGGGATACCATCACCACTGCTTTTTCAGAGAGAGAAAACCTGAGATACAGATGTCTGGTATCTTCTCCAGCAGCTTAACAGACCTTGGGAATGCTAGCCCCAGCATTCTCACCTGTCTCCTTCCTCTCCGGTAATGCAGCATTTACTGAAATACAGTTGCATATTATGGCTATAAAAATTCAGATAGAAATACAGGAGCAGAACCCAAGCCAAATACAACAGGTTTAACCCAAATCAAATGCAATGGATTTAACCCAGCACTACATACTGACACACATAATGCCACACATTGGAAGATGCTGGACCTCCTCTTTGGCAAGGATTATCAGCATATACTACTGTAGATGTTGAATGTGACTAGAGCTGCTTTTTTTATTTCCTGAGCCAATAAATTGCAATGGCACTTAACCAGCTATGTCTGGGGCTCACACCCTGAATCTGCAAGCCCACAAACACACACTGCAACATCCAGAAGTCTCTCCATCAGTTCATGTGCTACAACAAGGACAGATATTAAACACCTATAGTGTGAGGGTAAATGGTGGAGCATTTCCCAGCTTTCCAGTATATTCAGTTTCAGCTATTAACCAACTGGCCATTTTTCCATGTGTGAATGCTTAATGCAGATGGCTCTGAACTGCCGGCTGGAGAGCCTGAGAAGAAACCCACTCGGGCACACGGAGTGTCTCGTTGCTTGGTTTCCATTAAGGTATGTTGGGTTTTAAATAAACTGTCAAGTAAAACTTGGCAGGGAAAACACCAAGTGAGTAACTGCCTTTGTAAAAGAGCTGACAGCTCAGCTGTGTGTCAGATAGATAGCTGCCCAAGACTGAGCTCGGAAGGCCAACGCATCCCACTTGGAAGAGTGCAGTCCCTGTGAACTGCTTGCTTCTGGATTTACGGCTGTGCAATGCTTTGGGGTGATTGAAATGCCGGTGAACTGGCCACTGGCTGCCAGTTCATCTCCTGCTCTGCAAGCGCTGGTTCTGGAATTAGAAAGTTTGGAGGTGCAAAAACATAATTGGAAAACTTTTTTTCCCCCTGTTTAAAGGGCTAATTGATTTCACAGGTGTTTAATTATCATTTGCTGTGAGATAATACCTTGTAGTGCCATAAAAAATGGATTTAATTTTCGAGTGCTTGCAAAACCACTGCCAAAGCCAAGTTCGAGCGAAAGCTAGATAATTATTCTATAAATCAAACACACTGCCTCCTTTCTTTGAAATTTTTAATACTTGGCTATAATGATATCTGACGACCTTGAAACTAACATAAAAAGGATTTTCTTGCCAAGTGCTGAAAGGCAGCCATTGGGTTATTTCTTTCAGCCTTGCTCATTACCGCAGCCGCTGCCACCATGCTGCCCTGGCTGCAGGACCCCAGGAATGCCCCGGTCCAAGTGCAGTGTGCGTGCGCAGTGGCTCCGGGGCACAGGTAACAGCCGAGTGTGGGCACGAGCCCCATCTGAAAATTCTGCACAATTCTACTAAGCCTTGCAATGGAAATGAAACTCTGCAAACATGCAGTATTTAACAGCAAAGGACAACTGTTTTCTCCTTCCCATCTTGATGAAATCCAGCATCTTCCTTTAGTTTGGAAGGTTGGATTAACAAAGAAAAACAGGGAAGCAGACTTTTTGTTTTAATGCACTGCTAAAGGAACTTTATTTTACAGCTAAGATGGACAGTAGCTGTTAAAACCGAAATCATCTTTAAAGTCTTCAGTGGCATCACTATTGAATTCATCTCACTTCAATATTATGAACAGCACCATTTGGCTACATAAACCATTAAAGTCAATGTGCCTTCTAACAAATAAAATGCTCTAAAGATTTTTGTCTAAATATTTACACATAACATCCTGCAAATCTATATGGTGCATGCAAAACATGTAGAACATTTGGACTGTCAAATTCAATCCAACTGGCTCCCAGCATGGTGGCTACACCACCTAGAACAAGTAGTCTGACACAGTAGCAAATGTGGTCTCATCAGCATAATTTGATGTTTAAAGATAATTGCTTAATTAACAAGTGTGCCAAAGAGGGTTCACAAGCAGTGTGTCAGAGGCAAACCTTGCTGAGGTGCCTCTCTAGGCAGTGTCACGCCCCAGTTACCAGCAACCTGCTAATGGCACCATGTAGCACTTCCTTTAAAACCAAACACGGGCTCTCAGGCTCTGAAGTCCTCTAAGAGTCCCTGTTCCACAGCAGCACCTCGCTCTGCTGGCAGCAAGAAAACTCACATCATGTCTGCACAAGAAAAGCCCATGGAGAAACAAATGCACCACTCTTTTGTATCTTATGAGGAATGTAAATGCAGCACCACGTATTGTGAATTCAATACCCTCCAGGTTGGTGGAAAAGCAGTGAAGATGCTGATAGTCACACACGTGGATGCACAAGCAGGAACACACCCACACAGCCACATGGTAAGATTTTACCTGGACCCCCTTCCCCTGCCACACCCTCTGAAGTGACAAAAACATACATGACTCTTCTTTGTCTGAAATGTGCCCATCTGGCACTTAGTGACCACCAAGGTGCTTGACCCTTAAAAGGTAAAGATAAGATCAGCTTGTTAAGATGATCCAGTGGCTCGGGTAGTTCTTTCTAATAGGATTCTCCTAACAATAAATTATACTAGCACTTTGCATCATTATGATACCTCTACCTTGCCATTTTCTGGAGATCACGAACTACTTTTTGAATATTTTAATATAAATGACCTCAGCCTGCTGGCAGGAGAACAAAGCAGCACCTCCATTTCACTGATGAGGATTCTGCCATGCAGCCTGAACTCAGGCTTTATCTACTCAGCTTTGTTCCTCAGTATGCTGCATAATAAAACGCAGGAGTAAGTTAAAAGTAGTATCTAACTCTTGACAGTCCAGTTTGGTGTTTCAACAGGGAACTAAACCCTGTGTTGCATCAAAAGAAGTGTTACCCGCAGGTTAAGGGAGGTGATTCTCCATGTCTACTCTGGTAAGATCCCATCTGGAGCACCATGTCCAGCTCTGCGGTTCCCAGCACAAGAAAGATATGGGCCTATTGTAGCAGGTCCAGAAGAAGGGCATGGAGATGATCAGCTGGAGCACCTCTCCTACGAAGGCAGGCTGAGATAGTTGGGATTCAGATTGGAAAGGAGAAGGCTCTGGGGAGTCCTTATTGTGGCCTTTCAATATATAAAGGGTGCTTATATGAAAGATGGAAAGAGACTTTTTACCACCTTCTGTAGTGATAAAACAAGAGTACTGTTTTTAAATTAAAAGTGAATAGTTTTTCACTGGACATGAGGAAGAATTTTTTCTACTGTGAGGATGGTGAGGTGCTAGAACATGTTGTCCAGAGACACTGTGAATACCCCATCCCTGGAAATGTTCAAGGTCACGTTAGATGGAGCTCTGAGCAACCTGATATACTGGGAAGGCATTCCTGACCATGGCAGGGGGGCTGGACTAGATCATCTTTAAAGATCCCTCCCAAGCCAAATCATTTTGTAATTCCATGGTTTGGAGCTATTATGTTCTGTCCTTCACAGAGCAACTTTGTTTGGACTTCAGCTGCTTTCTAGCAGTGAAGCAGTGTCAAACACTTGTCCTAAATAGCCCCATCTGGTCCCATTAACCAAACTTACATGCTGTGACAGCCCAGCAGTGTACATCTTAGGGGTAATTTCCCACTGCAAAGACAATTTTCTTATTGATTCATTCTCTAACTTAGAAAAATAACAAAAACCCCTACTACTAGAATTTCAGTTATTAAAGCATCAGTTTGGATTAAAGACCCAAACAAAGAAAAATCTATACTGCATTTTTCTGAAGAAAGAAACAAATTTTAATTCATCTGCCACCTACTCTAATTTTGAGATTACAGGACATACCTGGAAGCCTCAGCATGCAGAGAAATAAGAGACTTATTGTGAGATCCCTCACCTGTCAACACACCTGTTGGTTCTGAAGCTGATTATTCCCTCCTGTCTGTCAAAAAAAAAGAAAAGGCCTCCAAATCTTTCTTAATTATTTTTAAATAGCTCTTTATTGAAAACTCGAGGTTAAAAATATTGAAGAGGATCAGTTTTCCAGAGTTTCATGCTTCAGTATGTACGGTTACTGAATGTTTTAACTAACACAGAAAGAGAAAATGTTGATTACAAGCCCTGGAGGGTAAACTATGAATAAAATCAGTGCTCTGCACCCATCTATGCCACAGTCCAATAAGTGGATGCAGCAGAGTCCAGAGGACTCCAGTGTAAAGAACACCATCCTCTCTATTAAGCTGCCTGTAGGTCTGGGGCTTCAGCAGAATAGTAGAGAAAGTACAACCCCCTGACAATCGAATTAGAAGGGGTTGTAATTTCTATTCTTGCTCTGAATGTCTGGCTGAGCTCTTTACCAAACGATATAGAATAGTCCTTATGAAGCTTATCATTTTCTATTCAGCTCCACAGATTTTCCCATTACGGCTATCGAGCTCCTAAGTGGCTTGTTGGCATCTTTAAAAGTTATAGTCCTCCAGACACAACATCTAAAAATGGAAAGCAAAGATGATGTGCAATAGTGGCTCTAATTATGCAGGAGTTCATTTCTATGAATGACTGGATTTATTTCCAAAAAAACAAAGAGGGACTTTACACAGGAACTGCTGGCAGAACCCCATGTTGTCTAGGCACGCTGACCCAAAATGTGACCATGCTTGGAGGAAAAATTGGTTCAGCAAATCCATGGAACAACTTTGAGTGAAATAGAGAAGTGATTTATTTTTACTCATACGAAGTCAACTGCAGCTAGTGCCCAGGAGCAGCAACACCACAACACATCTAGAAACTTCAATATTTTGGTGGACTGTTAGTTCTTATATTTGCCTTCATCTCAGGATCTCCAAGTACTTTTCTTTTTCTTTCTTTCTATAAATGAGACAAAACTACCCCAAAATCTCAGGATCTCTAAGAACTTTCTCCTTTCTATAAATGAGACAAAGCTACCTTAAAAGTAGGATTGGGACACAAAGTGGGAAGGGGGAAACAATGCTAATTCTGTATTTTGATTTTTTAAGACTGACTGACAGCAGGTGCTGATCTTCAGGACTTAATGGGGACTAACTTTGGCAGTAAAGCAGAGGAGTGTGAAGGGAAGGAAACTGCAATATTTTTCCCCCTATTGCAGTCAACAGTGAGTATTAAAATAATTTTCATTTTCTAAGAGAGAGAACAGAGGATATAGTAGGAAAAGTGCAGTGATAATTTTTTTTTGTGATGTTTCCCATTTCCATTCTCATTACATTGTTAACATAAAGCTACATCAAGCCACACCATGTGCAGTTTGAGCACCAGGACTGTGCATCACTGAGTGCCCAGGTAAAATGCAATTAGTTGCTGTGCAGATCTGCTCCTTTCCTGTGCTTGCTCATTTCTGCTGACTACAGTAAAATCCAGGTTTTCTATTA
>VXAU01000813.1:11178-152251 GCA_013399695.1 Formicarius rufipectus | reverse complement strand
AAAAAAAGGCATCTATAACAAGTGCACTGCTCCTCTTCCTCTCTGCATCACAAAGTCCCCTTTGAAGCCAGACTATCCTCCTGAGCCAGAGCAACTGCAAGCCATTAAGTGTAAATCTAGAATTGCAGATGACTTTTGTTAGGTGTTTTTTATCTTTCATAGGGTTGTTCAGGCAGCTCCAGTGGTCTTCAGTTGATGTTGCATCAGATTAGAGTGGCTGTATTACATGCAGTTGGGCTGGAGGGAGTTTAATCCACTTTCAACAGGACAAGGGGTAATGATTTCAAACCGAAAGAGGGTAAGTTTAGATTGTATATAAGGAAGAGATCTTTTACATTGAGGGTGCTGAGACAGTGGAACAGGTTGCCCAGAGAAGCTGAGAATGCTCTGTCATTGGAAGGATTCCAGGTCATATCGGCTGGGGTTTTGAGCAACCTTACCTACTGAAAGATGTCCCTGAACACAGCAGGGAATTGGACTAGATGATCTACTAAGATCCAACCTTCCTATGGTTCTGTGATTCCCCATTGTGGCACATGAGACTTTTAGGATCCAGCCTGAGCATGCGAAAAAACCCCAGAAGCACGTTTGCATTTATGCATACTTACATGCACACACTTCCACACCATTTACAAAGGACTTTCATCTGGAAACCACTGATGCATATGCTAAGCCTTCTTCTGCCCGACCCTGCCCTGACACACAGGGAACCTCACATATGACTTTAGCAAAACTGCTTTTTCAAAAATCGAGGCCCATCTTGAGAACAAAGTCAGAGGAATAACCAACCAAAGAAAACTGAAAACCTTGTTTTGAAGAACTCTTCTCAAGCATGCAAAGTGAGACTTGAAAACAAGCATGCAAAGGTTAAGTGCCAAACACTACTCAAACCAGGCCTTTTTGTAACTCTGAGTGACTCTTTTCATTTCGCTCTTAAGAGTCCCAAGGAAACCAAATGCCTCCTGATGGTAAATGCCTGACTGCTCACATCTGTACCCCTAATGCCTCACTGCAGTGTCAGGCATCTGAGCTATGCTGGGCCCAAGCCTAAGAGATGCAGATGGTGTTTCTCAGTCCCTATTGATGCCCATTCCTGCTCCTGGTGCTCAGCACTGCTCAGAATCATGTTTTTCTTTTTCTTCTTTTTTTTTTTTTTTTTATGCCTGCCCTCCTGGGCAGTGTTTGCCTGAATGTGCTACGTCTGTTTGCAAGCTAATAAATTATTTACACAAACTATTCAGGCACAGAAGCAAAGATATAAAACATTTATCCACAAAGGGACCAGTTTGTCATTTTAAAATAATTATGTTTCTTTAAAGAAACCAACAAAATCAGTTGTCTCTGAATTACTTACTAGTGTGTGCAGACTTGAGAGGACTCTCTGTTTTTGCAGGGAATAGTCTCCACTCCAAAGAAAGCTTTAACCATGAGAAATTTTGTATCCCACCAAGGAAATCTAAAGCTTGCAGGTTTCACAGCCAGAACCTTAATGAGAAGCCCAGGTCAGGTTTGGTATATGTTGGCACCATCTCCTGTGATCTGCCAAACACTGGCACATCTAACCCAAGCTGTGGAGTTGTAGGGCAGGGAACTCCCCCGTGTATTTTCACCTCTGCTCTGCGGTCAGTAGCTGAAGCACACCCACAGACACTGACACCTTGGAGCAGCTCTATCAGCTCCAGCCCTGGGACCCTGCCAGACACCTCCTCTGGCCCCACTGGGAAGTATGCAGGGCCAGAATGACACCGCCTGGCCAAAAATGCCCCTTTCTCTCTCCCTGCTACTTACCCTGCCCTTCCCTTTTTATACCTCTTCCAGCAGTGAAGGTACAAGGACAAATGCAAAGGGAAAGGCATCAGTATGCAAGTGCTCAGAGAGATGTATGATCTGTTGCGCTTTGCAGTTTGCCAAGGAAAACATGACTGTCCAGACAAAAGGGTTTACAAGAGGACGCCAGCAGTGATGAGATTAGTTGGAGGAATAACAGCTCTTTGGCCAAATGCTAACAGCCAACAGATGGAGGGGAATGATGTTGACTGTAAGAGGCCATGCAATGACGCAGTGCAACACGCAACCGGACGGCTTTTTAATACAGGTGTCTTAATTTTGGTATTAGTTTTAAAACATTTAATATTGTTTTTGTAGTTACAGTGATAAGCACAGATCAGGTGAAAAGACATCTGTAAAAGAGGCTTCACTATAAGGGTAATTGCAGCTTTCTACCTTTTAAAAAACGTAACTGCAGCACGCTGTGCTAGTGGGAGAAGAAGCTGCAAAGTTCCCAGCTGAGTCTGGGGTTTGTGTGCCTTGTCCCCAAGGGGTATAAATGAGACTGTGAGCTCTCCCTGCAAACTTCTGAGCAGCTGTTCTCTCCCAGCTCCCTCTCTCAGACTCCAGATGGGCTGTCATACAGGCACTCTCCGACAGCAGTGCCTCAAATCACGTGTTAGATGCGTCAGCAACTTCTGCCAACATCAGAGGCTAAAAAGGTGCAGACCTGGAGCAGGTTTTTTGGAGCATCCTCATGTAGCATAGACATTCTGTTAAAGAGACTTTAAAATGCAGTAAAAACCAAAATCCTCTGTAATGCCTGGCATCTGAAACAAGACTTTTTACCTAAGAAAGGAGCAATTCTGTAAAGGATTAGAGGGTCACCATGGACAAGCAGCTCAAGGCTGTTATGGAAGAGCAAATGAATCCTTAGTCACATCAACCATGTACACACAGAGAAGAAATTGTCCCTTTGCACCTGGAGTCAGTGAGGCAGACAACAGAAAACATGCTGTGCTAATATCCCCACATTTTGTAAAGATGCTGAATAATTGAAGACAGAGAAAAGGGCAGAGTAGTTATTTAAGGGACTGTAGTAAATACCCTTCTGAGAGAGACTGAAAGACCTCAGCTTGTTCAGCTTATCAGAGAGAAGAGGAAGAAACAGCTTGATCACAGCACGTAAGTGGCTCTACAGGGAGAAAAATCAAAGGAACCAAGAGTTCTTCAACCTGCTGAAAAAGGGCACAACAAGGATCAAGAGGTGGAAGTTAAAAGTGAAACAAACACCAATAGCAATCTGTACAAACGCCCAGCACCGCAGGTATTTTAAGCACTGACCCAAACTGCCAGGAGAGATGGCGGCTCCTCCATTAAGTGATCTCTTGAAATTGGAAGGAAGTGCTTAGCCGGAGGACACGCTGTAACTCATCCCAGTTTAATGGAGGCAGCGCAGGGGTAAAGCGGGTGACACAGAATGGGCTGCAGTGCACAGAAGATCAGACAGAGTAATCTCCTGGTCCATCTGCCCTTCCATTTTCTGTAAAAGGGACTAGTATCTGGTGCTGTTTCATAGTCCTGAGCACAAAACCTCTACCTCCAATATTCCATCGTGGGAACTTCATCCAATTACATTAGTACTGAAGTGCCTGGGGGTATCTCTGGTAAGCAGCCTAGGCACTATTTAGAACACTCTACTAGAGTTACAACAAATTCTGTAAGACTGAACATTAACAGCCTACACTTAATAACAAATAATCTTCAGGATTTTTGCTACTTCAAATCAACACATTTAACTTACTCAAGAATTATTTATCTGAAGAAGGAACAGTTTAAATTGTATATTTTCTCTCTTTTTTTTTTTTTCTGTGTACAGAAATGAGTATTATAGTTTTATATTTCTCAACTGATTTAATTCCCATAAAACTCTTCATAAGATTTTTCCACAAGGATGATTATTCCAATCAAAGTACCAATGCAAAGTTTTGGCAAACTTAAGAGAGGTATCCAGAAATTAGCAGGGAAGAAGAGGCAAAAAAACCAACCAAACAAATGATTATGCCTAGATGGAAATTTTAAAATTATCTTTTTTTAATGGATTACTGAAACCCTCCTGAGTTCATCTGCAGATACTGGATACATGAATGGATAAAACTGGAAGCCTAGGGATTAGCAAAGTCATTAACACAATCACATTTTCCTTATGCAGAATATTTGGTTTTCTCCTCTCTCTCTGCCTTTCAAAGGTTTATGATCCCTGTCCAGAAATGCAGCCAGTTCTTCCATGAAATGTACCAAGATCTTTGTAATGTAGTTGGGAACATCAATGTTTATCATCTTTTGCACTGAGACATCCTGTTTAAAACTAATTTCTCATCATGCATTAATATTCTGCTATGGGAGGTTTGCAGAAATGGAGAGAGAATGAGAAATAAATTTGAAGACAGCTCCTTGCTTGTTTTATCATCCCCCAGGTTAGTCTGTGTTCAGAGGGGAAGAAGGTCTGAGCACTGCAGTCACACCTCACAAATACAGTTTTCTTGGTTTATACCTTTCTCTGCTTTGGGCTTTCTCGCTCTGCTGGGTAAATATATCTCCAGCAGAAACTCGACCAGGCGAGGAGATGTGTGGTTTGTGCCTTGCCCACACCTCGGCATCTCGAGCTGGCTGTGGTTTCCACAGGTGTCTCCCAGCTCTGCTCAGCCAGCATGGAGAGCAGCCTCTCACCCCCTTCTCCCTCAGGTTCAGCATGGTTCTGCTGCGACCTTTTCCATGGAGTTTTGAAGGATAACCTAATTGCTGCCTCAGCAGATTCCCCAAGAAATTCATGAGAGAGCTTTTAGCTCCACTTTTGTGAAGAATTCGGGAAAAATTAAGCTTTCACAGTGACACATGACCTTACTGTCTGTCCCAGTGCTGCCACAAATGTCAAAAGCCTCAGCAAACACTGCTTGAATGAGAAATTTGACAAAAGCCCCACAGAGAAATTATGGGACATGATGTTAACCCATTACTCTGTGAATTCTATCGCAGCTGGTAATTTTTGGGTGTCTCCTCAACTCCCAGACTCCTCACAAATGTACAAATTCATTTTGCTCAGGGAATCAGCACACTGTGCATTCAGATGAATGCTGCAGGGAAATGTCCACACACATCCACTGTAGCTGTTTATATTCATCATAGCTGCAAAGCAGCAGTCTCTCAGCCTTAGCTCTTAATGCATCTACCTTCTTACTTATTTGCAGGCACATAACTAATCCGCACATGCTACATGTGGAGGGAAGGGCAGCATCAGCCAGACCAGAGGATATGCTGCTCACAGTATCTCAGGCATGCATGGTGGCGCAGTGCTGCTTTCCCAGTCATACAAACTGGATCCCACTAAAAGCTGGTATCTGTCTCATCCTGACTTGGTAAGCCCTGCTGCACAGGAGAGGAAAGAAGTGCTGAGGTCAGAAGGGAGCAGGCTCAGGAGACAGCCAGATGCTGCATGGGAAAAGGAGCTCCCTGCCTGCCAAGGGAGTTCTGGGCTCTGGGGTTAACTGGGATTGAAAGGCCAAGCACCCAGCAGAGACAACTCTGTGGGCTGGCTGGGACCCAGCAGTGGTTGGGTTTCCAAAGGATTGGACAGCCTGCTGGCACGACCCAGCCACGCGAGGTTCTTGCCCACGTACTTGAGTCATGCTGCCCTCAGGGGCCAGCCCAGATGCTCTCATAAATTAGAGCACTGAGGTCACCACGGCCAGGTTTTTGCAAATCCCAGTCTGCAACAGCCCTGCTAAAAGCTGTGCTCTCTTCCTGAAGGCATGTGGCTGCTGACAGCAGTCCTGGGCCAAGGACAGACAATTTCTGTGCCCAGTGTCCCCGCTCCTCCTTCGGTGCCCTCTGCCTGGACAAGGTGCAGCAAAGGGCAGATGCAGCCTCCAGAGTTTGAAAAATCTCGCTGTAGTTTTCACACATCAAGAGAAACAAGGCTTTTAACTTTGCTCTGTCTGCTGCTTAGAAAAACACGCCAAGGTCAAAGAAAGAACATGACTTAAAGGTTCTTCCCAGCAGCATCAGGGTCCCGGTGCCTAACAGAGGTTATGCCAGCAGGAAAAGCGCTTCTGCCTCTGACGTCTGTACTGTGACCCCAAACAGCCAGTACTGGGCGAGTGCTGTGTGTAGCCCGAGGACTGTTTGTAAAATGATCGATGACGCACACAAATGGGCTCTTGTTTGTCTTACTGTACACTGCAAATATTGCTTTTAACGATGAAGTTTTGCCAAATGGCTCACCCAATGGAACACACCCAAAACGGGATACTGGAGATAAAGCTGTAAAAACAAAGTAATGTGATCACCAGCTGTCTTCCAAGAGGGGCTGATCAATGTCCTCTGCTTTGGGCTTAGCCTGCAGTACTGTTTGGGCAGAGCTGAAAAGTAGATGTAAGTGATGCCAGCTGCACACCTCTGCTGCTCTTAGGGTCAGCCCAGATTGCAGGGACCTGTTGCACTGCTTTTGAGCTGAAAATCCTCTCCCACTCAGGTTCTGGACCAATTCATGCCCTTAAAATTTGAATTCCCTCAACTTAATCAGAATTTGTTTTTGAAGAGGTCCAAATCAATAATGAATACCCATGTGCAGATTTTGGTAAGCAGAATCTCTAATTACCTTTACCAACCAGTAAAAATAAATTGGTTGCTACCATATGATTGTACCATGTTCCCAACCAAGCAAAACCGAATTCATGCCTCTCCAAAAATTAGGTGCAAAAGGCTTGCAAGAGGAAGATAAATGAACTATTCTCCATCCGAGCCCTCTCTTGAGGTCAGGTGGATGATGTTGGCCAGATTCTGCTCTCAGTTACTCTGGTGTGAATCTCAGTGGAGTTGCTCTGGATTTACACCGATGTAGCTGAGAAAAAAACCTGCCCTGTCAGTTTTCCTTCTTCGGTGACCATTCTTCTAAATCTTGAACTCCATCTTATATCTGCTTCTTCTTATGAATTGCCTGACTTCACCACGATACCAGCTGGCATCTCTCTGCTGATCTGACAGTGTTTAGCTCAGAGGATTTTCAGGCAGCTTCACGGATACTCTCAGGGAAAAAAAAGCAGCTCAAGAGGTACCTCACCTATTCTGAGTGCAGTCATTCAGCTAACAGGTCCAAAAGGCTCTGCCCATGCCCCAGAAAACAAATCAGCAGCACCATAGAAATTGGAGTTTAATGTTCTGTATTTAAAGCCAAGGGGTTTTTTAATCTTTGGCACTTGTGAAAGGTTGCTTTTCACAAAACTGAGTGATAAAACCCTACAAGAAACACTCATCTCCAAACTATCTGTGTGGCTTTTGCACACATCTGTTTCTCTCCTGTCCTCAAGAGATGTCTAAAATCTAATTAACCAATTAATTTGCAAATATATTCTAATTTATTCAAGACACATTTTCTTAGTGTTAAATTATCTGACAGTGAACCATACGCTGTACACAGGAACAGGACTTCATTAAAATACTAAAGGTTACACAAATGGAATAAAAATTATATTTGTACTACAGTCAGAACATACTTATATCCCCTAATGAGAAAATGTGTTTGTATTTCCCTATTTCTAATTTGCTTTTGCATGTTTGGTGCAAACCTGCGGTTAATACATTTGCAACACCAAACTACTACACCTAGTGTGGAAACAGGAATATCTTGAGAGGTTTCCACATCTGTTTAAATTGCAACAGAATTTAAATACACAAATAATCCACCACCAGCACTGGTAAAACTCTTCTCTCAGCCTAAGCAATGCCACAGCTCATTTATTATTAAGAATTACATCCATGTCCCTGGTCAGCCTTGCTCCTCCTGCCTCTCTCAACAGGCAGCACCTTGGCTGAGACATCTCAAGCTCTAATTGACAGCACTTGTGCAAGGTGAGTCTAGAGGGAAAATCTAATACCGAGCTCTTCATTGCTACCTTGAACTGCTAGCTTTTTCTTTTTTTTTCTTTCCTTCTCAACTCAAGAGCTATGTGGGTACAAATTCCAACAGCTGGTTTCAATTCTGCCAGCTACTGGAAAGACTGTGTCATTCACCATCGCAGGGCATCAGTCACAGTTCCACTCGACCTTCTCAAAAGCACAGGCGATGCACTGTTGTGCTCAGCAATAACCACCCAAACCCAACCACGACAAACACAAAAAGACCCCTTTGCTAGTTACTAACTTTGCAAGAATATTGTTATACACAGTTAACACAAACAAAAATACACTGGGCACGGAATTACCTCCTGAAGCCATTAGTACCAAACAGCTGTTTTCTTTGCTTGATAAGGAGCTTAGTTGCTTTTATTATAGTTCATTGCATTCCAGTTGCACCACAGTCAATTAAGACCAAGTTACAGTTCTTCTAGGTGTAGATAAGGGGCTGCTCCTCTACTGAAAGGACCTCTAACTGTATCTGTAACACATCAAAAAATCAGGGACTTCCCCCTGTCGTACAGGGGCTGAGCTACACCAGCATCCAGATCTCTCAGTGCTGAAAACCCTGAACTGTGGAGGTGCACCCAAGCCTGTCCTCATGCCACCAGGGCTATGTGCTCACAGCAGGCTCCACAAATCAAGCACTGCTCGTGGCTGCAGGCACTGGAGCCTCAGGAGTCCCTCAGTGGCAGTGCAGCCCCTGGGAAAGGGGCTGGGGGCTGCAGGAGGTATGGCACCTCCCATGGGGTTTGACAGCTGAGTGGGATGGTCTCAGCAGGAATCGAGGCTGTTGGCAGCACTCTTCTTAATTAAAGCAAAGGAGTAGGAGCAGACAGCTTTTCTGGGGGTGGGTGAATTAGGTTGGGAGACCAGTAAAGCTGGAGGAGAATGAAACCCCTTTCTTAGGGCACACTATCAGTTTAAAAACTACTCTTTTCACATTTTTCTGCACTTATTTTTAGCAGCAATATTTAAGGCAAGTGCATAAGGAGGCAGAAGTGCCCTATCTCCCCCCTGCACCTCCTTATATTTAATTTTTTAAGTGTTTACTTTGAGCACACACTGACCTGGAAGAGAGGATGACCTGCAAAGTGACCGACTCAGCAGGTGACTAGATTTATAGTTAGATGTATAGCAATTATCAGAAGGGCAAGAAAAATATAAAAACAGTGGGATGAAGCAAGAGGAAAGGACCATTCACTGGACCATTCACCTACCAGCTCACTGGTAGGATGTGAATGGCATTGCTCAGGCAGCCCTGAATGCTCCCACAAGAGAATCTGGTCTGGTTCCAAAGATGGCTAATGGAAAGGAGCAGAAACAGTCTCCCAAAGAGAAAGCAAGTTTTTAAGTTTGGGGAGGAGACCCAAAACAGACCAATGTGGAATACAAAACAATGAGCAATACAAGGCAGGGACACTTGGCATCCTATTTGTGTTTAGCTGTTCAATAAGAACAGCCAATAAAAAGAAAATGGATTTAAAGCATTACAAGATTTTATTTTTTTTTCAATCCACAGTTTGTAATTAAGACAGGGAACTAATTATCTCTAAATATAATTGAGGCCAAGAACTTCTAGGAGACCAGAGAAATGGGCAAAAGATGACATAATGACTATATTATGTTTCACATAAAACGAGTGAGGGATGCTTAAACTCTGTATGTCTGTGGTGTACCTTGGACTGGAGGTGTGGGAGAAGCTCAATCTCGGGAGAGTAATTTTATTGTCATCCCTTAGAGACTGTATTATCTTCCTCATACACCAGTATCAACCACAGCCAGAGGCTGGAGGAGACTGCCCACAGGTGCCAGCTGGCAACGAAACAGTCCCTTCAGGGGGAGAGGAATCCTTTCCCATGCCTTCAGGAGATGGAAGGATAAGGAGTGGAACAGATGGAAAACAAACTGTGGGGGACTGAGGAGCAGAGAGAGGGTCTGAAACTGGTTTTAACTCCTGTTTGTATGTGTTTCCTTCACAGCTGCAGGTGAAGACTGCAGAAAGCAAACACACAGGTACAAGGCCAAGAGCACAAGGGGAGGCTTTGGTCGTGAGGTGAACTGTTGGAGTTTCCTATTGTGGCCCATTATGTCAGGAGCACCCGTCCACATAGCTTGATGTGGCCAATTATTCCTTCAAAAACCTTTCAAATTATTTATTTTTTCCTTGTTTCAAACCAAAGAATTAAGCAGTGCCGCTATTTAGTCACTTCCTGCAGTGGTCACTGACAAAGCTACCTACAACCACCAAGGTCTGCAAACAGAGCTCCTGTGACTGTACAAATAAACCACAAAAATCTCCTCATAAATGACTTTGACTTGAAGCCCTACCCATTTGAGCTCCCTCTGACCAAACACAGAATGCTGACTGTCACACACCAGAGCTCATGAGAGGTGAGGGAGCACTGGAGTCCATGTTGGCTGCCTTGTGGTTCAATGTGGTTGTCAATGTACATGGGTGCAAGTCTCATTTCTTTATAGAAAATTGAAAAAACTAATTAAATGGATTGATTTCATTAAATAATTGAGAATCTTTGCCACTCTTGCAACTCCTAACCCGTCTATCCTCAGCTTCTCCCCACTTTGAAACTTTCTTGTCTTATAAGGTGTACGTATTTACATAGCTGACTATAGTGTATCACTTCAAAACTGTGCAATCAGGCGCAGTTAGTTTAGTTATTAATAAACTACAAACACATCCACCACTGACCAAACAGTTGACCAAAGATTGGGAAACATGACAAAGATTGACCAAAACCAGATCCTGTTCTAGTGCCAGCTTTAGCTCTGTGATGGTGCATCCTCCCTCCCACTCCTCAGGCCACATTATGATCTCAGAAATGCTTGTTAGGCCTTGGCCTTCATGAACAGCACCCAGGCTAAGCTCCTCCTGAGCTTGTCAGAAACAGTATGCTCCCAGGGGCAAGTGCTCTCTAACAAGCTCCTGTTTGTTAACTAACCGGCTTAGAAACTTACTTTTCTTAAAGAACTTCCAAAGAAAGTTACGGACCCAAATTGCAGCCACTTTGGAAAATTACAATGACTAAAGGCAACTCTCTTGTGACCCTGTGAACAGCAGGACAGAGTGAGACCCATTGCGATCTTCTGGACTGAACTGGGTTGTGACCAGCAATCTCCCTCTGAGTGGGACTAGCTCTCAAGTCTGCTGTACTTGGAGGACTGCTGATAGCCCCACTCCTCAAGGCTCAACACTTTGCACATTGAGGAGATGCAGAGGCATCCAACGTGAGCGATCTGCAATGAACTCAAGGGGAATTTTTTCACCTTATACATACTCCTTTAGCTCTGTGGGCATGCAAGTGTGAATGTGCTAAAGAAAATGTACTATGCATGTTGCTCCCTTAGATTCTTAAGTACATTAGATTTGTACGTAAGTTAGGCCTATAAGTTAGGCCTGTAAGTGAGTCACTGTTGTGCTTACAGCAAATTCAATAGAATCTATTTTTAAATCGTTTAAATTAGGCTATAGAATAAGTGCTATGAAGTTTAAGTGCTGTTAGAACCTTTAGGCCTAAACTGTTGGCCAAACCTGGGGCTAAGCTTGGCATAGGGCTCTATTCCGAATCTTGTGACTCAGTAGCAGGGTCTTCTTTAGTCCTTTTTATCTTTACTCTTTCACATCCTTTCCCTTTTTCCACCCTCAGCCTCCACACAGATAAGTTTAGGTTAATTTTAGACTGATTGATTTTAGATTGTAGTTCTATTTTTCTCTCTGTGCTTTAACCATCTAGTAAATTGTACAGTTCTTGCATTGGCCTTATCAGCCATCACTGTGCTTGCAGCAAGCGTGGGTAAAACCCTCCCAAACCTTCGTTCGTGAAGTCTAGGCATGATGAAATTGTACACTGAACTTTGACAATGAACTTTGTCACACTTTCACTTTTATATTAAGCCTGCTTTTGCCATACCTTTGCCCTAAAATTCTTGTTTGTAATCAGCTATTAAAGTGTAGTCAGTATCATCTGCCTTAATGTCAACCACAGTAAATTACTGTCCCAGTACAGAGGATTGCAGGAGCACAGCACAATTTCTTCTACATTTTTCTTATGAAGCAGATGACACTTTATACCTTACTCAAGCAGGGCCTACCACTGACAACACATATCATATGCATACTGCTTTTGGCTCACCTCTGAAATAGCAGTATATACTCTCAGATCTTCCTGACAACCTTTAGCTTATTTAAGACTCACTCAGTATTTTCATTTTAGCTGCTGGGAGAGGAAAATAAGGTGGGGAAAAGTCTGAAATTGTCACAACAACAAAGGGTATTGCCTATAATCACACAGCTGTGATTTAAAGCCAAGTGACAGTCTATAATTGAATTGTCTGGGGCCGCCTATGGTTTATTTACTGAATTCACCATACTGTTGGGGGGGGTCAAAAGAGCACAGGTCTTTATTTATTCATATGGAAAGCAGTAGGGGGGCCTTGGCACTGCGGGTACCTCTGGTGTTGAGGAATCCACCACATGTGTTGTGACTTTTATATCAGCTTCACTGGAGCAGCAGCTAAACATCATCACGTCGAATGGCAGGGTAGATGTGCCCACTGCATGGGACTTCCCACGGAAGGAAAGGATGCAATTTCTCACAGAAAACTGTTGAAGTCTATCTAGACAGGTCTTCACCAGGCTGAGAAGGCAGAGACATTTCCCAAGTCCTTGTCTTTCACACCCTCCTTTTCTCCATGGCCTGTCACAGAATCTGTTTGGTAGAGGCCTTCAAGCTAATCCCACTCAAACATCAACCCCGCACTAACCTAAACCACTAAAGCATATTATCCAGCACCAGATCCAGATGTCCCATGAAGACCTCCGGGGACGGTGACCACCTGTGCAACCTATTTCAATGCCTGACCACCCTAAGAGTGAAGAATTTTTTTCTAATATCTGATCTGAATCTCCCCTGTCTCAGCTTAAGGTCATCTCCTCTCGTCCTGTCACTTTAGGCATGTCAGAAGTCCTGTGTTGCTCTCAAGATGGCCTTTTGGAGCAGGCACTCTTTCTTCTAGAGCATACTTAAGAGTTATCGACAGATTAAAAACAAATACCTGTGATAAAGCCCCCAGAGGGAGCCATCCCACTCTCCCAGCACGGGGCTGCACAAGGCTGAGGCAGCTGTGCCGGCCCAGGCTCCCAGAAACACAGTCCTGCTTGCAACAGCCTCCAAAATGAACACACGTGGTGGAAGAGAAGGACTGCTAATGCTTTCCCTGCAGGGAGTGATGCTTCAGCCCTGACCCGAGCCTCTCCATCAGGGCCATCAAGAACAATTTGGACATCTGTTCATGGAAAAATAGGAAATACAGGTCTGGGGCCACCAATGCGTTCAACACTGAAGAGCTGGCACAGTGTGCTAATCTGCACCACCGCAATGTGTTAATCACCAGCCCCTGCCAGCCAAGGTCTCTGCTTCTCAGGAGTCACAGAATGAAAGAAGCATGAGGGTTACTGCACATTTTGTCCAGCAAGCATGCAGTCTGATATTTTGGATATTTCCACAACACTTAAAGGCAAAACTGCAGACATATAGAAATGCCTCTGCAGATCTCCTGGAATGGCTTTTGCATGCTGTGCCACGATGGCTTTTAAGCACACCCGACTGTCTGCACTGTTTGTCCTACCACTGAGTGAACAGCACGCAGGAGTTAGGAGGGACCAGAAAATCTCTTCTACTAACTACTGCAGTAGGTAGGGAGAACTGACATACACAGGCTTGCACCCACAAACACACTCAGATCCAAACCCACTTCCTTCAACTCAAATCTGTTTTGGGTCTGTTTGTGGTGGAGGAGCCCCAACCCTTGCTGGCACACTGGATGCACTGCACCATTCATTAGGAAAGAAGATGGGACTGACACTGGTTTAGGCAGAACAGCCTGGATAAGTCTCTGTCACTAACAACAAGCCTTTTAAGAACGTTTAACAATACTGTCTGTATGTTTCTGTGTGCTTTAGCCAACTCTAAAATGATGAGCCTATCCAGAACACTCCCCAGTGCTGATCTAATAAGTGCTCTGAAACATCATAGTTTAACTATGGCATTTATCTTACATTTTTCAGTTAAGGACACTTTACTTTTGCCCAGTATAGATCTTTTGACTCATTGTTCTAAACTGGGGCCATTCAGCTGAACCAGCCAGAATTTTCTGGTGCAAGGAAGGGTGAAGAATTAATGGGGAAGTTGACTCTGGGACTACTGGGATGGCATTCACTAGTCTGATTCCCTGCTCTCTCAGTAAAGCCCTAATGAGAGGAAGGAAAACATCAAAATCTAAGCGAATGGAGAGTTACAGTTTTGCTGTTCACACTGTGGCAAAACTACATCTGTTACTAAGAAAAAATAATTAGGTCCCAAATCTGCACTGAAACATTTTTGCACGATTTTGCTCTTCAAGTGGAAAACTGTTCCCATGTGGTCTATTTTTAGGTATTTTTATATTAAAGAGATCAGGAAAACTTATTTCAATTTATCAGTGGGAAGTTTTTATAGTAAAGAGACCTGGATCCAGGATAAAGGTTACAGAAGAGGGGAATGAGTGGAGATAGTAGTCCCTGATAATACAAAAGTGCAGCTGAAGCCAGTGCAAGGGCAATGAGGTGCATGCTTGGGTCACTCTCTTTAGCATCCAGGGTGCAACCCTTGTTAGCCACAGCCTGTTTGCACCTTATGATTACTTGCAGAATAAATTCATGCATTTTGGGATAGTAAACTATCCAAAGCACTGATTATCAGTTTCATTCACATATTATAAGTGTGACTGTCTCAGCACCAATCCTTTTGACACAGTTTCATTGAGTCAAAGCATTGTACTTTCCAGCCAAACTCCAGAGCAGGGTCAGGGATGTCCTGGCACGCGGAGAGGATGCTCATGTCCCTCCGCCACTGCAAGAAGTGGAGAGCAGAGGGTGAGGAGAAGGGAAGAACAAAGATGAAGAAAGTGAAGAGACTTAGTGGAGAAAGGGATGATGAGGGCTTTATGACAGCAACTGCTCCACCTCTTTGTGAAGCTAGCAGGACTTTCTGCATCAGACTCTGGATTTTATTTTGGTTTTAAACTGCTTTTGACCAGACTCCAAGGTTATATTTCAGCAGAGCCTTGGCACCCTGGATTCAGTTCTCAGGCTGGTGCCCAAAACTCTGAGGTATTTTTTTCTTACAAGCATGCTTTGTGACTCCTCCTGAGTCCAGCCACTCACATCCCCTGCACCCAGCTTTGGAGGAAATGATCTGTCTATACCAGAAGCAGCTTTGCGTCATCCACCACACGTTCCCCTAATTTCTTTGTCATCCTAATTTCTTCCAGCCCACCAAAGACATGTCTTTAACCCTTCAGATTCAACACCCTGCACATTCCCACACACCAAAGGGCAGAATATTCCTCCCTTGGTCTTAAAGACATGCTCTTCAGTGCCAGGCCTACTGTGCTTTGCTTGCAACTGGATGGCTCTTTGGAGACACATATGCCATTTCATCCTGTTAGAGAGCCCCAAAAAGGCTGCTTGAACAACAACTTACTGCTTTTATACTTGGCACCTGTTAAAAAGAAATGACAATGGGAAGGAAAATTTTAGTGATGTAAATGTCATCTGGGGCTTCTCCCTCCTTGGCATGATGCTGAACAGCAGACAGCAGAGCATCTCTTCATCCAGCTTGGCGGGTGACAAGCTCCTGTGATAATTACTGAGACGTGACACCTCCCGACACCATGCAAATGCAGGTGTGAGGGATTCAATTCCATGAAACCAGCCACGGAATGACGGAACATAATCTCATATTCATCTGTTCAATCGACTCAATGAGATTTAAAGGCCTAATCCTGAGAACCACTTGCAACACTTACCAAAGCGAGTGTTTTCAGTTACACCTCCCTAGTGGGAGAACACAAGTGAGATTGAAAGCCATACATTCACTTAATTTCCACTGAAATAAATACGTGAACAGTGCCTATGTGCTCCTGCATATCTGGCCTGGAGTGTTTGCTCAGCTCTGGAATACGGCCACTGAGAGCACTTGAAAGGGATTGGATCCCTCTAGATCCCCAGGTAAGGCAAAGTCATCCACGAGGATTTGCAGCACGGCCCCAGACTTCCTCTTGTCCCACTGCTGTCACTCACCTCAGCACTACATCTGCCTTGAACCAAAATTTTGGTATTTTACCACACAAAGAGATGTGGGAGAGAGGGTGTGAGTGAACAGAATGCTGAGAAATGAACCAAAGTAGCAATATATTTCATGCTGACCTGGTTCAACTGCAAGTAACAGGGAAACTTTTTATTTATTTGAACTTAAGCAGACAAATAAATTGGACACCAAGGATGCCAAGGAAGGTGAATTATATGTCCCATTTCAGGCAGGCAACCCCAAATTAGCTTGTCTGACCTGGTGGACATGAGCAGTGGTACAGAACAGTTCAATAACATTTTGCATCACTAGGGGGGTAGATGGGTCAGGCAGCAGAAGAAATTGTCCCCTTGACCTGGTTCATGGAGACCTTTTGGACAAGTGTCCATGTGAATGAGAGGCAGTACATGCACCTCCTGCAGCCCTTTGGCCTGGACAGCACTGGACAAGGACAAGGAACTGACTCATCCAGAGTTTCCATACTGCCCTCCCCTCTCATATGGAAACACAAAGCCTGAAGCACTTTAAATAACAATTTCATGTCATCCTCTTTAATAAAGGGATCTAAAAAATAAATTTCTACCATCACCTGGTTACAATATTGCATCTTGTCTAATTTCAGACCGAGTGCAGCTAATTATTTAGGCTCCAGAGCTCCCATATTAACATGGAACACGCAGTCACCAATGCTGCACACCAGCAGGTCTCTCTGAAAGACCAGTCCCACTGAGAACCCAGGGAGCTGCCTCACAAGTGCACAGCCAACTGCCTGGCTCCAGGCTCCAGGCAATAACCAGCAGCAGACACGGGGAATGTCACTGCATTCATAAAAAGCTTATGGTTCTCCTAGGAGCAAATAAGAAGCTCTGTCATGTCACCAATCATTTGAAGCAGCTCCCAATGATTTGAGCCATTTTCCCGATAAAGATAAGGACATTGTGCAACTTCAGAGCAGAAGTAATGAATGTCTGATGGACCAAAGCAAATCCTGGCCCAAGCTAGTTTTTAAATCAGCCAATTTTTGAAAGGTTATTTGGCAGGGTTGGCTGTGTGTTCAGAGACCTGGGTTTTATTCTGCCATGCTGATAAACTCCGCTTTTGAACTTTCTGTGCTTTAAGCCATTGTCCCTTACCACTCATAACGCTACTGATTTCCAAACACTGCCAGAAAATAAACCTGCATTTCAAGGAGGTGGCTAGAAAACAGAGAAAGGGGAAGGGAAAGTTATGCAAATGGATGCTGTGCTTGTTGGCTAAGCTCTGTTAGGAGCTGGATGAATATCTACCTGGTTTGACACCCCATTAGCCAACGACCTGCACTGCACAGCAATGTTCCCCTGTAAAACAGCTGAACCATGAGACAGAGCAGGATTTGGTTCCTGCAGTGCAGGGAGCAGAGACCAAACACAAGAGAGGTGTAATGGCAAGCCCCTTTAGTGACTACACATCAACCAGACCACGAGGCAACTGCAACAAGTCCACTATAGCTCCAAATCAACCAAGAGCGTTTGACCGGTTTGAGTTGATGGGTTGTAACTCAGAAATGTTCTCCCAGTTTCATATGGACAAGTTTCAGCTCACTGTCTAAACTGCTTTCCTTCTTGACACTTCTGTAATGGCAATTAGCTTGGGAGGGCAAAAATGTGCAATAGAGAGCAGAGACTCCAAAGGATTAATTTTTCTTTCAGAAATACGCTTTTCTCACATTTTGTATCAAGCTTGAAAACAGCATCTCAGTAAGCTTCTGCATACTTGAATAGAGGTTAATAAATTACTCTGCTTGAAAAATGTCCGTATGTTTTAGACAGTGAACTTCTGCTCAGAAGTTTCTTTTAAATCTGTTTTCACACTGAGAAAATAAAACCAACTGTTTTTCAACTCACCCCCTGTCCCACAGCAAGACCTCTGAGACACTGAATAAGCACCCAAAACCGACCATGGGCACAGGTTCACTGTGCATTAACACCTTAAGGCAGTCGGTGCATTTCCACTTCAGTGCTATGTCCAGCAGAAGGAACACCAGAGCACTCCAAGCACCTTATGCCACCCTTGCCACCCACTCCTGGCAAGGCCACCCACCTTCTCCTGCCGTGCTCTGGATGTGGTTATGGTGACGAATGTCCCTTGACTGATGAAAAGAAAATCCGTCTTACATTCACCAACACGTGTTCCACAGTTGAAAGAAAAAGTGCTTTAAACTGAGAACATCTTCATTAAAGATGATTATAAAAAAAACCCCTCGAACCTTTCACTGATTAATTTCTTCTAAGCAGGCACTACCCACTGACTGAAATGGACATTTTTAATAAAAACATTTACAGTTTTTGATGCAAAATCAGATACTCGTTATATTTAGTTTTAATATTTTAAGTGGTGGGAAAAGTCTGGATTTCTATTTAAAAAGGCTTTTGATTTAAAAACAAAATTAAAAAAAAAAAAAAAGCAAGAGCTTAAAATCCAAATGGGGCCAATTCTCCTTCTTTCATTTCCTGTTTTCTTCCATTTGAATTTTATCTCTGCCTCAGACTCTTCTCGTATTTTCATGATTTCATAACCATATTTTCCCATTAAAAATAAGTTTCTTGTTACTGGAAGAACATCTTCAAAATCACAAGAGAGAAATTCACTGCCAAACACTACTGGAAAAATAATTATTCAGATTACACAAGGCACTGTCACGCGGAGTCAAGGTGGAACTCCTCATGAAGAGAAACAATAAAAGATTTAGGGAATTCACCTACATAATAAGATAGAAAACAGTATTTTTTCTACTTTTCTTCCTAATCTTTCAGTTATGCTAAGGGTTGGTTGTACCAAGCCTTTTTAAAATACTGTGAGGCTTCAACTGCACATCTCCAGAAGTTGACATTTCTGAAACTGAAGAGCCAGAGTCCTTTAAGAGAACTATATACTGAATATAATGCACAAAGCCTGTGACGAACATGGAAACCATTCTGGACCAAACCGGAGATACTGTTGCTAATAATCTGTAAATAGAGGGGAAGTGGCTTTTTCGATTTCCCAATTAAGCAAGATAATACTTCCATCAATTATGTTTTTATGTGACATATTCCCAATATAGATGTAAAAAATGGTATAATGCCTCCTGGTTAACAGCTCAAAGAAAATCCATTTAATTGTCCCTGCCCGTGCAGAAAGTAACACCCATCGTCTGCAAACCATGCCCTAACTCATACACATGACTGGCATATTTCTGGAAGCCCAGCACAGTTTTACATAAGATTGCTCACTAATTAGCAACTTCTAAATCCCAATCTGATGCCACTACTCCACTCAGAGAATATTCTTCTCTGCAAAGCAAAGACAGGATCATCCCAGCCTCACAGAAGTCCCATGGGAAGGCAGCCCCTTTGCAGTTCCTGTGCTGACAGCCATGGGAGTGTGGATCAACAGGCATGAGGCTCTTGTGAACAGGAGCCATAGGGTCTTGGCCAGTTTCCCACTGGGAAAGCTTCAGTGCAGGGCAGAGAGGCAGGTGGGAGCGGGTTGGTGAGGTTCACCTTTGGGGGCAGGTGACGGTGGTTTGGGAAAATGGCAGAAAACCTAAAGTGCTGCTGCTGAAGGGCTGCAGTGGGATCCAAGGATCTCATGTGCAGTAACTGAATCAATGCAGGTGATGAATGGAAAGGCAAGTAAAAAACCCTGCCCAACTCAATCAAAAACCTGAACTGCAGAGGAGAAAAACAAAAGTGAAGCCTGCTAGCCCCTCTTGAGGGCAAAAGAGGAGAAAGGTCTGTCCTCTTGTGGCCACAGTCTCCATCGATGCCTTCTCATCATCCTCTACTCTGTTTAAGGGCATTACAGCAGAAACACATTCTTCGCATATTTTTCCAAGAGCTGTTTTTCTCCCAGACACCCATTCTGCTCTGTGTAAGCAACATGGTTTATGTACTCAGTGCTTAGCAGCTATTTGTAGGAGCTCCCCATATGTCATGAAACACTTTATGCCTAAATTTCATCCCACAAATCCCTATTTCATTTAGGTTGCTGCTTTGCATCAAAGCACGCAGTGGCAAGCAGCTGCAACCTCATCCATCTCCTCCACCTGGGCCCTGAGCATGTTGGCTGAATATGCTCATGGGTTTAATGATTACACCTTTATTTCAGTGCAGGATGAAGTGACTGAACATCCCAGATAGACCCCATATCCTTGAAAAAAAATCTCTTAGAATTTTCAGAAGCCAGGTGTTGATGTCAGGAAGCTTTCCGGTGCTCCACCAAATGGCTGTACATTGGGCCAGCAGCAGCAAAGCATCTTGGCCCATATCCCACCACAACCTGAGTGTCCTGAGGGAGCATACGATCACTGGCAGCCAACTTGTAAGCCCTACAAAACCCCCACTGAAAGGCCATGGGTGCTGCTGAGGATGCCCAAGCCTTCTTTCAAACCTCATGGATGTCATTTCCTAAGCTACGAAACTATGAAACATGATGAGACAAAACCTTTGTAGTTTCTCCATTCTTCTCCAACAGTGATGACTGAAGACCAAATACAACAGGAGAGGGGGGCTGCATCATTTTGACCACAGACACCTCCTCAGGATCACCACTACCAGTGCCTGATACTTAAAGTCCAGTGAGTGACTTTCTTCCTTGACATGTAATATGTCATGCCAGGCTTATGGAAAACAAGCTAACACATACCTGTTTCTAGGTTTTAATTTCAATTGGGTGGGCAGTGAGAGAACATCTCAAAAGCAGAGCCAAGGCACATAGTTACCAGCAGCTTCTATTCCTCAAACCTTTGTAAAGTGGTAAAAAAGAAAAAACAAATCTATTATTTCCAAGGCAGGTTGCTTCCCCTAATTAGTGAGTCAGCTCTGCTAATAAAGATTACAACAGGGCATGAAAGCAGTGCTGAAGATGGGAGTATTTATGCAGGTCAGTGGGGGTTTTCCCAAACATTTTGATTACAACTTTAACTGCACTAAAACACATGCAAAAACCCTATCATTAAATTTAAACAGCCTGATGATATGCAGTACCAGACTATGAGAACTGCAAATAAATTGCTGTAATCTGCCATACTGTCACTTACTCCTGGCTCCTCAGCAGCCATAATTGACTAATAGGATAATAAGGTGGCAGCTACAAATCTGAAGGCTCAACTCCATTGTTTTAAATGCCCTTGAGGAGAAAATATTCCAAGTCAAGAAGACAAAGTAGCCTGATCACAATCTTCTCCCTTGATTCAACACATTTAAATGCTCATCTAGACTCCTGGATTACTCTGTGTAAAATGTGATGCCATCCTGGTCTGTCCTGCAGGGTCACAAGTGTCCAGGCAACACCCTTGTTCCCAAGAGCCGCCAGCATCCCCTGCTGCCCTTCACCACACAAGCCTGTGAAGTCACAGCAAGAAGTGTCCTCTGTGGCCAAAGAGCTAAGTGAGAGACCCCAAGCTTGTGCAGCCTGCCTTTGCCACAACCTGGGGAAGAGCCCTTTCACCCCCTGGAGGCCACTTTCACCTGATTTTTGGAGCACAGCACCAGCAGCTATCCCTGTTCTACACAAGATTTATTGGGGACCCAAGCACATACCCATTTCAGCACACAGATTTACCATGTGAAAATCGTCCTGGTGAGCTAGGACATGCTGTATTGATGACTGGGACAGATTAGGAGGACTCACTCTTCAGTGCTGTTTTTAGAAGAGTATCTGAGGGGCTAAGATTGAACAAGTTATTTTCCGAGCAGTGCAGAGGCCAATCTGGCTTAGAGAAATTGCCTTTTTGTTATCACAGCACTCCAACCCATCCTGTAGTCATCCTACAGCTGGAGTCGAAGCTCAGACACAGACCTCCCACTACGTGTGTGTACATGAGCATGAGAGCTGGATCATGGGAAACATCCCCACCAGCACTCAAATCCTTAGGGACAAAAGCCTAGGATAAGATAAGTGAATGTGATGTGGCCACATGGGTACCAGAAAAACTCCTCACACCAGGAAAGTCCTTCAGAGAGCTGAACTGCTCCCTGGTGTAAATGGAAAGCCAGTGATGAGAAATGAATAAGCAAACTGACCTCTAGAGCAGATCAGCATCCATATTTCTGCAGTCAAACGTGCTCCCCAATGCCGCTTGGTGAAGGAGAGGAGGCTGGAACTGGTGCCAACCCTCTATTTCCCGTGGCTTCCCTCCCTGCTGCTCCAGCCTGCGTGCCAGACAAGTGTTTTATTGCTTTTTCCCCTGCTCTTTGCCTTTCTCAGACATCAACAACCCATTTTGTCTCTTCCTTATGGGGAATAAAAAGGAGCAGCGGGGCAGCACCGCTGCACTCCCCGCAGCAGGGCTCCCCACTGCAGCCAGCACTGTGGAGTGGCCTCTGCCATCGCTGCATTTCACCCCAAGCCCAGGTTGCTTTGACTGTCCCTAGCCCAGGTAAGGAAATCACAATGGAAAACTCTTCAGTCATTTCACAGTGATTTGTTTTTAAAATCTGAGGCACTGGTGCCAGTTTTGGGAATCAGTCTTACAGACTCCTGTACCCTCCTTCTCGCCCTCAGCAGCCATATGGCTCCTGCCATGACCAAGACCATTTCTCCATACAGAACATCCAGCTTGCTCCAGCTGCTTCAGGAAAAGCATGTTTTTCAGCACAGCTGGAGGAGAGGAGAGTCCTGCTCTAATCAGGGCACCTCCAGCCCATCAAAGAAAGAGTGTCTGCAAAGGGATGGACCTTCAGAAAAAGGAAAATAGCCTGGCAGGCCTCAGAGAAGCAATCTAAGTCCATGATCAACAGGGAGAGAGACAAACCCAGATGACGAGAAAAAACAGTCAGAAATAGGATTCCAGAACCAGAGACGGGATTGCTCCGGACACACCCAGGGCTAAAGATCAGGATTAGGAACTATTAAAGGGGTTTTTTTTACTTTTTATTTTAAGGACTTAGTTCCCCTTATTTAAGAATAAGGATTAACTCCTAATTCAAGCCAGAGCCTTTAACCCTACCTAATAACAGAGCTGCAAAGGACCGCTGTTTATCCATGATTGTCTGTTTACTGCACAGCATGTTAAAGCAATTAAGGGTCCTTAAAGATAAAATACTCCTGCACAGAACACCATTAGGTCCATTTGAGCATGCAGTGTCAGCAAGCATAACAGTATCTTTGACTCAGTGCTTTAAGAAACTTTGAGCCTGGGTAATAACTTTTCTTTAATAATGCAAATTATAGAAAATAATGAGAACATTTGCATGCTTCCTCGACAAAGAGGGGCATTTCAAAGTCTCAGGGAGCAGCCTAGGCAATAAGAAATGTTCTTGTTCTCATGTGTCAAACTGCTTTGCTTTTTCCTCTTTCCTGCTGACCAAAGGATTTCATGCTGGAAATGCTAATCACCCTTGTGTTTGCCATAGCTCACCCTCTTGTTCTTACTGTCTATAGAAACCTGCAATTCAACCAAATCACCGTCCACTGCGGTATTCACCACAGCACATCTATATGCCCACACATGCTTCACCCAGGCACTCCTCCGCACACCCACACGCATGAATCATCCAAGAATTCAAGGCGATGGGCAAAGGCTGAAACCCCTGAAGTGTTAAGCTAAAGAAGATGAATCCTCTCATTTTTCTCTCTGCTGCCAAGTTCTAAGCTTTATGCTCCCATCCAATCATCAGATTAAAAAGCTTGGTTTTCACAAACTTTGAAATTGAGCTTATTTGAGAGTCACAAGATTAGAAGCCAAGGGTGCCTTCCGCTGAGGCACAGGAACTGCCTGGACAAGCTACACAGTCATTAAGAAGACTTGAAAACAAAGAGGCAAAATATTTTTCAAGGCCCAGACAGGAATGTAAAATAACCCAAATAATAATATTTAAGTAAGAGATTTAGGGGCTCTGAACCAGTCCAGGAATGGTGCTCTGGGCTAGCACAAGCCACCTGAGAAAGCCCTTTCAACTAACATATATGGGGGGACTGGTTTTGGCTGGGCTATAGTTAACTTTCTTCACCATGGCTAATATGAGGCTGTGCTCTAGATTTGTGCTGAACGCAGGGTTGATGATATAGAAATGTTTTCCTTATTGTTGAGCAGGGCTTACACAGAGCCAAGGCCTTTTCTGCTTTTCGTACTGTCTCACTGGCAAGGAGGTTGGGGGTGCCTGGGAGGTTGGGAGGAGACACAAGTGGGACAGATGATCAAAAGTGACCAAAGGTATATTCCAGACCATATGATATCATGCTCAAGATATAAGCCTGGGGGAAGAAGAGATAAGAAAGGAAAAGAAAGCACAACAACAGGAAAATCATGATAAAATCTGGCATAGGGTTTCCTAGTACCATAACCCACGGACAACATCCGCACTCCACAAAGATGTCACCTAGTGCACACCGAAATTTGCCAAAAAAGTTTCTAATAGCCTAACTTTAACTAGTACTGACCCCTCTCCTGCTCTCCTAAACAGCTCAAATGCCTAAACACAGGTGTCTGCTACCTTTTCAGGTGTCCCAGGGTCTTCTGCCCAGCCTCCACCTGCTGCTCCCAAAGGGTGCAACTGTCCATTGTGTCCTGAACCGCATCTGACAGGCTTGGGAAGATGCCTCGGATATATCTTGTCTGCTTGGGATGCCTGGATCCCTCTCCTGGGGTCCTCATGGTGCTGACAAGGAAGCAAGACTGTGTGGGAACCTCCAGACCCAGCTGGTGCTGTGCTTGGGCTGTCTGGAGGGTAACAGCTCAGCCGTGACTGACACACGATACCCTCATTAAAACAGCACGGGGGCTCTGAGAAGGCTTCCCTTTCAATTATATCTGTGGAAACGAGAATGATGTTGGGATGATGAATGCCTGAAGAAAATATAAATTTGGGATTGTTTTCCAGCCACAACACTGCACCACTGTCTCAGGATTTACAAGCCAGGTAGTTCATTCACACTTACATTTGTACACAACAATATCTCTACAAAATTACTGTTTGTTTTTAAACAATCTCACTGTATTTTTCCCTGTGACTCTTATGATAAGGTAGCATGTGAAGGTTTTTGAAAATGCTGTTGAAAAACTTAAAATTTCAATTGTAAATGGAAAAGAAACAACAATGTGTAAGAAATAAAGAATCCAGGTTTTCCATTTCACCGGTGCTTTTTATTTACAATAGAAAGCTTTGAATTGCCTGCTAAGTCTGGCTGTATTGCAGGGCAGAAAAAAATGAATGAATAGCACTTTCTAGACCTAAAATAATGACAGCAATCAGCTCAGAAGACAGTGTGGGAAATGACTTCCAGGCAAAGTCCTGATTCACTTTGTTACACAAAGGAAAGAAATACAGAAAACCTAAAACTCTATTACATTTTCCCTAATCTATACTAAACTTTTTGCTGGATAATAGGGTCTTCAAAATGATCCTAAAACATCTCTGGAATGAGAGGTCACTTGCCCATGTGTAGAGCTATCTGAGTGCATTTATGCTGATGTAATATGCACTCTCCCACTATAGAGGAAAGGTTGCATTCAGGGAAAGCACTTATCAAGATTAAATTTACATTTTCTGAAATTGTCAAAAAGTGCTTTTCATGAAGAACAACTGCAGAAGCCGCATTCAACATTTAGAGATGTTGCAAAAAGCACTTTCCAAAATAGGTTTTACTACTCCTGAACCTGACAGAGCTAGGAAATCCACAAAAGGACTGATTTACAGTTTTTAAAGGAATGTGTTGATGTCTTTGAGATTAAAGACAATATCAAAATTAATTCATCTCAGGCTCAGGACCTTTATACACATATGTATATGCTTGTATATTAGCAAGAACAAAACATCTTTACTGTTTTTATTTACATCTCAACACAGTAAAAATACATTTCATGTATATGAGTTTGCACTTTTACATTAGAAATGTGTGCACGGGGACCCACATGAAAGAAATTCTAAAGATTGCAGGAAAAAGGGTTCCCAACTTATATGAACCACAGATTTCTCGTAACACAAAAGACAAAAGAATAAAACAGTTCCAGTAAGATTCAGCAGCCATCTCTGCTGTTTCAAGAATCTGCACTTTGAACTAGAACCAAATCCTGCCAAGCCTTATAATCCAACAGCCCTAAAGGACTTAAGGCATTAACAGCTCTCTTCCTCTCTCCTTCAGTGCACACATCTGAGGTAAGGGTTACATTCTTATTTTGGATACAGGGGAAATTTATATCTACAGCAGCACTCATCAACAAAAAAAATACACTCGCAAGTTTAAGAGTGAAGTTAGATTTTGCAGGCAACATTAACAATGTCATTTGCCAAATGGGCTGTTGTCGTCACTCAAAATTTCTGACCACATGAAGAGAGTTATTGGACAAATTAATCTTTCCTGATCTGTGCTCTCAAATACCAACAATTTGTCTGAGTTTCATTCTGCCCTGAACTTTTTCCGGTGTCCTGTGAGAAATGAGTCTGGTATGTTTAGTTCAGTTGCCAGAGAACTAATATTTCTGCACTACAAAAATTATAACCTTGGTTATTGTTCCCCTTGCTGGCAAGTCCCAGCAGAGACCTCAAAGACTGAATATGCCTCAAATCAGATATTACTAAATACAGGAAACAGCCAATTTTCAATAGCAGGGGCGTTGCTGTTGCCACTGACAGACCAAAGATTTCACTTCATCTGAGAGGAGGAACCCCACACTCAAGTTGAAAGAAAGATTGAAGAGGTTTACTGTACTACTGCTCTTCCAGGACTACATATGCTTCCTAGAAATGTCAATAATTATCTATTATTGAAAAGAAGCTAAAAGACATAACTTAAAAGCATTCTCATTTTGATTAATTTCTGCCACTTGTAGCCAGTTACTCATTAAACATTTAGACCAGAAATAGGTAATTTGGGGAGATTACTATCACATTTGCAGAGCCTTGGAAAACAAGGTGCTGCTTCATTTTCAAGTGTTACACTTTTTTTGCTAGAGTATTTTTCAAAAAGGGTAAAAAATCAGCATGCTGTAACACCAACAACTTGGCTCACTGAGATTCTTTTCCTCTGATTTCTTAATGCAATGAAGATAGTCTCCTGAGTCACTTTACAAACTACATCATTTCAGTGCCACAATCAACAGCAACAAACAAAAAGACCAAGATAGTGTATCTTTCTATGCATACACATATATATATATGTATGTGTGTATATGTATCACACAAGAATACAGCAGAGCATTCTCATCAGATGGCTCTGAAAAAAAATTATTCCCCACACATTCTTTCTTGGCCAAATTTGATTTACCTTGATGAATATTCCATAAAAGGTGGTGAGTTTTTTCCTTTCCTCTCAAAGCAGAAAACACCAAAGTAATTAAAGAATAAGAAGAGCCCCTTCCTTACTCACAGTAAAATCTGATAGTTCCCATAGACTTTTCCACTTGCAAAGAGCATCCTGCTCTTCCCAGCATGCATGAAACTCCATCTTCAGCAAGGAACCAACACTGACCTCCAGTATTAGTTGGTGGACAGTAACACTTCAATGCAATAGAAAAGCAGAAAATTCCTAACAGAGAAGATGAAATCTACTGTGCCCAGTGACAGTGGCCCAGGGCTGGAACCATGATGTGTTGGAGCACAACCACTGGGGCTGCTTTTACATCCCCAGGGCCATATCACTACAGCATCACCTTTTAGACAGGCTGAACCTGCAACAACCTGAGAGCTTCTAGTCCTCAGCCACTAACACAAGTAGAAGGTATTTAAGATTGACTGTGTTGTTGTGCCACTATCAGATATTTAATGCATTATCTTGCTGAAATCTGGCAGGGGTATTCTGGATCCTAATATCTGCTTGTTTACATGGTAGTCTGACTTCTCAAAATGATAAATTTGATCTTCCTTCTCTTTCCTTGAAGAGCCAGCATGCCACAGAAATCAAGGCTCACCAGCTCAGGTTTATTCTGCTATTCATCAAATAAAACCTTTAGCAGTGGCCAAAATGAAAGAAAAATTCAGAAAGTGGTATTATCACAGAAGTTGCTCATCTCTTGACAAAGGCGTAACAGAGTTGCACTTCTGGGTCAGTCTTGCATCTTTCCTCCAAGTTTACAATTACGTGCAGTGAAAGTGATTCAAAATCATACCAAACACTGACTACCAGAGACCCTCTTGCCACTCCAAAACTGCTTGCACACCTGACCCCCTCAGGAATATAGTCTATCCTGTATTAAAGTCATCTTGCCTCTGCATAAAAGCACCTAGTTAAGGTTCCCTGCATCCTGCACAAGCCTGAAAACACTGCTAGTCATTCTGGGAAGAATTAACACTACATTAATACTCATAACTATAATACAACTGTGGAACAGAAGATATGTGAAGATTGAGCCCAACCAATCTAACTGCTCTACAGTATACAATGCTGCTTGGAGCTAAGAAGTCAGACCCTAAACCCGTGCCATCGATTCAAAACAAAAATTCCTTTTCTGTTATGGAAATAAGGGTTGATTTATAGTTAGAGAAAATAAAATTGGCAGGTCTAATAACTCCATCAAGGTCATGGAAAGTCAGTGACTGGGCAGGAACCAGCTGGTGGAACCCAAACCTCTTCCTGCTCCCAGTTCAACAATGGATTCACCTACTCCAGTGAGCTCACACAGGGCTAGAAAGTCTGTTTTCCCAAAGCCAGATAGTCATAACATATATTCCCCCACCCAAGAAAAACAAAAAATACATATTTTGCACAATTTCCTCCCTGCAAGCTCACTACAATGACTGCAAAAAAGCAAAAGTGGGGAGAAAAAAATCCCTCCCAAAACCAGAATTAAAGATTGAGGTAATCTTTAGTTACTTAAAGATTAGAAGCAGTTGATGGTGGTTTGGTAAAAAAGGGCAGAAACTCAAAACTACTGCTGCTGAAGGGCTGCAGTGGGATCCAGGCAGCTCAAAACTTAAACAGAGGATGATTTAAAACTCACATACATGGACATATGATGCTTTCATAAAAAACTGGAAAATCTCTTGGCAAAGGGTGATTCCCTTGTCTCCTATCTGTGCCCACCTAAAAGAAAGAGACAGTAATAGCTGTCCCCATGCAAACAAGTGCTGCTGGGAGTGCTGGAAACATCCAACGACCAGAGGATAATTTTTTATTAATTAGAGCACAAAGCATCCTGGCTTGTCCCTCATTAGGCATCTCCAGGCAGTTTGCAGTTTGGCTTGCCTAAGCAGAGAGCTGAGGGAGGCAAAAGGCACCCTGTGACAAGGCTGTCGTGGAAAAAGCTGATCATTTCTCCTCCAGGAAAGCTTCTTCAACCAGGACACGGCTAGTTTGATCAACAGAGGTTTCTCAGGCTGGATAAAGGCGATCCCAGTGCATTGCTTGCTTTGTTGTCTGACAAGGCACCTGAAATCTGAGCCGACAGCAACAAACCTCATCCATTTCATCCAGGCTGGGTTTTTTTTCAAACGAGTGGAGAGGAAGAAAGCAGCAGGGAAGGCAGGCAGAGAAAATTATCAGGAAATCCAGCAAAGGGAGAAGAGAGTGACAGTGGGTGTTTTGGATTCATATATTTAAATATAACCCTATTATGTCTGATACACCAAAGCACAGGGTCTCAATTTGAAGTTTAAAAACAGCTAAAACTGTGGAAATTAACACTGTGAGGGAGGTGCACCTTAAAACATATAGCACCAGCAGTGACCAAACTTGGTTATTTTCTTCCTTATGGTAAAACAGACTGGACATTTAACCTCTCTAGATCATCCTCACATCCCGGGGAGTCAGTTGAACATCTCCAGATGGGGCTGAGAAAGAACATACAGTGCCTGCATGTACACTGCTGCTTATCCTTTCTCTATGATATGCTGTGGATAAAGAATGCTGCTTTCCCCAGGACAAGCTGTGAGAAGGTGTGTGCCTGTCCCCATGCGCATGCTCACATGCCAGAGTTTCCTCTTTTTCATTTGTTCTTCTCATTTTTCATTTCTTATTCTCCTGGGAAGACAGCTCAGACAGAGTCTGGCATTACACAGAGATAAACCTCCTTGTTCTTGTCAAAAGCGGCGCTGGGAGAATGGCAGCGCAGGCAGCGCGGTATTTTAACTCTTCCTCATAAAAATGGATAAAGAATGAGAGCAGAGCATTAGCGTTGGCACAGGTCACACACAACTCACCAACACCAGCCACATCTTTCCAAATCAGCTGCTATTTTATTTAAGTGTCAGCCAAAACACACGCAATTCCTGACAAGAGACTATAAAATGATACTTGCAACATGGTAAGACATGATACCAAATTAAGGACAGTTTAAAAACTGAAAAGAATCAATTTTAAGTTGACTCTTCAGTAAGCTCAGTGTTACCATCTACTGCTGTTTTTGCCAGGCACAGGTGGTTTTGTTCCTCAGCCATGCTTTTCAATTACTGTGCTTTGGATTCAGCTGCATTGCATCTGCCTGAAGATCAAAACATTCTTTTCAAAAAATTACAAAATCCTGAATTAAGTAAATAAATGCATAAGCTGAGGTTGGAACTATCTAGGAAATACACCCCAGAGTGAAGCTAACCAGTGGCAGAATTAGAAATAAAGTTGATCTCTAGATTCAGATTTCTTTTAAATTGAAAGTATTTTCAAACTTTTGAGGAAGCTGAGCCATTAGGATGCAAACCCAAGTATCTATTTCTTTAAATGACTTTAAAAGGTAACTTTATACATCAGAGCCCATGACTGTTCAAGTATTTTCACAAAATTTCCTGAAAACTCATCAGTATGCCTTTTATGTGCTATACTGTAGCTCAATACGGAGGCAATAGCCATAGGTACCACATTTGCATTTTTATGCAGACATTTACATGAATAAATGAAGTGTTTTGTATGTCTGGATTCCCATTTAGGCACAAATCCCTGTTTCCAAAAGCACATTTTCAGGAGCATGCTGAAAACAGAACCCTTAAACAATGTCTTGCTGCAGCAGCCTTCCCCCAGTGTGGCAGTGAGCTTGCAATTTTAAACTCATTTTCCTCTGTATCTCCAGAGCTCTGCAAGACCCTTTGAGGATTTTAAACCCCTATGAGTGTGCCTGCTTACCATGGCAATGCTACAGCTGACAGCAAATTCATTCCCTTGCAAATGATCCTCTTGACACCACATTTTGGAATTTGCTCCACCAATTCCAGAGAAGGTACATTGAGACCTACAGAACCATCCTGAGCATTTTTAGCTCACTGGAAATTCAAACAATTTTAAAAAATTGAAACGGGGTGGTTGGGGGGAAAAGAACCATGGGGAAAAAAGTGATTAACCAAAATATTCAGGTTCCCTGCAGGAAGTCTCACTTCAATCAAGTTTCTCCCAGATCAGTGGTGATGAGGAACTGCCAGGGACTTCACACCCTACTCAGTCTCAGGGGAAGCCTGCTCCCATGGGCTCTGGTCCTGGGTCTGCTCTGAATTTCCTGTGGGACTGAGACAGTTATTCAAAATTTGTAGTGCTTCAGCATTTCACCAACTCATCAGTGGGTCAAATCACAGTTTAACACCAGTTTCAGTTTCTAAAAGGAATATATTTGGTTCAGAAGTCAGTTGTATGTGCTCTGTTCACTATGAACAAAAGGATAAAGAAATCCCCCATGTCATTATTAAAAAAGAACCAAAATGTATCTACACCATCCCTTGATGCAGAGCTGCCTTTTGCTAAATCCTGTGAAATGCTATGGCGAGCTATTTGTTTCCATCCCCAAAGAATTCTCCTTAAAAACTACACAGCTCAGTTGCAAAGTCTTTATTTCATGCCTTTGGAAAGCTGGATTTTCTGAAGGACACTGCAACCTTCGCTCTCCTCAAGCCCTGCAGTATTCCTGCACCTGGATGCGTGGCCAGGGGAGCACCAGGCTACAGCCTGCAAAACCCAAGCACATCTTGGAAAGAAACCCAAACTCCACAATTCCCTTAGCGCACATGTGTTTTTCTCTTCAAGTTGAATCCCCTGCTTGCCATTTCTGAGGGTAAAGCTAAAAAAAACTTATAAAATGTCTAAGTCTTTCCTTTTATTTTAAAGGCTCAGACTTGAAACTATTTGGCAAACAGCTTTCACACGTGAGAACACCAGATGAATCCATATTTTTATCAAGTTCTGTATTTAAGGCAAAAATCTACTACTGGAAAAGAAGGCTGCAGAGACACCGGTTTTGTAGATACAGCAGCAGAGGGTAATAGTACTACTCTGCTATGAAAAGACACCACAGAATACCTGGATCCATACTCAGAAGTCCCTCTCTGTAACAGCTTCTTCTCTGAAGAGAGTGCTTAAGGTGTGCCCACCAAAAGGTCCTGTTCTACCACTTGAGCTTCAAGGCCTGGATTTCTACCCCATAAAATAATCCAAAGTTTCCAAAACTGTTCAATGTCTAACACCTTGTTTTCATCTTGAGGGGACACATAGGGTGCTACATCTCCATCCTGGCCTGCCTGCAGCTCATCATCAGCTCTTTTTTCTTCCTCCTGCTGTGCTCTGAGCTGGATGGAGGCTGACTGAAAAAAACAGCTAAAACACTGCTCACAACGTACAGTGCTATCATCACATTCTCACACCTCCTCTGTCAGGGATGGTAGAGCACACCCTCAAGCTCAGATGAGGTGAATGCAATGAAGGACATGTTGCCAGTGGGCCTCAGCAGGCTCCAACACTATGACCGCAGCCACTGCAGGGAGCGTGTCTAAGCAGCCATGACAGGGGCATTTCAATCTTGTTTGTTCAATCACATTGAGCTTACCAAAAATGAAAACCACACCTTTTGTCCATCAAACAAACTGAGGCTGCTGCCTCAGCTCTTTTGCAGTTATTCTTGTTAGTGTGTGTACGGTAAGTCTGGATTCCTCTCTCTGCACCTTCAGTGTCCACATACAGTTCCTCAGCCATCTCTCTTTTTCCTGTCATTAAAACGGGTGGAGGAGCCTTCTGCACTGTACTGGGTTATGATGCAATCTGGATGTTGTTTGCACCATGGAATGAATTTCTGGAGGAATGCAGCACTTCCATTAACTGCTCCATAACTGAAAGCCACACGACTTGAAAGTTGTTTTCCTACTTGGCTCTTCTGTGGAGTGGAAATTTCTGTAACAACGGTAAAATCATCAGCCACACCAGGAGCTACTGTAACACAGACTTGTGCTGTGGCTTTTTGAGCCTTCTGTCAGTCATCTTTTCATGGAGTGCCAGGACAAAATCTGCGTGGCCGGAAAAGAGAACTAGAAATGCAGAGAGAAGCCTATCACCCCGTTGCCACTGCCTTCCAGCTTCCTTCATGCCTTGTCTACGCAAAAAGATTAAGACTATTATTTCCCTGCAAGGTACCTGGAAGAAACATCAGCACTGCAGGTCCACCTGTGTGGGGCAGCAGGTATGTGTGTTTCCTGTTCAAGGGAGTCCACAAGCTCAAGGTGTACCCCAAAGTCTGTATGGAGTGTTTCACCTGGCTAAAGGCTATGGTTGGTAAAATGTTGTGCAGCACTACACTGCTAACACAAAAAATACGGATGCTATTAAATGTGCCAATAATGAGTTGAAAACATAGTTGTGCTGGAAAACAATTAAGGCTGATGAAAGGCTCCAATGATATGTAGGCCCAGTAATGCCAAGCCCTTTAAAACCCTTTCTTAAAAAAATACCTCCTTTCATGCAGTAAAACAGGAAACAGTGCCTTCAGACACTTGGCATCAGCCACCAGGAGGCAGGCAAATCTAAACAAGTTCATGTAGGCGCAGAATTAAACCTGACAGCCGTGGTGCTTCTCGGCAAGCAAACAATATCACCAAAGGGAAGTGGTGAAACATCCCCCATTTGTAAAGCCAAGCTTAACTGTAAGCAAAAATCCTTCCCAAGGAAAGTTATTGAGAATGGATGGAAACCAGTGACACAGCCTATCATCACAGGGGGCATCGTGTGCTTTGCCTGGTGCCTCTGCTCCTGGAGCAGTTTGTGGCCAGTGGCCCTTGGATACTGTGTGAACTTGCTGAGCAAAGCCCTGGTGACAAAGGACACACTGGCTCCACTGTCCCAGCACAGCCAGGAAAGCAGAGGCAGAAGAATCCTGCCCCATGTCCTCTAGGACCCCCTGCAGAAGTGGGCTACTGCTAAGGGATGACCTGCAAGCAGCAACACCCAAAAAAATATTCTAAAATTTCTGCATGTAATTAAGAAAATGCCATGAACTCTGGTGTATAAATTAGAGATATCTCTACGGACTGTAAAGACGCTTTTCAAGGCAGCTGAATTATCTTGACACAAAGGAGTTATTTATACATAAATTACAGCAACTTTGCCCATGCTAACGAAGCTGTCATTTCCCTATGTGATTTACCATGATTTTGTAATGCAAAAGCTTCATTTCCCTGGCACCAGAGTGGTAATGGCACTGGTAATTCCCACACCACGAGCACTTCCCTTGCCAGAGGGTGCATTTGCAGGTCATGGCAGTCCCACCAGCCCAGGGAGGCCACCCCACACACCCGCATCACCCTGACCCACCAGCTGCTGGGGCTGTCACAGCTGGAGGATGCCTGCCCTCATCTAACAACTGGCTTGGAGGAAATGGCATCAATAGATGAGTAACTAAAATGAGAAAAAAAACATGTTTAAAGCTGAAAGATGAGCAGGAAAATTAAAATGCGCCCGAAGTGAATTCCTACATAACAAATGCAAGAAGAATTAGTGTTGTTAGGGCATTTGCTTTAATAAATAAGGCACTTTTTTACTCACCCTCTAGATCAGTCGTGACCCACAGGCTCTATCCTACCAGTTTTGCTCTGACCACACCAGGCTGCCCACAAGCTAAGCATGGGGAGGGAGAGGGAGATGTCCCCAGTGCAGGACATAGCTTTGCTCTTATTTGGAGGTGCAAGAGGGGCTCTCCAGTTGCACCCTTCCTTTCATTTCTGAAAAACACCTTGGCTTTCCTGCCCAGACCCAGCTCCCACTCTGACATGAATCTGCATGAATGCAATCTTGGTCCCTCTGATTTTTTTCTATCTGTTTATGAGGCAGTAAAAAAGATATTTATCTCAATTTCAAAGCAGCAGCCCTCCTGTGAGAGCCTTAAATTTCCAACGTGGCAGTGTGTTGGCTCTTGGTGAAGGGTACAAACTTAGCCAAAACTATGGGAGTCAGTGTGAAGTCTGCATTTATGCTAAGCTGGAACTCAGACTCGTTTAATTAAAATACCTGATGGGGAAGTACTGGAACTAAGTAACAGCAATTAGACGAAGTACTGAGTTTTCTTCAGCTGGACCTTAACACAGACTAAAACTGGGCAGAAGGATGTCAATAACCCAAATGTGTACTTGCAATTAAAGACCAGCCTCACACTTGCCCAGCATAGGTTATCCTTTTGTCAACTCTCTGCTTCTATACATTCCACCTAGAACACAGAGACAGGGATCAAGGGGAGCCCGGATCCATCCCACAGTGATCTGCTCCAGTGGCAGCAGATCTTTTGGGAGAGGAGTCTCCGACATCTACGGCCACCACGCTGCTCAGCCAGCTGCTCCCTCACAGCTGAAGGCCACCCATCCAGCAACAAACCAAGGAGGATAAGACCAAAAGAAGAATTTTCTCTAATCTGTGAAATTAAAGCCCCAACTGCCTCCCTAACCATTCACGCAAGCTCTTCAGTTTCCAATCTTTCCCCATAATTAATTTAAAAATAGTTTGGTGCTACATTGGCAATTTTAAGTCTCTCAAATCCCCATAAACAGGAAAACGATTCTTCATGCTGAGTAGGGCTGTCCTGCTGAAGAGGATAATCTGTCTAGGAACAACTGCAACTGTTCTTGGAAAGAAAACAGAAGTCTCCTTGAGAGACTTCCACCTCCTTCTCAAAACTCCTAAGTTTTAGCAACAAGGCTGCTACCCCTCTTTGTTGCATGACCCAGGAGCTTTGCCTTACCAGGAAGAAAAAAGGAGAAGCAAATGGCAAAGAGAAAAGAACTCCCCTCATTTCAAAGAGAACTATTAATTTTGGTTTTCTGTAAGTAAGTGCAAAAGTAAGCAGGAAAATTATTTTATACTCGTTTATGTCTTTTAACTGTGACAAGGCAGTGTAAATGCTAGGGCCAGCTACTAGCAACCAACATGGCCAAGAAAGAGGACTCATTTTACCCAGGAGTGCTGGCTGCTTTTCTAGTGGTACTTAGGAAGCCACTCTACACCAGAAACTCACCAGGGTATTTCTTGGCTGGCAAGGCTGCTGCAAATTGAACGGGAATAATGCTAAATGAGGGGGAATCCCTTTGGTTGCATTGCTAACAGAAGCCAAAAGAAAATTATCTATTTACACCTTCATGCAACATCCTCTCAAATCATCTGAGCACAAAGGTAATCAGCATTTGCAAGTGATTGCTGCGTTGCATGGCTCATGGCAACCTCACATTGGCCTCATGGGTTATATCATACGCTTCAGAGAAAAAACAATTATCACCACAAGCCTAAACAAGTTGAATAAATAGGAGATGTGACCAAGCTGTCCAGCAGGTTTATGAAAGTAAAGTAATTGTTACTGTCAGACCTTGGAGGCATAGAAAAAGAGGACAAAAATGCACAGAGGTAATTTGATACACAACATTTTGTATGCAAAGCAGAGTGACAGTGAGTGATTAAAGCAGCAAACACCTCTGGCCAGTACACTAGCTGTAAACCACGTATCTTCCTAGTCTGCTGATTTGTACCCTTTGTGAGCTATCGCAACAGGGACTTTTCAAAAGAGTTGACTCTCCAAAGCAAAAATTGTAGTGGGCCAGCTTACATAAATATTGGGATCTTTGCAATCCATGTAGCAATAAGAATCAAGATCCCACAGCACCACAGCACTTGAGAGACAAGAATTAAGGGGGAAATAATGTGACGAAGTGGGTCAGATAAGAGATAAATGGAGAAGAGCACATACTTAATTCAAGCAGGGTAGGCAGAGGACAGGGCAGGAGCTCCAGACTGCTAGGCTCTTTTCCAGCTCTGCCCTTCCAGCTCCCTTTGGGGTGGTGAAAAACTTGTCAGTTGCCTTCTCCACAGGCTACTGTCTGCATCCATAAAATGGAAACAGGGGTACCCATTTTCTTTGTAAAGCTCTTTGAGGTTTATAACTCTGTACTCTGCAAGGTTTCTACTTTGTCGTGCATAAGTGCTCCATGCATAGTTTACTGATTTTCTGAAATGAACCGTTCCTGTTCTTATTAATACACTCCATGCAGGGTGGGGAACAACTAATTAGATTATAGGCTTTCAGAAAAAGACCTGGTGATTACAGTGAATCACATATGCAGTATAAGCCAGCATATCTTCTCCTGTTAAAAAAAAAAAAAAAGGCAACACAAAAACAAACAAACAAACAAAACCCCCACACCCAACCAACATAAAGAAAAACCCTAAACACTGCCCAGTCTGGAAAGCAGAGACAGGAGCATAGGATGCAAGATGCATGAAGTCATCTTTCCACTACTGTCAACAGCCTGCGTGGCCCCAGCTGACAGAGCAGAGGTGACGTGCCTCCAGAAATATGTAGGGCAGTTGAGTTTCTAGAAAAAGCCCAAGTGAGGCCACGCTGTGCACCAGGGGAACAGGAAGAGTCCTTGAACTGTACAGCCCTGCAGTTCGATGCTGCCGGGCTGGCTGTGGGTTATACCATGGAGGTGGCCAAGAGGATGCAGCTGAGATTAACCAGCTCAGTACTGCTGCACAACTGATGGGGAGGACATTTGGCTGCCCTGGAAGTGAACAGACAGAGAAACACCTGAGGCTGTAGGTGTCAGCCCACCAAGACAGCCCCCATGGCTCTGGAAATAAAACCATGTGCCAGGGATGGCACGCTCCTGCTGGTGCTGCAGCAGCTGTGATGCCAAAAAGGTAAAGCCATGAGCTCCCTCCTACTTCTCATTTCCTGTTTGGCTTTAGCACCAATCCCATTTTCAGCAAGGCACCAGAACAACCTTCAAGGCTCTGCAGGTAAAACACTGTGGGTCAAAACACTTTCCTACATTTCCAGGAGACCTGCTGTATGTGAAGATAAGATGTGGGTCCCTCTCCAGCTTGGTCCATGCTTTGGTCTCCTCCCTCCTCTGCTCCCAGCAGTATTTTCTTGGGCTCAGCTGGAAGGATTGTAAATGGAAGCAAGTCAGGATGTGCAAGCTATTCAATATTTGCACCGAAAGAGGTCAGGTACCTAGGGAACCAAAAGGCCCATTTTCCTCCTGGAAAAGAAGCATTAGCACTTTCTTAACACGACTGTGCCCAGTTAAATTTAGCGACTGGCACACACATTGCAGAAGGTCACACTGGCTTTCAGAAGCCTATCTAACTTCGACATCGTCGCACCTCATTTCTTTTTCGTATATTTGCGATAAACCAATTTGTCATTCATGCTTGAACATCTATCCTCTGAGTCATGTCTAGGGACAGGGTTTTTTAAGACTGGCGTCTGGGGCCATGAACAAAAAGGCCATTAATGGCAGTGGAGGCTATGGACAGTAAGAGGTTTAACTCACACAGTTTATGAAAGTAATTTGTTTTCAGGTTATTGGCGATGACGGCGGATATCAGACTCACAAATAAGAAGAAAGAAAAAAATCAGAGACTCGAGAACTGGGCTAAAAACGACGCTGCAAATGAATAACTGTGGAAAACATTACTGAAAAATATGGTATATCCTCTTTCCGAGAACAGATAAGCCTGTGAAAAAGAGGCCAGGTCTGGAGACTAGTTCTCCTACAGTCTCTTTCTCATTTCACCATTGTTTCTTAATACTTCATATTCACCAAGTGCAATATTAGATTATGACTGGCATTTCTCTTATGTGGCTTATATTAGAGAGAGGCCCAAGCAAGAGCCAGCTGGAAGGAAAAAGGGAAAATATTTCCCAAATTTTTTCATTAAAAAAGTATCTGCTATGAAATCCACATCTGGATTTTGCTGCTGAAACTTATCTCTATCTTACTTATTTCGTTCTCTTTTATTATTTTTGCATATCTATTATTGAATTTTCTTTATGCATATACCATTATGTACACTCAGGTTCCCAGATAACCTTGCAGCAAATAAAATCCTTTTCCATCTAAAACCCAATTATTGACCCCAGTCAGCTCCAGCTGCATTCTGGATATAATGCCTACCCAGTTTTCAAGTCATCAGTTAAGTTGGATACTGCATTACACTCCACTTGGGTTTTCTAAGTTAAATGATGCCTTTCTACATGCTGTTTAGTGGACAACCTGTTTCTTAGTGATCATGTCATTTTACTAATGAGAAAAAAGAAATAAAACAGGCTGGCATACAAGTTAATTTTTTCCCGAAATTTTAAGGTCCTTTATGCTAAGTTACATAACCCAACACTTTCAAATGGAAGGTACTGTATGAACATTCAATCATCCATATGAGAGTACTGTGTACGCATATTCACATATATTATTTATATGGCCATATATAACTCAAATTAAATGAATGAGTTTCAGCACTATCGCTTAAACAATATTACCAGTTATTTGTGAATTTTTTTCCCCTGAATTTTCCATGAGACTCACAGTGATTGAAAACAACTGCACCACCAAGGTCTCCTTGTTAATGGATGTGTCAAAATCCCAGAGGTAAAAGTAGTGACTGCAGCTCCACATGTTACACTGCATTTCTCATCCATTTCACAGCACAGAACTGAAGTTATTTTTTAAGCCATATGGTTTTGCTATACTTGCAACCTACAGCTAACACTATACTTTTAATGCATGGATAGGCATTTACATACATAGAATACAAAACTCAATCTCCCAGTACTCATTTACATATATATCTTTGCGCACACATGCGAGATTTATGCATAATGGATGCACTTAAGAAGCCCCTTCTGATCCTTGAGATATTGGCACCTTCAGTAATATGCTCCATGTTTGAGTGGATGCAGGTATCTCTCCATTCCGTGTTCCTTCCACATACTACTGGAAGGCATAAACTGGTCTATATAAGCATTATGTATTTATAATATATGGTATATTTATACCCAGAGAAGTACTCCCCATGCATCCATTTTGAGCAGCCTGTGCATACATTGCTGCATATATCACTGGTGCAATCTCATAAATCAGTCACCCCTAAATTGAATCTCCACTGCCACAAGCATCTTGTATGAAGATGTTATAACTCAGCAACAGTACAATAACCACCTCTCATGACCAACTAAAAATTGCATGCCCCCATTTGTGACCCTACTGCCTTAAAGTGGATGGGGTAAAAAGTTGCCATACTCAATTGTACACTTGTGGCTGGTGATGAGCGGTCAAGGTGTACTGGTACCTAACCAAAACTAGCATATGCTCACTGGCATGTCCCTGGGTGTCCTTCCATTACTTCAAGAACAAAAAACCACAGATACCTTCAGTCAGTTCAGCCAAGGAGCTTAGCTGGGGACTGCCCTCGGTCCCCACTAATGCAGCCACTGCCTCCATCCCCACTCCAGCACGCTGCCCAAGGCTTACATGTGGCACTGGATGAAAAGGATGCCAAGTTTTGAAGCCATTGTGGATACCAGCAGGAGAAAGCCAAGCCAGGCTCCTCAGCTGTTCCACATCACTCACTGCCCAGTGCACTTTTATTTGTTCTATAAGACAAACATAGAGAAAGATAAATAATGAGAGCTAGTGAGACACTACCTTTTATTCAGACTGTTAACTCAGGAGAATGAAGCATTGCTGCCTCTACAGACAGACTAAGGTCTCCTGAGTTACAGCAATACAACCAGGAAAAATTAAGAGGGGATCCTTCCCAAGACTAAGTGCTACACGGACAGGACATGGGCGGCAGGTTTGAGTTTATTGGGCATTTGTCTTCAGCAGGACAGGGAGCAGGGTCACGCAGCACCAATGTATACAGAGAATATATGTTGGGGAAGAGAATTACAAGGCTGTAAAGCACATCATGGGGTTCAGCTGACATCACATCAACTAGGAGAACAGAGCTCAAAGGGTTTGTGATGCCACAGGAAAGCTGTGAAGTGTTTACTGATGGGTTCAATGTCACTGTCATTTCTCTTTTGTACAGCTCTGTTATTCAGATGCTGCAACATGGACCATTTTTACATTTCATGGCTTTTCTGAAAGGTTTATTTCTATTTTGCCTCCTTATTCCTCAACTACATCAACACGAAATTCAGCATTAATTCTCACGGATTACCTGATGTGCAGATGGCTATGTACATAAATATCTGTGTGTGCCAATCATGTTGCTGCAAGGGAATTATTCAAATATATAAAGAAGACCAGAAAGGTAAGGCCAAATACGATAGTTAAAAATAACAAAAGATATATCCTGTTTAATAGTCTTAAAAAAAATACATACAGGTTAAAAGATATAGTGGTAGAAACATTATTAATGAAGTATGATGCTGCATGATGTTTTTGTACTGTTGCTTTAATTAAGGGAAAAAGTTAATTAAATAAATGAGTGGCACACAAAAGAAATGAAGGTACTGGTGTTCATATTTGTCTCCAATGTCATCCACAAAGCTACTGCCCTGTGAGTCCTCCTCCAACACCTTGAGACTAATTTGCCTATAAAGCTGAGGAGACTTATTTTTCCCATGAGGAAGAGTAATTTCATTCTGGAAGCAACATGCTGCACAAGCAAACCCAGAGCCAGGTGATGGAGAGGCTGCATGTGCATGTGGGGCAGGAGCACAGATGCTGCAGAGGCTGAGGAGACAACTGGGGCACTGCTCCCCTCCGAACTCCCAATCCCCAGCAGGACACGCCCGGAGAGCCCTGTCAGCAGACAACACACGTCGACTGATGGATGTGCCAGCACCTCAAACAATTGAAACCTCCCAGTGCCTACAGCCCAGCAACAGAACCTGGGCCAGAACACATATTTATTGTGTTTTTAAAACATCCATGGAAGCGAGGAGACACTGTGAAGAGAGATGAGGGAGAAGCTCTCCTTCTTCCACCCATCACTCCCAAAATAACACTAAGAGCTGAAGAACTACAAAAATTAAGGGGGAGGAAGAGTTGCTGCTGGCAAGACTCAGGCAGCAGCATGAGGGCTGCACGGGGTAGCTGTCTGCTTCAGCTGAACACAGACTGCGGGGCAGAACATTCTGTGCAGCCCGGGATACACCAGCCCATGGGGTCAGGGAGGGCGAGTGGGTAAATCCTGTTTAGGGAAACAACCTTTTCCATGTCTAGAATGGGGTTCAGAAATTAGACCCTTTTGTTTTGGGAAAGAAGTAATTCTAACCGACTCCATTCCTGTTACAAATGAAAGGCTAACGAAGAAGGCAAAAGGCTTAACATGTATATTCAATTTAAATACAGACATTTGACATTTGTAAAAAATTAATCTGCAGTATTTAACTGCAGAGCTGTACAAATTGGTGCTTTCTGTTTACATAGGAGGCTTATGCAGTCAATTCTCATAGTTCAGTGGAAATTGTATTTTAGTATTTAACTCTATTAAGCTTATTTTTCTGTGACAGAGAGGAGGGGTCCAGCACGGTGTAGATTACACTCGAAGCAGATATTCTACAAACACGTCTGGAATGGTTTAAGAAACTCTTAAGTTGAGAGCAGCCAGAATGCAATAGCTTTCATAGAGAAAGGGATGGGAGGGAAAAAAGGAAACAAAAAAGGTCATTTTAAGAATGTTTCTGTGCCTCCCAGATGGTAGACTGCTGCAGAGCTGTTGGCTAAACCGGGGATGCTTCACAAGCGAAGAAGAGTTGGGCTCTCTTGTCCCACTGGCCCCTCTCCAGTCCCACACCAGCAGGACTCGAGGGGCAGCTCCGTGCTGCCTGCACACAGCCCGGGCAGCGGTCACATCCTGCACTGACCCACCGCCCTGGGCTGGTCCTGATGGAGCCTGGCCCAGCCCCGCTGGCAGGAGCGGGCAGCTTCGGTCCCTGCTTCACATTAACAAAACAAAACAACCAAACCAAACCATACCAAACCAACCAATCAACCAACCAACCAACCAATCAAACAAAAAAACAAACAAACAAACAAAAAACACAAAACAAAACAAAAAAAAAAGGAGAAAAGCAAAGTGGTAGATCTCAGCAAAAACAAGACACAAACCCCAGTGTTGCCTTCCTTGCTCTGTAACCAAAGGCAGATTATCAGTATGCTGGCAGAAACAGAACGGCAGCTCCACACCCTGCATCTCCCGAACAGCAGTGCAGAGTGCCATTTATCGCTGCTCTGACCCCATGATCAATCAAGCACTGTTTTGGCTGCTCGCAAATTTACCTCTGTAGATAACATACCATGTAAGAGAAAGAGAGAGAGAGGGAGGGAAGGACAGAAAGCGAGACAACACTCCCACTTATCCCCAAGGCAATCTTAACAGCTCTGGGCAATCTGATACAAATTGGATTTTAAGACCTCAATAAACAGCTAACAATATTTGAGATGGCAACATATTAAGGGTATTAATGTACCAAAGAATCATGTCCTTTCTTCTTTTCTTGAAGTAAATAAAAGTTGGAAATCTAACATCTAAAACCCCCAAACTTGTCCCGTAAGGAAGTGCTCTGTAATAGCCTGCAAACAACCAGGCTTGCACAGTAGTGATGTCAAGTTGTCAGATGCACAAATCTCCACCATCAGTCAGGCTGATTAATATTTGAATAAAGCCCCTATCTCTACGTACACAGGAAAATATGTGCAAATGAGATACTGCAATGTAAGGGAGATTAAGAATCCAGTGCAACATGAGATTAAAGATACTGCTTCTGCCTGGGTCTGAGGTCAACATCACTTGCTCTTCCTGAGAAGTAAAAGCATCTTTCTTGACTCAGAGTACTCTAAGGGCCCTCCAAGGCTTTTTGGTTGACTTCAGATGCAGGAGCTAACACAAGTCCCTGGGTCTGGTGGTGAGTGTGTTTGGAATACTTTTGGCTGGGATACAATGCAAGCCAAGCATCAGGAGGACATGAGGTGCTCTTAGCACCCTGCTGCAGGGAAATGCACGGTCTGCAGCAAGATTCCAAGGAGCCCAGGGCAGGGCTGTTCATCCCAGCACCTGTGCAGGGGGACTGTGCTGGTCAGCAGTGCTCAAGGGGTGGCAGAATACACTCATCAGACCCAGCACCTCCACTATGAGGCTTCATGGTCCCAGTGTTGAAGGGGCTCTCATTTATAAAAGCACATGTAGTATTCCATCACCACTGCCTGTGATGTGATGCTGAGAGGCTGCCATAGGATTTGCCAGCCCTGCTGGGGGCAATGGAGCAAGACAGCCTAAAATGACCTGGACCCATCCAGTAGCCAACAGCTGGCAGCAGCTTTGGTCACTGTCAAGCCCCATGTTAGCCAGCAAAGTGTTTCTGCTGACTGACCTTTCTAATCCTGCTGCATCTCATACACACGGCAGTTTGAGCCAAAGTGCTAAAGTTAGGCTTGGGAGTGCTGTTCCTCGAAAGCCTTATCCCTCTGACACAGCTCATCATCTAAAAAAGAGATTTTCTCAGTCCACTGGGTCTGCTCAGAGTGCCTCTCTCTGAAAGAAGGCCAAGAGCAGGGATTCAGTGGAGATGAGGCCAAATACCCTGCCCTTCATGCCAAAAAACATCAGCTACTGGTATTAGGTGCCGTTGCCAGCCGTTCACAGGACAAAAGCTGAAGCTCATCAGCCCAGATGAGCAGACCTGGATGTGCAGTCTCAGCAGTTAGGAGCAGTTTGGTGGCACAAGACCAGGCAGGGGCAGCCCCGCAGGGCACGGCACACCCCGAGAAGGGCAGCTTGGCTGAGGCAGGGGCACACTGTGTGCGGGCTCTGCCGGGGGGCAGCACTGCTGCGCTAGCACTGCCACTTCCCCTTCCCCCCCTGCCTGTTCAGGCAAAGTGCTGGCATGCCTGTTTGAAACAGAAAGGGTCTTAAAACAACAAAAAAGCCTAGACAGCCCTGCTTTTCTGCTGCTTTGTTAATGACACGCTGGCCTCCAGTCCATACAATAAGATCCAAAGGAGGATACAAAGGTCACGTTAGGAGAACACAGCTCCCCTGACTTCAAAGAGAAATGCAAAAACACTGGCAGATTATGGCTTAAGATTGCCTGTAGGTTTCCTGGTGACACATACCATTCACATCTCTGTATGGCCCCTGCACATGGGTCAGCATTGCCAGCATTGCTCTCAAGGCTCCATAAAGACGCAGGTTTCTTTCTTCTGCCTTTTTTTTTTTAAATTTATTTAATTACTTTAATTTACCAACCAGAATGTCATCCTGGACATTTGACATACAAGAAGGAACCATTGTGCCTGCTTCTTGACATGTACAAGCTCACGGAAATATTCAGGGACAGGCTGGAGAGGGCTCTGAGCAACCTGATCTAGTGGAAGATGTCTCTGCTCACTGCAGGGGCGTTGGAACTAGATGACCTTTAAAAGTCCCTTCCAACCCAAACCATTCTGATTCTATGATTTAAGACAAAATATGCACTTCAGGCAAGGCATCCTGTGCTGAAAGGCTGAGGCATAGCAATCACTTCCTTCCTGAAAAAAAACAGCAAAGACTAAAACCACTCTGACATCAAACTGTCTGACAAGGACCCTGTTTGTTCCAACACACGAACAATCAGACACTCATATATTCATGCCTACCACAGTTACAAACTGTATTACAGCCATGTTTGGCGAATAAAGAGCAATCAAACCCAGGTTACTATCTGCACAGGTAACAGCCACATGTACCTAATCATACAAAAAATGCAAATTTTCAGTTATTTTTTATGTAAATTTTTTTCCATGCTCCATTTCAATGCCTTTTCTTTCATGCAACTCTGATGAGTAATGGAGGCAATGCAAGATTTTGAAAGTACTGGAGTATCTGTCAAGCCACCCCAATCCTACTGATTTCAATACAGTCTAAGTCAGTTCTGTCACATCTAAAGACACCTAAAATACCTTTTACGTAATCCTAAAACTGAACTTAAGAGTGGAAGCACAGTCCCATGGTCTGTCAATCCGGAACTGGTCCTGATGGCAACTCTGCAGAAGGGCTTTAGCAATTCACTTCACTTCCCTGCCTGCAATTCTTGTCTGTGTGTAGAGCATAATAATAACAGGGTTATATTGAGTTTAAAGGAGTTCTACTGGGATTAACATTTAAGAAGCACAGTGCGATCTAAGTGTTACATTTGATTAGGAGCAAGGCTCAAACTCTGACACAGAGAATATCTAAGAAAATGAGGATGTATAAAAATCACCATATGAAAAGCAGCTCTGTAACAGAAGAGCTGTTCTACCCAGCCCTGCAAGACCATCCCAAGTGGAAACCTTCAAGCTATGATTTGGCATTTCTATACAAGATTTTCCCCTCCTCTCTCTTCTTTTTCCCCCCATGTGATTAACAGCTTTATTAATTTAACAGTTCCTTACTTAAGAGGATTCCACCAGCTTACTGGTAGGATCCTGGATAGACAGTGCAGACTGTACTGTATACAGGAAGACAATCTAAGCTCATCCTGATGTAACAACTTCACACAGTACTTAACATAATCGAAGATACACAATAAAAGTATTCTTCCTAAACTAATCAAACCATTAAAACGTCAGCCTCAGTCCAGATCCATGATGTATTGTGCTCAGCTGGCAGGGAGTCAACTCAAACAGCATCTTCTTAAATCCCTATTCAGTGAGTCTGAGCACCATGGTCCCCCTGTTCCCCTCCTCGGGTCTCAGTGCTGCCTGACTGTGTAAAGCTTGAGTGAGCAGATACTCTCCCACCAAAACACAAAGTAGAGACTTTTCAAACCCCTCCGCTGCAGGGCTCTCACCAACACTAATAATAATTGCAAAAGAAAAATTAAAAAAATAATCCACGCTGGGATGCAACATTTTTTGCTGTTCTTTGCTCAAGTCAACCATTCAACTCACGCATAAATACAACAAACAAACAAACACTAAAGAAAAAACCAAACCAAACCAAACCAAAAACCAACCAACCAACCAAACCAACAAAAAACCAACAAAAACAACCAGATAAAACACATGGTGAAGGGAGAAGGGGCCAGGGTGTGCTAGTAAAGCAGCACATACCACAAGTCAGACTGATTACTCAGCAAGCAGGAAGCCGGTGTCATGATCTGACTCACATTTCTGAAGTCACTCTGTGATGACTACAGTATCCACAGCCAGAGATGGCTCAGATTGCTCCTAAAGAGGGTAATGCCAAAGCTATGAACAGCTAGTTTACAAGTTCATGGGAATTGCATGACTTTTTTCACTTGAAAAACATTCAGTGTGTCAGACAGCAACCTTCTTACCCTCTCTGAAAAATGCACATCTCTCCCAGAGCCAGCTCCGAGGACACTGCACCCAGCACGATGCAGGGGTTAGTTGCTACAAGCCCTGTGAATGTTTTCCTTGATAACTGCATTCACACAATACTGAGGTTTTTATGTTTATTTTCTTTGAAACAAAGTTTTCACAAAACGTTTTTTAGGTATTAATGATACTTTTAATAACTGTGTCTCCTCCCTCCAGTTTGATTTTTCTGAAAGGCTATAATACCTTCTAGCACAAGCAGTGAACCTGGCAGCAGACTAGGCGTGGAGCAGCCCAGCTCCTGTCCCAGGCCCAGCCCTTCCAACTTCCCCACCTCCTCCACACTGCTCAGGCAGGGCTGGCCCAGGGAGGCTGCATGTGCTGGCAAGGACTGCTCCCATCCACTGCCTCTGACAGCCCATTTTATTCATCTTCCCTTAACACATGTTTAATTCACAGCTCTTCTCCAGCCTGATTTCACCAATACAGGCACAAGGAGTACAATCATTGTGCTTGCAAGAGCCTTGTCCTCATTTTAAACACTAAAAAGGAGCAAAGCTCAGGGGTAGGCTTGTCCAGTAACTCAGCTTCCCACTCCATCGTGCCCAAGAACTTGGCTTCCCACTCTGCTCTCCCTTGGGCCAGAACTTCACGTGCCGTACTGCATCTGGCTGGGAGTGCAGAGCTGCTCCCACAGTCCAGGGAGATTTCTTCTGGATCGCAAAGGATATCAGTCATCATGCCAAGAAGAAAACTTGCTAACTTCCCATTCCCCAGGGAGGCTGTGGGGAGGAAAAGGAACACATTCTTTGACCATTCAACACAGAGAAAATGGGGCAGAGTGACATCTTTTCAGTGCATACCAGAGAGAGCAGCTCATGCCAGCAGTATCCCATGTGCAACTCTGTTTCACCCCTTCCTGAGTGTTTGGTCTACCAGGCATTATGTTCCCCATCAGTACTACTCTGTACTTGGAGCCTGAGACTCAGCACCATGTTACTTCCTTCCCTCCAGGGTTTACATCCTCACCCCCTTGGCTATCCATACATCTTAGCTGGTGAGACATCCTGGACTTGTTCACTGTGCCCCTGCAGAAACTTTTTATTTCCCTAGTCCAAAGGATTTTCACAGAAATGTTCTTGCAGCCAGAGCTTACAGTCTCACAGCAACATGTATTTGTTCTGGTGACAGTGATTCTTCTAGCATCCACCAACACCTGAATGCTCAGTCTTCAGCAGGAAGCCCTGAAACAGGCCCTTGCATACAGCAGTCACATCCGATCCTCCTCCAAATTCTTCTGTTTTTTGGGGTTTTTTTTTGGAATAGCACCAGCCCTTAATGATCTTTTATTTGTCCTTCCAAATCTTCTAGCATTACTCATACACGAACTGAAGGACATTTACAATCACCACCACACACAAGCATCCTGCAGTCCCTGTAACAGTTTCCTCCTATCAGTTTTAACCACAATGATTTCATTCTCATGAGGAAGTGTGAATTCATAAAGAACATACCAGAATGTTCCCTGGGGTATAGTTTTACTTATTAATTAGTTTATGATTAGAAATAGCACTGATGAGGTTCAACTGAAACATCCCTCCATCCTGTAACGGGAAATCCTCCCTGGCTGATGGCTGAAGATACTGCTGAAGTCAGATAAGATGGTATCACTCTCTTCTGGTCCTCTTGGTAGGAACTGACATGAAGATGTGAGCCAAGGGAGTCTTTGAGCAGCAGCTCAAATACACTACATATTCTCAAGATGTTCAGTGAAGGTGCATATGGACTAAACTGCTTATCCACTCACAAGCAGAAAAAACTCAGGGGATTTTCCTGTTGCCCCTCATTCTCTGGGGAAAAACGTTCCTTCTCCACCCTCATCCTTATTTGAAAAGATACACAGATGGAAAACACAAGGGAAACACAAGGCATAAAACAGGAGAGTATATAAGACTAACAAATAGGAGAAAGAAAACACTTTTTTTTTTCACGGTGTGGTGTGATCTTGGCCAAATAAGCATAGCAGGATTTGTGAAGGTTCATACTCTGCTTCAATAAACAACAGACTTTGCTCCAGAAGAGAAAATGTCCCTAATAATTAACTTTCAAGTTGCTCTGTGGGATTTTCTGATGATCCCGTGCTGCCATTTGGCATCTCTGCATGGGACTTTCGGAGCCTGACTCACATCTCATTAGAGTTTCCTTGCACCACTATAATGCAATCAACTCCAATAAACTTACTCATGATTTACATCACCCCCAGCAAGAAAAGAGTTGAGCCCTGCATCAGTTTCTCATTCTTAAGCAAAGCTTATTTTTTAATTGGGCTAAATTGCATTCAGTATAGTTTCTCTGTTAGAAATGTAGACATATGGAAAGCTAAGGCAAAGATTATTTTTTATTATAGGGAAAAAAACAGATTGATTAAAGACATTTATAGGATGTTCTCTTCAATATGGACACTACTAACACTGCACAAGAAAGACATGTATAATCCACGTGAGAAATTATCTACATATGTGCACAAAATCCTGCATTTCCACTCTGACAGAACTATAGCAATTTCAAACTCTTCAGTGCTTTTTGTGTCCTTATATATCCCATTTCCCTTTATTTTTAACCAGTGTTCATATAAACATGCTTTTCTCCTTTTTACACTTAATAGTCTTAAAAAAAGACAATTAAAAAGAATACACTTTAGAAGAATGCATCCACCTATCTGCAGCATCAGGGAGAACAGTAGGAATGCTGCCACAGCACTAGCAGGCAGAGATGCTCTGTCTGCTCCACAACACCTTTGCACAACTCCCATGGTAACATCCTCCCCAGCCAGGCAGGACCTCTCCCCTAGGGCGGTTTCCCATCCCAGATTTCCACAGGAAGGGGCATGCCAAGTGCACACTGAAGCGGACCCCACCCATGGCAGGCCCTACAGCCCCAGCAGCAGCATGACCTATGCCTGACGCTGGTCCAGCAGGGACTGTGTGCCTCTGCAGCACAGCTCGTCCTACCTGGGCAGGACTAAAAAAAGGAAGACTGTCAAGTATTGAGAATAACATACATTCAGTCTCCAAAAATTAATTTCTCCCATGAATTTGACCTGACGTCTCAGAAGACAGCTCTACTGAGCTGGGCTGCCTGTGGCCCCCAATGCCATCTTTGTGTGAGGGGTGGGTGTCTGACACGCATTAGATTTAAACTTGCTTGGTTTTGCAGCAATCAGATTTGAATTTAGAGCAACAGACTAGGAATAAGCTCACCCATTTTCTTCCTGGCTCAGTTGTTTATGCATTTTCTACCTCATGTCTCCAAAAGAGTAACCAACTTCAAGTGCACTTGCACAGGCATTATGAATAGGAATAATGCCTTAAGCAGCTGCTAGTCATTCAATTCTTCGAGGATTATGAGTCTCGCTTCAGTGATCTCTGCTTTAACCTACCCGTACAAACCAGCTGTGCTTTAGCCCTCCCCGTTTATGGTCACTGACACTTCTCGGTAGTGTTTAGATCTAAACCAAGGTTGTATAAACAGCACAAGGCAGGCTGCATTGTGATTTCTTTCATACACACAAGCCCTGGCTTCTTTCTTTTCATAATTTAAAAAAAGGCCCTCCATTATTTTGTCCTTATTTGCTTTTCAAATAAGAAGGCAAGGCGCTTCTAGCATGGAAGGAGATCTGTGCTGGAAAAGATTAAGAGGGATAATTTCAAAAGCACAAAGGCCACTTATGCACCCAAGTCCCACAGTGAGGGGACAGAATCAGGGAGAGAAAGAAAACAGGAAAATTCAGGAGTTAAACTTGTGCCTTAAGAGCTGATGCTGCTGGTCCTGCTTCCCTCCAGCTTGGCTTCTGTTCTCCATCTTGCATCTGCTGAAACAGCACTTGAGAGCTGCTGTCTGATACAAGTATTGCAGCCTTGATTCAAACCAATGGTTAAAGCCTACAGGTGCCATTTGTCCTCCAGCAGCAGACCAGAGCCACTGCAGGGACCTCCCAGAGATTCCTCTTTAGCCTGAGAAATAAAAACCAGTAGTTTGCAGCTGAAAATGTTAGATTCTCCAGATATTTTGGTAATGACCTTCCCAACAGTTTATCCTCTCATCTCTTTTGAAGCTTGACAATGTCCTCCAGAAATCTCAGATCAACAACTGTTCAATAGCATGAGGTGCTTCCATACTGGGATGGTGAACATCACCATTTATTTTAAAGTCCTTGGTTTCATCCTAAGATTCCTTTCTTTTGTCGCATTCGTTTATGGTGTTCCAGCCCAAAGTGTCTATTTTTCAGGAAGGTTGGATGTGAAGTGCTTTAAAATCTTCTCTCCTATAGTTTGGCATGCAATCATTAAACAAAGACCCTAAAAAAAGGTAAAAAATAAACCTGAACAGAACAAAACTCTGGAACTTGCAAAAAACTCTCTAAAAAGAACAAACACCAAAATCCCAGAATCTGAAAAATTCTGTCAGGTGCGTATTTCTGGAAGGCACATTGGGGTTGCAAGGAGCATGAAACTGAAAGCCTTATAAAGTGACTCTCACAGCTAACTGCAGGGAGGAATTCACATCCTGCTTTGCTTAGCCAGAGCAAGCCAGCACTAATTTTATACCAAAGAATGCAGCCTCATCTTACGCTCCTCAGTAAAAAAAAAAACAAAAACAAAAACAAAAAAAAAACAAACAAACAAAAAACCAAAACAAACACACAAAAACCCAAAAACAAACAAAAAAAGAACAAAAAAACCCGAACAAACAAAAAACCCAAAAAAACAACAACAACAAAAACAAAACATAACATGCCTATAATGTTTCTGCTCCTGTCTAGACTTTGGCAGCCAAAGGGATTAATCAGCTTCTTTTGCCCAGGCTGTCAACCATCCTGGGCAGCCAAGTCGTGCTGATGGTGGAGGAGGATGCAGAATCTGCAGCTGTGTGGTCCCTGCAGGGGCAGGAACCCCATTTAAAACAGCAAGTGGTTCTGTGTGGATCTGAATATGCTCTCAGGACACCCAGCAGGCCATTCTTCCCCATCACTGTAACTCCTTCCTAGGGATGAAACTACAACAGTGCTGCTCTGGTGCAGAAAAGGTCCAAACTGGCATGAATGGTTACAATATGGACATCCTTCCTGGCGGTGTCTTTGTATCTCACTTGATAAAGGCACATAATCTTCCAAGCTTTCAGCTCCTTTGCCAGGGTAAGTGGTTACCCTATGCACAGGGGGATGTTCTGGGAGCAGGGCAAGTGACAGGGATGTACTGGCCATTTCCACAATAACCCCATGAGGATTCTTACTCAAGGCCTAAAGCATCTGAGTGGTTTAACTTACTTAAACATTTACACTGAATCGTGTTTCGTTATAATTGCAAACTGGTCTCAGTAAGATAAGGCTATTGGGATTAAACTGCCAAAGTGATCTTATCCATTTAACCACCTATTAGCAACAGCTTTACTAAATGCAGGGCCAGAAAGCAGCCAGTCCAGAGCAGCCTCTCCATCAGACCTCACCATCCACCCTGGCAGAATGAGTGCTCAGAATTCATCAGGACAGAGAAGCAAAGCACACATGTAAAGTAAAGCCTTTACTATAAAATCATAGCAGTCACTATTTTCAATAGATATCAGGTGCTCTCAAGTTTGTTTTAAGATCTGGGAGACATTGGGATAAGAATAGGGCTGCAGAAGTTCAGCAGCGTATTACAAAGTGACTACATTAAAGTCTCTTGGAGAGGTGGCTGGGGATTTTTTAATGATTTTGCAAGTATCCCTTGTAAAAAGAAAAACTCAGAATAATTCAGAGATATCTAACTTAAAAAACTGTGTTAACTTCAGCCTGTAGTGGAAATTTCTGTTCAGAGAAACATCTGTGTTGATTTAGGTATCAGTGAAACTTAACATGTTCTCTAAGTAGCAGCACTTCAGTAACAAAAACCACAGAAAAGGGAAAAAAAGCTCCTACCACCTTGTACGGGATCTGGATCTCAGTTGCACAGATGCAAATGTAGAGGAAACACTGCTGACTTCAAAGGGAACACCACTCCAGACTTACATGGGTCTCAGAGATTAGCACCCGCCCTTTTACCCCCCAACCCAATATACAAGCAAAACACAAGTGGGGAAACTCCAGTCCCAGGGGCACCGAGTCATAACCCAGCAGTGCAGCTTAGGCAGACAGGACATGGCAGTACAGAGCCAGGCAAGATGTAGAAATGGCCAAGCCTATGGTTCCCACCACCACCAGCACCTTTTCTCCTGATGCCTGGCCTCTGCTGCACCACAATTACCAGCTCCCATACATGAGATATTTTAAGCATGGCATATTGAACACTTGAGATCCAGTCCAATCCTCCTCCCAGTCTGTAAATGTCCACCATGAAACTACACCATTCAATTAATTAAATAACCTGAAGGAAAGTTCTAAGAGACTGTCATGCATATTCAGTCAGAGCAGCAGAGGAACTTGAAAGGCTAATATTCCTGACTGTCTGGTGCTTCGGTCAACATTACTGAACTTTCTGCTTGTTAAGAATTGCCTGTTGCCAACAAAAAAATCCCTAAAAAAATTACATAGATAGGTACAATTCCAATACCACAAATTTCAGGCAGTAAAGAGTGCAATAGAAAGTTTCAGGAGTTTCAGGTATTGAAGAATCGAAATTAATTTTTAATATCAAGCATATAAAAATGATAATATCCACTCCTTAACAGTACAAGTGGGGAGGAGAACAAAGAAGGACCTCCACAGAAGGGATGGGACTCCCCACTGGGCTCAGCAGAAGCCATCTCCAAGTTCATGGGCTGAGAATCCAATCTCAGCATGGCTGAAATTGTGACTGGAATGTGAAATGAAAAAAATGTAATTAAAATGGTCTTTCTCAGCTGACAGTTGTAGACAGCTACCTTCTTGATGTGACAACCTCTGTGACATCAACAGTCCAGAAGCCAAGAGGAAGACGAAGGAGAGCAGCATATAAAAGTAATGGTAATTATATAATGTTCTCTGTGTTTAAAAACAACAACAAAAAACAAAATTAAAAAAAAATAAAAGCAGCTTTTTATTTTTTTATTAATAATTAGTCTGGGAAGAGAAGGGAGGGTTCTTATATCTGTATGCTAAACAAAGGGGTCGGACAGACGTCTGACTCTGATCTCAGCTACACGAAGGTAAACTAAGATCACTTCTGGAGACTTTGGTCAAGTCAGGCCCAATTCACAGCAGGTATGTGGCAACACACACAGAGGTCTGAGCAAGGATGCACAAGGATCCTGAACTGGGAATTTCTAGACCAAATACTTAGTACATGAGATCACACTGCACCCCTGCTTCACAGAGCAGCATGGAGTCATTTTCTGCTTCAGATGTCGTGTCTCTTGCTGGGTACTTGGAGGTTAATCAGTGTGGGGATGGAAATATTTCCCACTGCCCCCCACGAAGGATGCCAGTGTCCTCACTGGTGAGCCATGGCTGGATTCCGGCTGCACACGACAGTTCCCCAGGTGAGAGCGGCAGCGGTGGCACGACTGACTGATGCCAACTGTGCTGAGCAGCACAGCCCCCCCAGGGCCTGGGCAATCAAACACAGAGGACATCTGTGTCGTTACAGTTGAGAACACGCTCAATCCTTTGCCCTCTTCCCCTTCTCCTCCTCGTATAGCAGTTACCAAGCATTTTCTACATGGTGCTTTCATCCCATCAGCTATGACAGGGAGCTTTTCCCATGCATTGCAGTTTATAATGGCAGCCAAAGTGACTTTGGACTGTTTGCATACTAATTTATAATTAAAAACAGGAAAAAATCCCCAACAGGGTAATTTTAAATGCCAGCAATCTTTTTTTCCCCTGTAAAGTTAACAGGTAATGCTATAAATCCTCATTTCCTTTTACACTGATAAACAACACCGGAGCTTTGCTCTGTGGAACAAGAGTGCCTGCAAATCAATTGATTTTCTGTGCATGTCCTCCCAATATAAGCATGGGGGCTGGCAGTAGAAGTGCAATGCCTCTGTTCTGTACCAGTAATCCAGCCAAGAGCTTCCCTGAGCCCAGTGGCCACCGGCACACAACAGAGAGCCTGAGGAGCTATGCATCATGTCTGGCTGGTTGTGGATCTCCAGCCAGGTTGACACTTTTACAGCTGGGTCAGCCCAAGGGGCAAAAGGGCAGGGAGAGAGAGGGCAGTGTTCAAAGTGAGCCCTCATCGAGCCTTCCTCCAGATGCAGAATTGCCTCCAAGATGTAAACAGAAGGAATTGCTATCCTGTCGGGCTTGGCTGGTGATTTAGACACATTATTTGACTTCAGAGCATTGCAGCAGCATTGTCTGGCAACAGGTAAATCTTACCCACCATGGGAAAGTCTGAAAAACTGAAAAGGATGGGGGGAGCAGGGGTTAATGTCTGCTGGTGCTGTTAAGAACACAAGAGTACTTTAAAATTCCTGACTTCTCGTGTTTGCATCAGAATCTCTGCAAGGACAGACACTAATTAGCTTTGACTAATTAATGAAGAAAAAATCTAATTAGCAACCCTCCAAACTTTGGATGACCTCTCTGCCCAGTGCTTGCTGTTGCACCCCTGAGTACCCATAAATTGCTTCCTCGTGCAAAGGGAAAGGACAAAGGGTAACAAAAGGGTGAATGGCAATAGTAGTCAAGGGTCAAAACACAAGATTCATTTAGTAGCCCTCCACCACCAGCATGAAAAGGGAAAGGCTGCTTAAAGATACAGGAACTATGGTACTAGATACCCAACAGCTGGCTCCTCTCCCATGCCCTCTGTCCCAAGGCCACCCAGCCCCACGTGCTTTACTTGGAAACCTTTTGCACCACTGACCATCTCCAGCGAAGCCCACGAAGGGCTCCACCATCCACCAACAGCTGTGTGTTGCTGTGTATTCTCTTACATCTTCCTGATCCTTGGGCTTACCCCACTGCCTCAGCAGGTAGAGCAAAAGGAATCAAGACACAGGTAAATAACAGCCCAGACTCAAGACCTCGTGCCCCAAGAGGAGGAGGTGGCAGGTGCATTTTGCTCTGCAAAGTGGAATCCTTTCTGGTGGGGCTTCATCGAGATAAATGCTTTTAAAATGCAAGCACTCCCCCCTGCCTGATGGCCATGCAAGATTTGTATTTTGAGAGTTCAGTGGTTTGAGAGTAGCAGCAACAAGCAGCACAAACATTCTTAATACAAATTTGGGATAAAAGTGAAGCATTTACTTTGGCATGAAAGTCTGAGCTATTCTTTCATAAAGTTTCCACAGTAAAAGATATTTATTTGCAGTACAGGACTTTTGAAGAGCTTATATTAGCCAATAACACTGACACTGTGGTATCAGATGGTGCAAACTGAGGGCTCACCATCCATCTGGTGAATTTCAAAACATTTTTACTGGAATCAGCTCATCCCATCCCATTTTTTTCCCTTTCCAATAAAATGGTATTAGCAATCCACTTTAAATCCTTGTTTCCTGTCTGAATTAAACACCCCAAATTACTGAGAAATGTGTATGTTTGGAAGACTTCAGCTTCATGACTCCCAGCTAAAATAAATTTGAAGACATGATTAACATTGAATGCAATGATCTATCTACTTATCCAGTAAGATGATGTTTTAATATACCTGGGACAAACAGTAATTCATGTGCAAACATATTTGAATTGAAAAATGAAAGTCAACCATGAATTATTCCACTATCCATCATATTTACAAAAGCTGCTATGGGCATTTCTAGCTAGCTAAATCATAACATCATCCCTAGAAATACTAAGCAATATATATAGTAGTTCCTCCCATTTTGTTGTGGCTCATTTTTTACTTTTTTTTTTTTCTTTTTTAGAATGTGCTCTCTCAATTTACCCTTAATTTCTATAATATTGTATGTTCGATATCTGTTTGCAGTTAAAATTACCATGACTAGGAAAGAAAAATATTTTCCTCCTTTTCCTCCCCCCCACCCCCGTTTATTTTGTATATTCTCAGCTTCTCTGTTTCTTCTGAATATCTGGCAGTTTCTTTGTTTTCTGTGTGTTGTCTTTCACATAGCAACAGAAGAGCAAGGATAAAGAGGGGAAAAACCCTTCACACGGGAAAATATGAGCTACTCTTGAATCCAAAGAACTTAGTACACTCAGAAGAGCTAATTAACAAACTAAATAATACACTTTGGAAGCAAACAATGACGCACAAATGCAAAACAAGAAATGAGAATCTGAGGGTCACAGAGAATCACAACACAAATATGAGTCAACAAAGTTATGCTGCTACAAAAACCCCACAGAATCTTGATTTTTAGGAAGAGAAATGGCATACATAAGAAATGGGAGATAATGACTCTGTTTATTCAGCCTTTGTGAGACCTCAGCCACATTCCTGTGTCCAGGCTCAGACAATGCATTTAGACAGATACAGCAGCAGACAAATTTAAAACAGCCCAGCCCCTCAATACGGGAACAAAAGTCAGAAGATATTTAAGAAATTTAACCATTGACTAAAGGATCATAGAATTAGATATAATGAGTGAAAAATAAAAGAGGGTTATGAAGTAAAAACATAAAGACTTAAGGTGAATAAAAATTTAAAATATATATTAAAAAAAGTTTAAGATTACTATGTCCAATGGTGGATGGACCAAAAAATCTCCAACTGCAACAAAATGCATTTCAGTTGGGTATCAATTGAAAAAAAACCCAACACCTCCATATTAAGGTTAGTGAAACACTGGAACAAAGGCTTCCTAAACCTGCTGTGATATTAACCTCATGGAAGTTTACCAGCGCAGCCTAGACAAATGAGATCAGGGCAAGACTTTTTCTTGTCCCAGTGCCAGAAACTAGATCATTTCTTGCAAATGTGTATCATTGCTTAGGATTCTTACAGAATCCATGCCTGTGGCTGAGGACAGAACGGCCATACAGGTAGCAACAACCTAGGACAGAACAAACAAACAAGCAAACAGAAATTAATCACTCCCATCCAGTACCTCCTTAGATCATGGGGAGGATAACAGTTTGACAAGAGACATCCATCTCGTCTGCATTTCACTGACATTACCAGTGCCAAGATCCTTGATGTTCATCTTCACACTGCAAAAATGTATTCCTATATTTAGCTAAACATCCAACCCTGACAAATAAATGTTTCATCAGCAGTCTTGATTAGCAAGGATGGAAGAGTACAGATCTCCACTGCAGTTACGTTTCTGCTCCCGAAAATACTCCCCAACCACATTGCAGGGAGGTTGTTTGACAGGCCCATGCTTGCTTTGCAGACCAGAAGCAACTGCACAGAGTCCAAGGTTCCCACCCCTTGGCTGGACGGCGCTGCCAGCCAGCTGCCCTGCTCGGAGCACCTCTTCAGCAGCACCTCATATCACTTCTTGCCACACCTGATTCCTTCATGGAGCCCGCATAAAATACCCAATTCATTATGTCGACTCCATTCCCGGAGGTGATTGAAATAAAAAGCTGTTCTGGCAGAAAAGCTTAGGAAATGAAACACGAGAGAGATGGGGAAAGAAAAGGAAAAAATAGAAATCAAGAACAGAAAAAAGCACTCAACCAGGTGGATGGAAAGAGTCCAGAATTACTTACAGCTCCAGAGCTGAAAGAAAAAGAAGAAAATGAGCACCTGGGTATATTGTGAGATTAAAAGTGTATTTAGTATCTGTGTCCCAAAAAGGGCAAGTCATAGATCTGAACCATGGGCAGAGAAAAAAGAAACTCTTTTTCCCACAAAGATGGAATCTCAGCGTTTAAATCCAGGAAAGAAGAAATATTTATTCATAGAGATAGCTTTCTCCTTCCCTGCCAGAAGTAATGAAGATCATACTTAAAATCTACCACCTGCACATGATTACTAGTTATTTAACCACAAACAAAATATTTAAAAAATGTAAATGAAGTACACTGATGGACAGAAATGCCAGTCCCAGCCAAACCTCCCCATGAAATTCCTTCCGTAATCTGGGATTGCCATGGGCTATAATTAAAAAAATTGTCAATGTCTGAGGTCCCAAGTATTTTCCCACAGAAAACCCTCAGAGAGATCCAAGATTTGTATACTCTGTGGCAAACATTAACACAGGCCCCAGCGCTGAGAAGGTACAACCTGGGAACAGAGAATTGAGGCTGGTTCACCAGCACTTCCATAGTATTTTAGCACCTCTTGTTCTCACTCCATTTCTTCTTTTTCCTCTGTTTTTCAGGACTGTTTCAGGACTGTTCAGAAGCACTGGTCCTACACGGTTAACTTGAAAAAGGGATTACCAAACTACATCTAAACTGAATCTACTAGACTGAATCAAATCAAATCTCTTCCCTTCCCTGTCTGTTAGGAGATATTCTGGTGAACTCATGTTGATTTACTCTACCACTTCGCCCTTACTAAATGCCTTGCTGTTTTCCAAGGGGAAAAAAAGCATAAACACAAGGAGTTCGTTCTGGTGCTCTAGACAGGCAAGTATAGAATTCAAGCAATGCCAAGCAACAGGGCATTGCCTCCCAAGATCTCCAACCTGAAAGCTTTTCCGCATGGCTGAGCATCAGCTCTGCAGCAAACACCCAGCAGTGGGTCTGCAGGTCCTCCCAGGCTTTGTGCAACAGCCCGTGTGTGACCTGACACGGATCCACTGAACCATCCCCGGGAGCACGACGGATGCTCTTCTGAACAACCTTTCAATGAGGAGGGATTTTGTGCCAGTTTTTGGCAGCTATATAATAAAAGGAGTTTGATTTGTGATTTGGTTTAGACAGTTAGATATGGGTGGTTGCAGAGGTAAATGGGCCGCTCCCTCATCTAAGCCAGGAACTTAAAAACACCCCTTTAAAAGAGTATAATCTGTTATTAATAAATCTTCAAAGGCTGCTGACATGCCCAAACACACACAGAAAATGAGGTTTTGCAAATGACAGTGTTCAAGGCTAGTGCCTGTTTACCATCCAGTCAAGAACCAATATGGAGAGCAACAGAGGACAGCTGTTACAAAAATACAGAGACTGGAAACACTAAAACCTGATTACTGCCCAGCAGCTATCCCATTTCTTTTTTTTTTCTTTTTTAATACCACATTTTCCTATTTTTATGAACCTGCTTCCTGTAGCTACAGAAGAGCCTTGCCAACAACAAGGAGAAGCTGATGACACAGGGGAAAGAGTGAAGCTGCCTAACAAAGGTGAAATAAATCATCTGGAAAGTAGTGATCTCTTTCCAATTCCCGTAAAGGGAATGGAGAAAAATAGATTTCACACAAAAGAACACAAGAGTTCTTTTTTTTCTGCTGTTGTTGAGTTGGTAGTGGTTCTTTGAAAGTGTATCCCTTCCTTGATGGGGTCCTTAATTCCAGCCTTCAGAGAGGGTGCCAGTGAAGCTGAAACGTGTTTAACTCAAAACCAAAATAAACTTCTCTTTCTGGCTTGCAAATATTACACCACTGAGGTAAGGGATGGGAAATACTATTAATTAACTAGTGCATTTAAGGTTCTTTAAACGAGGGGGCTATTTCCATGTAAGTTTGCTGATGCTCTTCAAGGGACAGCTCACCACTGTAGCTTATTTCAAGCAAATACTCCTTGGCATATCTTTTACGTAAATTATTATGAAACACACTTCTACAAGTGTCCAAGACTAATACTAACACTAATACAATGAGGGTAATACTGGGGAGAGACAGCTTAGGCTGCACGTGCTTTGATGCTCTTTTGGAGAGGTCCATTACCAGGACAAGAATCTGGTTAACTGCAGGGTAAAGCAACTAAAGGAGTTAGTGTTGGACGGAAATTGGCCAGTCTGCCAGGCCCAGCACTGCAAAGCCTGCAGTCATCATAAAAACGATGAAAAAGCTGGTCCCATGCACCATGGGTGGTCCAGGGCAGGAGCTGGGTTATGCGCAAGGGGAGCTATAGGTGTGATGCCACTGTGGGCAGACACTTTCAGGCACAATGATGCTGTTTAACACATTTCCTTCTTCTCTGAGATCTCCCAGCAGGGTTCATGGAAAGATTATTTATAAAGTCCTCTTTGGTGCACTGTGATTTAATCAGATACAGTTTGAATATCAAAAGACGTATTAATTACCATTGCTGCACAAGTGCAACTGAAGAAGTAAAATGTTTTTCATTTGCATGGGCTGAGAGTATTTGTTTAAAATGTTCTTGGTATCATTAGGATCTAATCAAAACAGAGTGCATGATAGTTATGCAGGAAACACAAAAAAAATTACCTGCCGCTTAAGTATCCAGTTTTCTAATAATATTGCAATAACGTCTTGACAGATAATTGGCTTCACAGTTATAATGGAATTCCTTATCTAAGTTGCTAAAATTACCTACTGGTATTTTCAAAAGACAAGGAAAGGTTGGGAAGGAAATGATAATTCTCACCAGTATGGAGAGATTAAATCAGGAAGGTAAGTAAAGATACCTGACTTCTTTTGAAAAACAAAAATAAAAATTATTAAAATAAGTTTTATAAAGGTTTCAACACTTTTGGAAAGTTATGCAAGTGCAGTTTTAAATTAAAATTTAGGACAAATTGATTCATAACTGCTGGGCTGTTCTTAATGACCCGTTTGAAGGTCCCTGCAGGTAGAACAGCTGATTTGAATTTTACATAGAGAGGTAGGAAAAGTACAAAATATTTTAAAAGTTTTATTTAAAACTGTTACTAATTGTGAGCTCTCCTTTCCTGTCTACCATAAAGAATGAATAAAGGGCTACATTTCCACATACTTCATGACTGCCTTTTTTCAACTTCTGATTGTCTAAATCCCAAGAAAATACAAAGTGACTCAGCTTCCCAAACCTTGGAAAAGCAAAATCTTTCAAAACTTCTCAAAATAGTCTTTAAAAACCATAATGCTCCTTTTGAATTTAAGCAAAGGATTTTATGATCAAATATTCTTACCCTGTGAACAACACAAAAATCCAAATGTGTTCCCTCATGCAGGCTGCACTGCTGTGGCCATCCTCCCACACCCCCCCAACACGTACAATCCCTGCAAGCTGCAGTTCTGCAGATGCTTTTGCAGCCTTTGATTTCAGTCAGTCAGTTCACATACAGAAATGCATGATCCAAGTCACAAGCTGGACTGTAATTTATTTTCAAGAAGATCTTGATCTTCTCAGTGCCCTGTGATTTACAATTTAGAACACAGCTAAAAGATGTTGTCCCTAACTAACTGAAGTCACGACATGAAACAGATCTAAAATTTCTCCAGAGTTTAAAAAAACTTTTTTCAAGCCTTTGGGTTTTAAATGAATCAGTATATCATTTTTTTTCTTTTGTTTAGGCAAAGCACTTCTTTAAATTATATATCTTTTAATACTATAGTATTAATACTTCAATATCAAAGCTAAAGCCATGGCTGTAACACCTATCATTAAACGCACATCAAGCTTTGCCTGCCTTTTTCCAAAATTGTTCAGGCTTTCCTCTAATCTTTCCTTGAATGTTCTGCATTTTACCTCACTTGAGGCATAACATTTCATAAGCATGATTATCTCTTGATAAAATGTCTTTCTGGAGAGGCATCCTTTAGTAAGGTCTTCAGTTTTACTGATAGTTAGCAAAGTGTGAGCAGGTACAGAGCAGACACTTGAATATGGCCATAAGAGGGACTTGGAGATGTGGTATGGGTAGAAAAGCCAAATGTTAGAACTATGAGGTAATTCTCTCTGTACTGTGACAACCAGATTTGCCAGCTGAATCCCCAGCTACTACCACAGTTTAGAGCGTATCTAGAAAGTATGTGATTTACTAGTTGTAAGAGTTGTGTCCTTTTCGCAGAAATGAAACTAACAGATGTGCAGAGATGGCAATTTCTAAGTAGTGAAATTTGTTAATGCTCTTTTTGTTATCATGCTTTCACAGAAACAGGTTCTAGCCACAAAATCTCATGTCTTATCTGGGCTCTGGTATCAGGCTCCAAAGGAAAGGTTTACTCACTGTGCTGACAACTACATCCAAAATTCCACTTTAGATCTAAGTCTGGATAGAGAACCCAGCTGCTATCCCTCAAGTATTCAGAAGATTTGAATCCAAGGGTTTTGTTCAGGTCTACCCTCATCACAAAGAGGATAAGCCAAGTAAGTCCCAACAGAGTATGTATTTGCAAGTATTTGCAAGTGGCCTAATAAAAAACCACTTGGCTATTGAGTGCTGTACCAACTTATACAATGCAGCATTTGTTCTTCTGAAGGACTTCCTATCTGATGATTTCTGTGTACTTTATTAACACTTGAGTTTTAGAACATGCATGAGACATTATCTTCATTTTACAGATAGGAAACAGAGATATTTATTCAGATAAGGCACAGACAGGTGAAGTGACTTGCCTGAGGTCACATCAAGGTTGCTGGCAGAGGCATGATCTTTCCAAATCTTCTGAACTCTATGCCTCTGTTTTAAATTACAAGACTTCATCAGGTTTATAGAATCTCACCCTCCTCTACTGCCAATCGTCTGCAGTGTTGAATTTGCTCCGAGCAAAACGCATTCATTGATGGAACTCTATTACTTGCTCCTAAACATTACCTACAGACTGCTACTTCAAATGAAATTCTCTGCACTGCAGTCATATTTTACCTACATGGTTATTCTAATTGAGTATTGAGCAAAGTAGCTAATTAGGAGTCTTCAAGGGACTGTTTGTTTAATTTTGTTTTGGAATGTGTGCTTGCATAAATGCCATACAAGAAAAAGTCTGGAGGCCACAATCATCTGCAATGTAAAAATATTTCAGTTTCTGTGAAGTTTTCCCTCCCCCGAGGGTTCTAATTCATCTCTCCTGGTTGATAAATCACGCCTGAAACACCCTCCCCCCCTTGCTTTGGTGTCTAGCAGAAATATGACCCTTTTCTTGTCCCGGCATGCAGACAAGTGATGAATCAGACTTTCCCCAAGAAATGCTGCAGCTCTTTTCCTGAGGCATATTACTGCCTGAATAACTCAGGTTTTCCTGAGCAGTGGGCCTGCTTTAACAGCCTTTATTTACATGAAGAAAACACAAGAGGTATGCTCTGGGTCTGATTTGGGGGAGGTTATGAAGTGCCATCCAGAAAACCCCTACAGAAAACCGAGGTCTTTCACAGCACACTGCTTCAGTCCCTGCCCTGGTCCTGTCTGACTGCTGAGATACTGCTGGAGGTTTCACTTGCTTGCAGCAATCCCAGCCTTTTCTCCCCTATTCACTAAGGAGCATTTAGGCACTCTGGCACACTGAAAATACCTATGAAGGCTGCCAAACACGACTTAGCTCTACTGGCAACACATACCAATAAGTCTACCTCCTTAAAGCATTAAAAGGAGTTTTAACTTGAATCATTAGCATAATTCATTATGATCTAAATCACAAGTATTTCAAAATATTTCCAACTCATTAGAGCCCTAGAGAGAGTGGATTTCCCCACAAAACTGTTTCTTCCCCTTCAAAATGGAATAGGGCCAATTTCTTTTCTGCCCTTTAGCAAAAAAACAGAAGATGATCCGAAGAACAGAAGAGATGCAGGCTATCTAGAAATGTGAAAAAAAATCTGCTGTAACTTTAAATATATACCTGCTCCCTTGATTATCCAGTCTTTCTATGTATCCATTGGCTTAGGCGATGCTCTTCCTTAGCATGACATTCAACACTGGTTTCTAAAATTTTTGCTCACATTGTTACATATCAACATGACTGAATCAAGAAAATACAAGTTTAGTCAATGTTCATACAATAATGAATTAATTTGTCCTCACACTACTCATGCAACATTTATGAACATTCCCATTCTACAGAAGAAAACACTTCTGTAGAAAGACAAGGTGTACTGCCTCATTTCCTATGGGTTGTCAACCAGTCACACAAGAAAACTGGAGTCTGGTCATTTTAATTTCTTGTACCCTGAAGCTTACAACAAGTAAGTGCGATGATTCGGGTTTCCCTACCCATTTCATTCTCTGCAATCTTTGACTCCAGGTACAAATATGGTTCCATTGAACACACCAGCAACTTCCACTATATTATTTAAGCCAGCCAGGATCTCAATTTCTCTTACTCCTTGAGCCACTGGTCACAGGAAAAAAGAAACACTTGGTCTCAATAAACCAAACAGCTCCTTTAGGGCATGGCAAGGACTCAGTCCAGCTAGGAGGGAGCTGAAGCTGAAATAGTGTATTCCCTCTCACTAGCCCTAAAGGCAGAGGGAAGGCTGGGAGTGATCTTGTATCTTCCAGTTACTGTTAGTTGGGGGGATCTTTTTCTTTTAAAAAAGAATAAACTAAAACTTGATAAATGTACTGACTCTTTGGCTGAGTAAAAAAAAAAAAAAGAAAACAAACAAACAAAAAAAAAAAAAAAAAAAAAAAAAAAAAAAAAAAAAAAAAAACCACACCCAAAACAAAAAAAAAAAAAAAAAAAAAACAAAAACAACAACAAAAAAAACCCACACACAAACCACAAACAAAAACACAAAAAAAGCAAAGCACAGAGAATCCATTCCTATTCATACTGCCTTGCAGCCTGGCAGCATATGGTTTGATACAGTATATCCTTCATAGGGTACTAAAACCAGAAGAACAAGAGGGTAAGAGTAAATAAACGTCCTCCTGAAGCAATAATCTCCTATATGTTGGACTTTCCTAGAGAGGGCTTCCAGCTGTTCCCAAATCACTGCTGCCTTGATCATGTGTATTTGGTTTTGTGTGTTTTCCCAAACTGCTTTAAAACACTTTAAAATCAGGATTAAGAAGCAAAAGCTATCTTCATTGGAAATAAAAGGACAGTGCGCTCCATAGCTTCGCAGTTAAGTGCGAAGTGTAGGGCACCAATGTTTAAGACATTTTGTATCAAATCTGGCAAGCCACTCTAACATGAAACTGACTCCCAATCTTGAAACATTTTTATACAGCCCTGCTCCCATTTCTTCCTTCTGAGTAGAGACTAAGCAGACTTTTTTCATCTCCCAAGAGCTCTGTAGTAGAAAGAGTACTGCAGGATGTACTCATCTAAGTGACTGTTTATTTGGATCACTATAATCCAGACCGATTTACACAAGAGGGGTACCCATTTTAGTGAGCTTGTTTCAGTTCATTCCTACTTCACACTTACACCAGGACTCCCTAAGCCCCATGAGTTAACACAGATGTTTGAGAGATGAATCAGTAACTGAGACTTATAAAGTTTGCAGACACCAAGCAAAAAGAAGCACAGCTGTAATGCACAGACCCCCACTGTGCAAATAACTCCAACTTCCTCTCTAAAATAGCTTCAAGTATTTTATTAATTCAGAGGTCAGATTTACGTATCGACATCAACTGGTTTCGATAGTCTGTGCTGCATCTTGTGAGGTCACTGAGAACAGTAACCAGCTAGTCAGGTATGTCTGAGGAATGAATACTCTCCACACAGCCGAGACCAAAAACTCTCAAAAGGTAGACGGTGCCTGTTCAGCACAATAACTGAAAGCTCCAGGTAAAGGCAGTGAGCTGACATTCAGGATGATAACTGGAGAAGTCAGCTTTAAACTAGGAAGTGTATGTGAGCAGCGCACTGCCTTGTCTCAACAAGTCTTCTGTTACCCCTTCTCTCAAACTGCTGCTCTGTTCCCCTGGCAATCCCACACTCCACACAATTTCAAGGTGAGTGAACTCGCACACTCCCTGTGCTGCTCGGAACATGGCACAGGCAGCACAGTCAAAGCTGTGCTCTGTTCACCATTTTACACCCGCCCTGTCAGCATCGCCTTGTAAGAACTCTACAACACATATGAATTTGGGCATTCATGCTGCTTCTGAGTGCTGAGTCCCACACCTGACTGGACTGCTCCTCCCAGCTCCAGGGATTCACACTGTACCACACAGTACGAGGTGACTGCAAATGACTGGAAAGACAGAGATTCCAGGTGCTTATTACAGTGGTCGAGTTAATGAAGTAACACTGATTGTGCTGAGCTTTGCCCTCCCTCTCCTCGCTGAGCCAGGCTGACAGAGGAGGTCTAGGGGGATGTTAAACTTCCTACCCACTTAATATCAACTAACTTGAAAAATTAATCAAGGAAACTCACATTAATACAACTGACAGCCAAATGTAATTACACTGTGCATAACATTTAATTCAATATGGTTACAGAGACTAAAAAGCACATTACTTTCTTTATGAGATTGCTTTGCTATTTATTAGGGAAAAGGTCTTTGTAAAATGACTCTTTATCCAGCTGCTAGGAAGAAAGAGAGATCTGGGAGTTACTCCCATGGCATAGAAATTGCTTTATTCATTTCAGTTACATTTGCTATTTAAAAATGAGATATAAATCAAGGCCAGAATTGCATTACTGCTTTTCCACTTCTTTAAAGCAACCTCAGAGTGACCACTGGAAATCCAGCTTGAGCTGCTGCAGTCCTATTCCTCTGACCCTTCACACAGCTACACAGCTCCTGCACACACTCCAAAATGCTGTTGTTTTAACAAGACACTTTCTTTTTTCCCTTGCTCAGTAAATGTCCTGTTCAACTCTAGTTTCAAAACTGTATCAGATGGCAGAGTTTTATCAGTTTAGCTTTCTTGTTTCCTGGGAAAGGAATAAGCAGCAGTGGTAACAGAAGAGTCACCTACTTGTAGACCTCAGCAGAACTCACTAATGCCTTTTAAATTAATTTGAAAGGCTGTCTTGGCACAGAAAGGCCAGACCTTCCTCTTTTTAATTAAAACTTACAACAAAACACAAAAAAAAAAAAAGCAGGGTGAATTTAAACCTAATCTCCTTCTCTAGTCAAACAACGTAGCTTTACTCAGTGCTAGCAAGTGGACTTTTTTTTAAAGTCCTGCCCTTCACTCATAAACAAAACCAGCCAGAGCTCTGTCTCATTATAGCCTGCACAGACACATGGTCCTGCTGTGAGGGCAGCCCCATGCAGAGAGCTGCACAACAGCAGAAGGAGCAGTTGTCTGCTAGTTTCTTATTATAACAGAGCCCCTGTTCATACAGTGCTGGGGTTGTTCAGAAATTCCAGCTTTAAGCCCTGTTCCAATGGTTTGTAAACCTGTATGGGAAAATTTGTTATGGACTGAATCACTGCACGCCAAGTCCTGCTTGTGCAGCACGATGTGGTCCCCTGTCAGTGAACACTTACGGATCATGGGCACTGGCTCCCAAGCCCCATCCCCTCTGACCTGTCACATCAGCCCTCATGCAAACTCACTTTTGTTTTCCAGCTGCAACAGCAAATCAAGGTGTTCTTATCTATCTGCTACAAAAACATGGCAAAAGGAAATACTGGAAGTGTAGATTTTCTCATTTGCTCTTTGGTTTCAGATTTGGGCAAAACATGACAAATTAAGCAAGTATTGTGAACAGAAACAAATACATTGGTGAACAAATCCATTCCTTCCATTAGCCTAAGCAGTGCTAGCTTTTGCTACACTTTTGCAGCTCTCTTAATAAAGTTTACAACAGTCTCAGTACAATTAAAAAAAGGAGTTTTGAACCCTGCAGTAACAATTATAATATTAATCCAGACCTGACAGGTATGTCAAAACATGTACCAGGACAAGCACCATTTCTTGATCTGCAGATGAAATGCTACAGCAGGCCTGTCAGTCAGCAGCTGATGAGTGCAACAGCCCTGAAGTTTCTGTGGCAGTGAAGACATTAATAATTGGAATAAAAGTGTGCATTGTCCATAGCTTAGACTATGGGTGGTACTCAGCAAGGCTGCTGAGTTGGCTGGTGGCTCCTGTCCTCCTGTGGCTGGGATGTAGGCAGGGAGGTGGGCACGGACACGGACAGGCTCTTGCTGTGGGTGCAGACAGCACCCTGGTGCCTCTCAAATGGCAACCTCAGCACGGGCCTGCCCGTCTGCCCGAGGCTGCTCTGCACACTGGTGACCAGGGGTGAGAGCCACCTGTGTGTTAAAAGCAACCCTTGGGACTGTCCAACCTTACCCGCTGCCTGCTCTTCCCATCGGACGGCTGGGAGAGAACCACGGGCTCACACACACAGACACACACACACTCACTCACTCAAACACACGCTCGCACCCGCACACACCGTGCCCGCTGCTCCCTCGCTCCGGGCCGGGCTCCGCAGGCAGCGCCCATCGGGGGCGCACAGCCAGCCCGGCTCCCAGCCCCAAAGCCAGGCAGGGCCGGGTACCAGCGGCTCTGTGACACACCCCTGCCCTCGACTGCCAACAAGAAGCTGTCAAAATCCAAGCGCTAGGCAAGGGACACCGTGCCCGGGGACTCGGTCCGCCCCCACCCGCCCCGGGCACAGCGGGTCGGGCGCTCCGCTGCAGCACCAGCCCGCTCTTGGAATGGCCTGAGCCGGGGAATCAGCGCAGCAGCAGCAGCGGGGCCAGCCTGTCCGGGGCCAGCCTGCCCGGGGCCAGCCTGCCCGGGGCCAGCCTGCCCGGGGCCAGCCTGCCCGGGGAGCGAGGGGCGCTGCCGCGGGGTGCCCGCCCTGCTGCGGGGAGCCCCCGGCCGCGAAGAGCAGCCCGAGGCGTCGCTGTCGGCAGGAGCCGCTCACAGCACCATGCGCATGAACTGGTACCGGGGAGCCTCCAGATATAACCGGGAGGGTTTGCATTTGGGAAGTACGAACTGACCCAACTTTTTTAAAAAAAAAAAAAATTAAAAAATGCCTAAAAATCTACTGCAAGTAGAAGCCTTTCAGTTCCATACTCCGGGCCATTTTTCAGCTAGCTGTCACTTTTCACTTCAAAGGTTATTCCTTAAAGCCAAATAAAATATTTATGTTATCCAGTACAAGGCATGAAATATTTCTGGTTTGCTCAATTCTGCCCATGGATTTGAAAACTGCCTGTAATTTCCCTTATGTTATTTGCAGGTTTAGCTGTGAATATTAAGTGTTCATTATTACTAAAACTGAAAAACCAACAAGCAATCCCAAGGTCAAAGCTGGATATTAAGTGCTGGGTCATTTCCTGCCTTGGTGACAGATCTTCCCCAAAATGCTTGCTATCACATCAAATCAATTAGTTTTTTTTCTTCCTGTATCAGAGGTTATCAACAGCTTCTTCATCACTTAGGACAACTCTGCAGGTTGCAGGACCCCTATTTACACACATAGAGTGAACGTAAATACCAGTGCTCAACTTACCAAACAGATTCCATTGTATTTATTTATATCAATATATCAAATATATCAGATTTTATTTTTGTCAACCAACTCAATTAACACCTCACTGAATATACTGTGTAAATAAATCGCATAATACTGCCACTCCACTTTTGTTTGTTTAATCCCCAAGCTTTAGAGCTAGCAGCTCACAAATCAGAATTGAAAAAGCAGGTTTACTCATCCCTGAACAAATTTAACTCCTGCTAAATTGAATATTATTTGGTTCTAATTTCATTTTGGGTAAGGGAAAGTCCAACATTTTCTATGTCCCAAGTTAAATACTAAATCTATAGTTTTCACCATACACTGAAAGAGAAAAGCTCCATGAAAATGCTGTATCACTATGCATTTACTCCCTGTGCATTTGCTAGCAAAAACTAACCTTTGTAAAGGCCAAATTTTCCTGGTAGTTTTGCATGAGTAAATTTAATGTTGTTCTTCTGACCTCACTCCTATTTTTCTGTTTTAACTTGTCTTACTCAGGTTTGAGTCATGTGGATCAGAACATGGTATCTTGAGCAACACAGGATAAGTTTTTGCAAGTATTGGTCTTATCAGAGTAGAAGTTGGTATCCACCACATGAGGTGTGCTTAAAGCATTATAAATATTAAAAAATAAAGTTTAATAAAGCATTTTATTGCCTCCAGTGCAAAGGGCCATAACACACCTTCAACCTGTATCAGATGACAGGGAAATCCCTCCCTGTACATGGGAGTTATCACCCCTGCCAAAGCAAGCATGGAACTAAGGTACTTAACAAACCAGAAGAACCAATCTAACCTACGAAGGAAAATGAAATGTTCATTTTGAGGGTGTGTAACCAAATATACTTCAGATGCAACACACAACATTAGGAAGCCGACTTAAGGATGAAGGCTGCATTCACACATGAGTTATGGCAGAAGGTGCCCAGGTGTCTTTTCAGATCCTAAGGACACAAACAGTTTCAACACAGGTACGGAGATCCATCCAAACACATCTGGAGGCATCATCCAGCATGTCAGAATGTACACCAGCATGTTAAAAACAACCCACTCAGTGTGATGCTACCTGTGTGGGGACATAATTGCTTTACACCCAACAAGCAGAAAAATAGCCCCATCTACAAACTGAAAGAGGGCCTGTTGTCACAAACCATGAAATAAAGTTGTCCTCATCTTGACAGCACAAGAAACACAAATTAATAATAATCCAATAAATAAACTGTTACTACTTGGGGGATTCAAATATTAGAAAGAAGCTACTTGAAGCCAACTGGGAGATCAAATATTAAATAACAATTTATTAAAACTAATAAATTAAAGATGAAATGTGCTTTTTAATTTGAGTCAGAAGTACCACTAGCTTTAATCTGAGAAAATGCAACATAACTAAGAACAACCGAGGAGGCATTAATCTCTGAATTCAGTGCTGTGACAGGGAAAAATAAAACAGAAGGACTTCAATCCCACATGAGGCTTTATCTTGCACTGTTTTGATCTGGCAAACTTCCTTTGAAGTTTGCTTGTTTTCTCAGCATCTACTAAAGAATCATGACAAGGGCCAAGGTCTTCCCCTCAGCCAAAGCTTCCTAACAGGCACCAGTCCTGCTGTCCCTGCTCTGCAGATGAAGCAGCCCAGTGTCCAACCTCTCCTGGCTGCACGTCCATATTAGTAGATAAAGCATGCCTGCAATCTGTTCCACTTCATGCTAATTACAGGCAAATCCTGTTTAGTCTACCCATGAAAGTAAATTGATTTGCATGGGATTATTTACAGGGGTAAACGGGACCTAGACTCACCCTAAGGATTTGGGGTTTTTGGATGAGATATCAATGAAGTCCCCAGTTGGATGAATTTTTGAGTGTCTTTTCCATTGTGTTAATACAGGTCACCAAATGAGATGGAGATTTATCCTCCCTCCATCAGCTCTCCACAATACAACCTTTTTTTTTTGAAAATTAGCAGGGTTAGTTTACTATTGTAAATCTCGAGCTTTGCTTTGAATAGCCAAGGGATCTGGTAATAGTAGATAACTGTAAATTTATTTATTTTTTAAGGGTATTCCCTAAAGGACTACCTTCCTTAGACCGGTTTTCATTTTTGAAGGAGACAGATAAAGCAATACTACAACTTATCCCAAACCTTCCCTTTGTCCTATTTACTGCACTCCTCAGGGACCCATACATCTGTTTTAAAAGAGGCATATCTTACACACTTCATACATTATTAGCACAGCATTTTCTCCCCAGGCTTTCCAAGCTCTCAGCTTCCTGCAGAGTCGCTGCTGGAACCTCACATGCACCTGTTCTGTAGACCCTTTGCCTCATGAGAAGACAGTCAGTGGAAGGCAGGTAACTTCATCCATGTAGCAGCTCAGTGGCTCCACAGCAGGGCAGTCTTCTTTCAACAGCAACAAGGCCAGAGATGACATGTGGAGAGACAGCTGTAGACCCCCAATCTCTGAATTTCACCTTCTGAGAATTTTCCCATTGCATGAACATGCTGGTGCTGGCAGAGAGGGACCATCTCTCCTGTCATGCTGTGAAGCTCAGAAGTTCACATTTATACCAGCTTCACCTTTCAGCAACTGCTGCATTGGCTGGGGGAGGACTACAGCTTGTTGGATCCTTGCTTTTCTCTTACATTCATCTATACATGGGCACATGCTGTCTCAGAAGCAAAATCTGGCAGCCCTGACCAGTGCCCAAGGTCTCACAGGTCCAGCACAGCTCCATGGCTCTTCCGTCTCAAAACAGGTACCATGGATTAAACTGTTCCCTCAAAGACCACAGTGTTTCTACACTGACTGTACTAGATTAATGGATATTAACATGAATGTTTCTCTCTTGCATATCTAAATTCAGGCAGGATTAGCCTGGCCTTGCTGTAATCTATCCTCTCACTCAGGTCAGATCAGGAGTACGACACTTTCTGGCCTTATTTGCTCTCAAACACCACTGAGGTCAACTTACTGTATCCAACAGAATGGATAGGATTTTTTAAAACCATTTCCAGGTCAGCAGTATTTTTAGATATCCTAAACGTTGCACCAGTTAAAAAAAAAATTCTTGTGCTCCAGCTCTCATAGGTGGGTGGCTCTGTGAGTAGTTTTGGATTTTATTCAGAGGCAGATAACCTTCTGCTTTAAAGCTCAGCAAATGTCAGGTATTTACAGTGTCATTGCTCCTCTCGGGTTTCTAAGGCCTCTCTTACAGATTCTCAACCAAAATAACGAGGGCTCACACACAAACAGCTTTTCTTTTTCTTTTTCCAGTTTGCCTGCCCTAACAGCACTTAAAAGCTTTTCAAGCAGTAGATTTCCACATCAGCTAAAGAACAAGAGACAGAATTGCCTTAACCCAGCTCTTCTGCTCTCGCTGTGATCCTTGCTTACTCTTTCCATCAGTGACCTCATGTTAACATGATGATTTTCCTGGTTTACTCCTTGTATTCACCACAGCTGCTCATCTGCTGCTCGGGACAGGCAGAATCTCTTCAGTAATTGCATGGACACAGAAAGGCAAAGCCCAATTCCCTGTGAGACTCCAGGTCTGCTAATGCACAACAGCAGCAGCTGCTTCACAACACCCTACAGTCCAGATACGTGCACAGTTCCCACTCCTGGCAATCGATGAGCACTATGAAGAATTATATATGACCCTAAAATACAATCCAAGGCACTCCAGCCTTAAGCAGCTGAGGGGCAGGAGACAGTCATGGATGTGCTCCTTGCCAGTACCCATGTGCAGCTCATCTGCAAACTAGCAAGCCATCGGGTGATGAGGCATCCCTTTGCCAAAGTCACAGAATCACAGAATGTTCTGGGATGCAAAGGACCTTAAAGATCATCTAGTTCCAGCTCCCCTGCCACAGAAAGGGACATCTCCTAGACCAGGCTGCTCAGTGCCCCATCCAACCTGGCCTTGATGTGTTGAGTCATATGATGTGGTGAGCCAGGCATTGTGTTCCTGACTCCACAGTGTCTCAGTTCATGACAGCTAGGGACTTGGCCCAGGAAACACACTTATTCAGTCATTTCATCCACGATCCCCCTCTTCCAGAGAAGCTTATCTTCACTGGTTCAGTCTGGCTAAGAAATCCCACAAGGCATTTGGCTTTGCTTAACCATGGGTGTATCTAGAACCGATATCATGGTCAGCAGTGACAATAGAAAGCTGCAACCCCCAGACTTAGCTAATTAGAAGAATAAGATGAATTCAGGCTGGATCAGGAGATCTCCTCTGCTAACTCAGGTTATTGTCTGTACTGACCGGCACAATCTGGCCAAATCCCCAGTGCAAACAGGCAGCTTCTGCCAGTATTGTCACAAAGCCAAAAAGACTTAATTTGCTACAGGAAATGCTCATTTTACTGTATCTTGTACATCTGGCAACAGCTAAAATGCATCTAACTTAGTCAACAGTCAGATTTGATGAAACACAGCCAGCATTTTTCCACTGGAGTAACGCAGAGCTCAGCAGACGAGCTGAATCCAAAATTTGAACACTACTGAACATCAGATGTTTCTACATTCATTTTCAATTAAATGTTTTTGTGCAGGGCTCAGAGAGAGAAAGGGGCTGTCTAGCAATATGCTACATGACAGAAGATGCATAAAGCAAAAAATAAATAGAAGCACCTACACCAAGTGCAAACCTGTGCCAGTAGCATGGCAGGGAAGATCTCTTTGTGTTGCAAATCAAGTTTTCCCCCCATACACTGAAATACTCAGAAAGATGAATTATTTTTTCAGAGTTCACGAAGGGTTGGAATTGGGCTTTTTTGATGGTTGCCCAATAGAAATAATTAAGTTTGACAATTTGTTCCTATCTAAAACATACTTAAGCCTTATGAGGCACATTATATCAAATCCGCAATATTTGTTTTGTACTTATGCAGCATTTTGTAAACACACGGTTTCCTTCTAGCTCTGTTGTCAGAAGGAAGGATTGTCTTCATGGGTGCCAATGCCACCTACAAAATAATGTAGCTGCTTATTCTCCTATCGACCTTCCCCCAATCCTCTCTCAACATACACACACTCTCCACTCTGATTTCAAGTTTTCCAGGATGGAAAACTGTCCACACAGTTCCATATAGTCACGGGGAGCAGACTGGGAAAATTCTCCTCTGCTGCTGGAAAACTTGACTAACCAACATCTGAGATAGCTCCAAAACTGATTTGTTCTCCCAGCAGGACAGAGACATTGGTTGCAAATGTGGAAAACCCAAACTCCCTGCAATCAGGCTTAATTTCTGACTCATTCCTCTTGGCACCATTTGTTTCTCCCTCTCCCTTTTGATTTGATCTTTCCCCAACCCCCAAATACAAAACCTTGTGACAAAGTAATGAGTAGCCATTGCATTATATTTTACATGCACTTTGAGAAATTGTCTCCATTTTCATTGTTGATCAAAGGGAAAGAAGAGGTGATGATTTCCAGAGCAGGGGCAAGAAACTGGGGCTGCCACGAAAGATGACATCTACTGCCCTCCAAGCAGGCAGAGCTTCATATAGAAGTTGGGGGTTTTTTGTTCCCTCCCCTTTTCACACTATAACTTGCTTTGGAGTCTTTATTTTGGTCTGACACTTTTCACGGGGTTGGGATCAGCTCTGAGATTTACCAGTTTTCTCGTGGGAGGGATCTGTTTGGTTTAAGAGAGAGTGGAGGAGAAAGTGTTTGATTCTGCAAACACAACCTGCACACAATGATATTTTTATTCCCTTGCTTTCCTATCAAAAGGTCTAGGCCGAAAACCGCTGAGCAAAAGTTTGATTTAAAATACCGAGATTAAATTGAAGGCTGCAGGTGAAAGGACTTTCAGTTTTCACTGGGGATCTAACCCTACTGCCCCCCACTGCTTTGCTATGGGCTGGGGGATGAGACAAACACCCATAGCACATTTCTCTCCTGCTACACTGCTGCTGGCATCCTTGGAGCCTTGTCTGCTTTTCCTGGGCATTTTTACCTGGTGTCAGGCAGCAGTTGGAGGTAGAGGTAGGTAGTGAGTGTGGAGATGTCAGGGCCTCCGACCCTAGGGGTGCCAGAGGGACAGAGGGAATGGCCATGGTCTGCCCACTCATGCCTCTGGGGGCCAGGCAGCCCAACAGGGATCGTCACTAGCTGGGATGGGACATGTAAGGGGGGCTTGGCCCCAGCTCTTGTCCTGCACTTGTCCAGCAGCACACAGAGCAAAAAAATAATCTTTCCAATTAATGTTTTTTTTCATCCCGAAAGGAATAGCCTGTCTAATGTTGAAAGCACTCTGACTTCCTCTCCCCTCTCCCTCGAGGGAGGGAATTATAAGGGTCTTGCACTTAGTCCTTGGAACAGCATCACCCTCTCCAAAAACCTCTGGGGAGAGACAAAGCAAGCCAATCAGTACTGTGCATTCTCCTGGGGCTTACAGAAGGAGGTTTCCTGTCAGCCTGCTCCAATGACATGCATCACATGGGCATTTCGCATTAAATCACACTGAGCCTTTGTGTTTCCCACCCCCTCTCCAGGAGGATTCCCTGGTCCTCAAAGCCCTGCCCCTCTCACAGGCTCCCTGGATGGAGCCACACATCCTGATGCTGCTCACACACCAGAAACACCCCCCGAAGCAGCTGCTCAAAAAGGCTTCAGCCACCCAAGCTCTCCAAAACACAGAGCCACCTTCCTTTGGTCTCCATGTGCCTCACAGGAGAACAGGGACTTTTTGCTAAAATTACACAAACAAGTCAAAAATCTCTAAAATCAGCACTAAAGGTTAAGTGCAAAGGGATTAACTGCCAAACCTACAGAGTATGGGTGTACTGTTGAAGTCAGAAGCAGCATCTAAAAGCATTCAGCACATTTGAAGAATCCTTCAATAACCTGATGGATTATTTTTGTGTGTGTGTGTGTGGAAATGTTACTTTAATGTAATTTCCCTAGTGCATTAAAAATGACAGGATGTATATCTTTCTTCTGATCCAAAGTAAAAAGGTGGGTTTTTACATCTCAAAGCCAGTTACAAATACCTATAACCTATGAATACAAAATCCCCCTAGGAAACTGAAGTAAAATCTATCTATATACTCTTGTTTTTCATGCAACAATCAGGACTGACAGAGCTCTCTGGAGCTGGAACAGCTCTGGTAAAAACAGAATTCTTCAGCAAATACAGGAGAATCCAAACATTTAACCCTTTATCTGTCTTCTGCTTTTAGTGCTCTGCCGTGGTACAATACAAGAGAGTCATTTAAGTAATTTCCCCTCACAAAGAGGAAAAAAACATCACAGGAATGGTGAGATGGAACAGATCCACATTCATATCTGGAGCAAAGAACAGCAAGGCAAAAGCACTCCTCATTAATTTCCAGTCATCTATTCTCTGTGTAAAATGGCCACGTGCTGCAAGAAAGCAGCAAGATAAACTTCATTTTCAGGGGAAAGAAATATCTGGTTAGCAGTAGTCTGAATGAATGAACCTGGTGTAGATCATGCAAATATAATCCTCAAAGCTATTTCCAACTAGACAACAGTAATGAGAAAAAACCTTCAACTGAAGAAGTGGGTTACTTTCAAGTTGCATTCCTTTCCTTCTGGATTTATTCCCTTCTCCTCTTCGCCAGATGCACTAAATTCATGGAGCAAAACTCTAGAATCTTGGGGGGGTTGTTTCACTTTGTGTTTGTTTTTTGTTTTGGAGCAACCACTTCATAACCATAATATTCACAAACACTGTTTACTTTTCAAACAGATGCTGTGCTGCAATTCTGTCCAAATGAGTTGGTTTAGGTTTTTCTGTTTGATTAAGGAACAAAGCTGATAAGAGCAAAAACAGTGCGGCTATGTGAAATATGTAGGAGTTTAAATGAAGTAACTTGTGAGATTGCCTGAAAGCAACAAGACCAACCACTTGCACTCCCAAGATAAATTCATAAACATCTGCTTTCTACTTCCCTCCCCAGCATGTGTCTCAAAAGAAGCCTCGGGCAGACCTTCTCTCTTAATCCATCAGAGGGTTGAGGTCTAACAAAGCTCCTGGGGATGGAGGTCAGAAAAGAGAAGCAGGACACCAAGGACTGCATTCACATGTGCAGGCAGGAGCTGCATGAGCCTTCTCTCCTCACGAGCCCACATTCACACAAGTAAGAGCAAAACCACATCAAGTGGCAGAATGCTGCAAAAGGACTTAAAGCATGGCCTGAAATGAGGGTTGTTACAGAAGAGATAAGGGAAAAAACCCACCCACACATGCCAGAGAAAAATGATGGTCCCAGAAGGTCAAACACTGCACAAAGGAAAAAAATGTTGGCTATTATGCAATATGAGATAAACTAATCGAGGCCAGAGGAACAGCAGCTGCTATGCAGATGGTACTTTCCACATCTTGACTGCCAAACTGGACAACTCGAGAGACTCTGTTTCTGTTCATCTTCCTGGGCAATGATGGGCTGCAGCACGCAACCGAAACACTCTCGCCCGAGCGTCTGAGGAGCCTGCGGAACACAATGGCTCTGGGGTTAACTAAGCCACGATTCTGATGGAAAGCAGATGTCATTTAATTATAATGGGGGGGCTTCCACTAATTATAACCTGTGGCCATGTATTTTAAAGTACACCAAAGATCAGAACTAACAAAAGCCCAAGGCTGCTAGTACACACAGTTCCTTCCATGCCATTAAAATTGTACAAGAGGGAAGAGTACAGGGCTGCTTCAACAAAAAGCGCCATCATTTCTGTTGTTACAGTAAGTCCTGCATCTTGATATAAAGAGCAGTATAGACTTAGTTCAGGCTTCTCTTCTACTTGTCTGACATACTTGATCAAAAGCTAAAAATCACAAATTAAATCTGTGTTAATCCAAAAGTTTTTGCCCTAGCCTTCACCCTCATGAATAGAGTTCTATTCCTGACTGAACTACAACACAGTCGTTGGCAGATGATTTTTTTTCTAAACTCTGTTTCACATTTTCTGTACGTAGCAGCCCCTGAATTACGTAACAGGATCTTGGTCAAAAACTAAGACTTTTAAACATTTTTTCCCCTTGTCTGCATAGTGATTGTAAAGGCATCTAAACCACAAGCTCTCTTAAGCTATGAGTTCCCATTCTGCTATGTTTGGAAGAAAATGCACTCTATAAAGAGTGAGGTAGGAGGCAGTGGCAGATAGCCAGACAAACTCCTTGCTTTAGTCCATGTGCAATCATTTCTCAGTACAAAGAAATCCTAATTACCTCAATTTCAGTGCCTAAGGTTCACTTTTCAGAATATTTTAAACACACCGCCCCAAATGCTCTTCAGATCTAATGCATGTAACAATCCCAGGAAATTCCTTTTGGTTTACCCTTTACTTGCAAAGAAGGCCTCACAGATGAAATTCATTTCTCTTAAATTCTTTAAACAATATGCAAGCAGTGCAGGCTTTGAACACAGTGCTAATTATGGATAACGGGCTTTTTTCTATTTAAATGGTCAGGTTAAAATTTATAGTGTGGCTTACAAACTACAAAAATTCTTGATTTAATAGGTAATGTTTGTGACCATTCCTCATGAGGATCCTGTCTACATGCAGGGAACCACAAGGGCATTAAAATGTATATCAAGACATAAATAGCAGTATTGTAAATTACGTGTGGCAAAGGTTGAGATAATCTCATATCTAAGTTAAAAACTGCCACAAGACTAATTTTTACTGTGTTTTTATTTTCACACAGAGGGTTATCACATGAAGGCTGTACACAGGTATGAAAAGGGAAACAGTACAGAAGCAAGAGTTTTTGCAGAAAGGTGATTTCCCATCATTTGTCAGAAGAACAGTCAGCCTGACTCCCTCGGTATCAATGCATGGCAAAAACTCCCAGCCTTGCGGGTCAGCCGTGGTTTACACACCCCTTACAGTACTTGGCACATCTTACAAGTCAGGGAAAAAAGCCCAGAGAACACCTGTGCAAGTGCCTCACCTCAAAGCCACCTTCCTTTGGGGTCAGCAAGGAGGGACACCATTTTGGACTTACAGCTGCAACTACACTCCTTTTGTGCCTCTCCACCTTTGACTCCACCCAAGATGCTGCTTTTCTGCTATTCAGTAGAGACCCAAAGCCTGCTATTTCTGTGCACTTTAGCACTGCTCCTCTGGCAGGCAGGAGATGCCAGGAGGCACCAAGTGCAAGGCTGGAGGGTCTGTCCCCCCTCCCACAAGAGCCAAGCACACACCAGCTTTCCTGCAAACCCACTCCCTGGCACCAAGTGGCCTGGAGACCATCCTGCTCATTTTAAATCTCCAAGGAAAGACAAAATAAGATGTGCTGGGTAGCAAAGAAAGCTTTTTTGTGCCACAACTTCCTCACTTTGCCTGGTTAGGGCTTACTCAAAAGGAGTGGAAGGATGGTTTGAATTCTTAAATCACTTCTCCCCCTTCCTGAGGAAGCTCTGGCGTTTTGACCAGATGCTGGGAGCAATTCCAGCTCCATCTGTTTGAGAGTTTTGAGTTGTGCAACATAAATTTTACTTTAATGTGTGGTAATAATGACCTCCAAAACCCCATCGTGCCTCATTCAAATGTGCTAGCTGAAAGCCAGTTTTCATATATGGTAACACATTAAGTATTGTGGGGCACATGTTAATGCTGTTTATGAAGATTAAGCCACACAGATTCCTATTAGCACTAATGGTGGTTTCATGACCTAATCCCCAAGAAACACAAAAAACCTGTATTTTTGAGAAGCTCAAATCTCACCCCCACACTCCCTACCCAAGCATGTCTGATCGCTCCCACCTTCAAACATCCTATGCACATCCATTCTCATTAGGTCTCCCAGGCTCCATGAGTTCAGGACAGGTCAAGCCTTCAAACCGAGAAGACTTTCACAGAACTTACAAAGTGGTACAGGAAACAGTGCCAGTGCTTCATTAAAGTGAATTTTCCCTCTAAAAGTAATATGAAATCAGTGCTAGGGTGTGTAAGAAAGTTTGAAAATCTCAAACTTTGCTGAGAGTGAGTTTTGGCATTCTTACCTAGACATCTGCACAGTCTGCTTTAACAAGCCAGAAACAAATGCTGGCTGTGCTCCATTTCTGTTAGTTCTACTTTTCCACAGCCAACCTATCCCATTTCACCTACTTTTTCAATGGCAAAAAGACAACACAAAAGATGATGAACTGAATGCTTTCAAATGTAAATCTCAATTATCCTGTGAAAAAGCAGAGAACACTGTATTTTTCTCCCACAGGATGCTCCCCCCAATCTTTGTTGCTTCACTTTAATTCACATCCTAGCACATACAGAGAAGCACTCAAGTGTTGCTTTCTGGGTGATGTATTCTTATCATAATATATGTTATTTGTGTTCACTAGCACACGAGAAAAAACTATCAGTTCTTATCCAGGTGGCACATGTTATTCAACACTTTTGTAAGCAAGCAAACACCTAACTTTGGCAAAAATCTGTGTGATGGCTATTTCTTTTCATTCTGCAAAAATCTTTGCAGGGGTCAAGGCCATGCAAGCAGGAGCTGTGCAATTAGCAAGTTTTGTCACAAACCAAGGAAGGGGCAGAGTTAGGTCTCAGGGAAGGTTACTGCAGAAACTGCCATTTCCAATGAGCCAGGATTCCCAAAGGAGTAGGTTTCCTCTTCATGCTCTCTGACCTCCTCTATCCCAAGACATTTATTAAAATCAGACAGCTCCTTCCGCTCCCCACTCCAACCCCCATACTCTCAGAGCATCCCTAAACCTGATGGCTGGGCGTTCCACATCTGCTTGTTCTGCACTGCCACACAAAGCAGCTCAGGACTTCCTCTCAGTGGAGGCAGAACTCTCATCTAGAGACTGAGATACCACACATTTTGTGCCATTTATCTCATGTTACAAACTCAGGTCAGGGCATCAAGCTACATACCAGACAATGGAGTAGAACAATGATAAGCGTCATTTACCAAAATTATTCAGCTCTCAAGACCAAAATAGTGTCCATGTATCCAGTTACCACAGGAAAAAAAAGTTGTCCCAAGGCACACAGAATGAAGTCACATATTTGGCCTTTGAGGCAAAGGAATTTTTCTCATGAACTGTCATTGGTAATAGTTTAATGGAAAAGTGGTCAAGTAGTCTTTGTTGATGATACCACCAAACACACTGGGTGTATATATATGGTATTGTGTATAACACACTGGGTTATATGCACTGCACCGAAGCTTGCCTTTTAGCTTAATATAAATGGCAGTGAAGAAGACTAATAAATATACAGACTTCACATGCTTGCTCTCCCAAAAAACAACCAAAGAAACTGATGTTACAAAAGAAAAAGAGGACATAATTATGTGCAACCCAATTCTGTGCACACTGAAACATAAATAAATTCACCATAACTTGTCTTGCATTCAACAATCAGGCATAAACCTTTTCACATGGTGAGCAGTGAGGTGAGGGACAATAAAACCCTATGTCTGTAATGGATCCAAAAGACTACCATGCCTCTGAATTCAGTTTGTCCAAATTTACTGTTCCTAACATCTTACACTAACCAAAAAGGGAGGGAAAAAAATCAAATGTAAAAAAAGGAGATTCTTGTCTAAGGAACCTTCAGAGACAGAAGTTTAATAGGGACTAATCAACTAAGGAAATTGCTTGAGCCTTGATACAGAGCAGATGATAATATACATTGCAATAAGCCCTAAGCTACATTTGCAAAATTTTGAGTTGGATGCAGTTACGGAGCAGAACAGCAGTCAGGGCAGATTTGAATGCCTGCAATGAAAAAAGAACAAGAGAGATAAGGCCAAAGAAGGATGAAATCACAATTTACTTTGTTTAGGGTGGGGAGCCCAGACTTTTCCCACTGGCCCTTTTCTAAATTAAATAGGAAAAACTAACTAACTGTCACAAACTACAGAAAGTTCAACAAGTGAAAGAATTTAGCCATGGACTCCAGATGATGAATTCCAATAGCTGGCACTGGCATGCTGAATCTTGCCTTTCACCAATTTTTCAACAGCTCTAAACAGTCAAAGAGGATCATGTTTTGGGTTTCAGAGTTTTAGAGCAGGGGAGAATCCAGACCCACTCTTTTTTCCTATGTAATGCAACAGAAAGACTTAATCTTGTTTCCTCAGTAGGGCTCACTGCCAAAATATTTAGTCACTTTTAGTCTGTTTGCTTTTGATAAAATTAGACATTTCTGGTTTGTCATATCCTTATCTGATTCAGTTGGATATTTGTTCAACATGAGTGGCTGGGAATGGGGCATGCTGTTTGTGTGCATATTCACATACACCTCTGACCATCATTCTCTGATACACACCTCCACATTCTCACACAGGAATACAGGCAGATTTAGTTAATTGCCATATGGAAAAACAAACACGGCTAAGACATCCTGTGAAAGAAGACAAGGAGATTCGTAAACTCTCAAGCAGTACATGAAGAGAGGTTTCAAGGCTTTCATTTGAGTAAGAGATTGGATCATCCAGCATTCTGTTTTGGTGAATTTGTGTCAAATTGACATTCCAATTTTGGCAGCATACATAAAACTGCACAATTATTTAGCACTGTAGAGATTTTACATAACTCTTGAAGTTACTGACTCAATTCATTTTCCTTCTGACTATAAGACAGATTAATCTGAAATGAATGAAGACAGGCAACCAGAAGTAATGTTACTATAGCTGGTAAACATTCTTTAAACTGCTATATCAGTAAGCTGCTTAAAAGCCTCACTATCATTGTATGCTGCATCTGCTCAATAATTACTACCTCTCAAACCAGGGATTATGACTATATGCTGCATAGTGTAACACAACAGGCAAAGCAGCACAGGTAGCCAGCAATCCCCAAAGCAGAAATTGGTGAAAGACTTAATTGCTCACACATAAAATACTAGGCCCTGGAAAATCAGGTGATACAGTGCCTCCTCCCTCATAGAGGCAGATGCTCTGAGCCTGGAAATAAGAATTTCTACCTTGTCTTAAAAAAAAAAAATCAAGCTGCCATGTATTTCATTACAAGAGGCAGAAATATTTCAAAGAAAGAAGGAAAAATGGCATTGTTAATGACAGGAGAGTATATTGTAATTACAGTTTACTAAGGTAAGCAAACAAAAAATAAAGGGCAGTGCCCAGAGCACTGTGAAGAAGGGAAAATTCCTCTCACAAAAAAAAGGCCTTATATTTCAAGACAAAGAGAAGAAGCACTTTGAGAGAGATCTGTTAATTCCTATAGGACTGTGCTTCTGTCATGGTTTAGTCCTCTACACCCAAGGAAATGTGTGTGTTTAAAAAGTCCACAGTTCCAAACATGTCCAGGATAAAACATAACCTCTGCCCACAAGCACTTTAGTCTAGAAAAGGTTTTCCAATTGCAGAGAAAATGCAGCATTTGTGCACTTAAAGAGTTTGTGCTGGCAGAAAGAAAATCATCATCACCAAGGGTGAAGCAGCTCTGAACTGAGGACAGATTCTGGCTGTGTGCAGAATTGGTCTTACACAGCTGCAGTAGCTGCACTAATTGCAAAAATAAAAATAACCCCAAAACAAAAATCATGCTGTTCAAAAGACAGGCACAGACCACAGCATGGAAGAAGAATAAAGAGAAATTTGTATAATAAGAATGTTTCAGCTGTAAATTTAAAATTAATTTTGCTAAACTTGCCAAAGTAATATTTATCTCCGAGATCTTAATTCTGTGATGTCTCAGTCTACATAGCGAGAGACAGCAAAGAATCAAAGGAAGAAGTAATTGGCAATGCAACAGTTTCCAGTTTTGATTTGGTTTGTCTCCTTCAACAGTATCTTGCACGTACATGTTCTAACACCTGACATTGGAGACATCTGAATTTTGTTCTCGATCCCCAAGATGAATGCAAGAACATGAGAAAATAGCTGCCTTCCACCTGGGCACTTGGTTACACTCTGCTTATCAGATTGTTACCCTTTAAAAGTAAAATAAAAATAAATCACTTCAGTAATCATACAGAAATTGTAATTGCTGACACTAACTCCTAGGCTACTGGGAAGTTTTCAATGTCTTGTCAGCACTGATTAAGAAAAATATATCCAAATACCCCAAGATACTTAAGTTTAGAGGGAAACAGAGCTGTACTATTAACTTTTTAGTTCAAGGATGTTTGTTAGCACATGGACCCTTTCTTCACTGGAAGTCTTTTGAACACAAATGCCACAGAGTCAAAATTTCAGGTAGAACCAGAAATATGTTTAAAATGTAGTTCTGGAAGAGACTCAAAAGAAATAGAACACAGTCCTACAAATTGCTTGTTTTCAAAGCCATCATGTACAATTTAATATCAAGTAAAATTATGGCTGGCTGGTACAGCTCTCCTGAATGGGTGTGCTTCACAGAACTTCAAATGTGCTATTTAACAAATCAAAAGTAATGGACCATGCAAATAGTTCAACAAAATAGGATCAATGCTTGATATAAACTTACTTAGACAGTGCCCAAAGTAAAGGAAAATTACAGTCTACAACAAGAATATTTAAGATGATGACTCTAGTATGAAATAAGCCCTGCCTTATTCTTTTGTCTTCTTTCACATCGATAATTAATTTGAGTTAGAGGATGAAACAATGTAAGGACTCCCATGATGGATACCATTTCGTCATTACCCAATATAAAGAGTAACTATTAAATACAAGCCTGAAAATACCTCAATCCCCAGCTTTTGATCCATCTCCTCTAGCATATTTATACCCTCACTGTTGTTACATGACTTAAAAATTTCAAAAACAACCAGCACAGAAAGGGAGGAATCAAGTCAAAGGGGAAGTAAGGAAATTTCCAGCCTGTTTTCTGGCCCAGTTGTATGACCCTGTATGGTCAAACTGAAGGAGCCAAGTCAGGAGGGCCCAGTTCTGCAGCATGTACAGACACAGTCCAACAACTTAAAAAATCGTTCTGGGAGTCACACAACCAGCCTGGGGATGGAGCAGGTCAGGGACCACCACCTGCTCTGACATGCTCCAGCCACCCAGGGTGGGTGCCCAAATTCTCCCAGGGACACAAACAAGGCTTTAAGCACACAAATGCTTGATTACCAAAACCACACAGGGGACCCATGTGGATGTCCATGGATGTCACACTCTCCAGTGCAGCAGTGCTGAGGCTGTGAACAGAAACACCTGCACAGGCTCCCCAGCTCCTGTTCCCAGATCCCTGCTCCACACGAAGCACATGGGAAGCATTTGTGAACAAACACCCACTGGCAGTTACAGCAACAGAGGATTCACCTGCTCCTCCTACACTGATAACCTTATCCATCTTCCCCATCTGTTAAAAAAAAATAATTACCTCTGCATCCCAAGAACCCAGCTTTGCAGGGCACACATCCTCCAACCCAGTAATCCGCTTTACACATAGAAATCTGGTTTGTGTGGACGCTCCTGATGACTTGCTGTATACTGGCCCACCACTGAAGTGACCAGCCCTGGTTTTCTACCCCAGAGAGCAGTGGCTGTTTGCTCCACTGCACACCAGATTTGTTTTAGGGTGACCTATCTCTCAGTGAGAAATGGGCTAAGGACTTCAAATGAGCTGGGGGGAGGGAAGAGCTCCTTATCTGTGTTTCATTAGGAAATACTATGGTTCCAGAATCCAGTAAGAAAATTTCACTGTATTATCTGAGAAGACAAAAAATTTGAATCTTCTTTTAAAATATACAACTGCAAAGCATTAGACAAAAGACAGGTAACTAATCCTTGGTTAAAATGGTTTGTTTTACTTAAAATACATGTTCCCCCTGGCATGAACTACCTCAGATCCCAGAGACTTGGGGTTATATCACAAGTTGGTAACCAGTGGAATAATTACTATATTACTAGGGGTTTAAGCAACAACGTCTACATAGTGTAAATATCTTCCTGTAACTGACTGGTGATAAACTGCATTACACATCCTTCAGAAGGCAATATATTCTGAATGCTCAGACAGTATTTACGAGTTTATTTCAAAGGTTTCTGATTTTATTTAGAGTGTTTAAAGTGTGTAGGCATAGTCAAAGCAATACATTTTAATATTGTGCCATAAATAACTCACTGTGGAAAAGTAAACTTTCGTTAAAAAGAACGTGTTCTGTTGCTGAAAACTTCCTGAATGTAATCTGTCACTCTGGATACCACTTCTTGTGCTGTTCTTGTAGCAGATGGTCATTAACTTGCCTGCCCGAACCACGCAGCTCTGCTGGACCGCCTCAGCCATCCCCTGATGGGCAGGACCCCCAGCCAGCTCCTGACCTCTTCTGCAGCCACTTCAGCAGCACAGACCGCCTTCATCTCCCAGGGGACCAGCCCATCACTGTGGCTCCCAGCCTGAAATGCAGCATTTCGGCACCTGGTGACTAGGAACTGCACCACTGAATAGCTATTATGCAGATTTCTCGCTAATGTGTGTTCTCCAGATCAGGTTTACCTTGGTAATGCAAATAGGCATTTGTTAAACTTACGGATGTTAACAATTGTCTATTAACATTTAAAATGTCCTTATGCAAAACAAGATCTAAGAGAGATTTCAAAAAGGCACAAGCTGACTGTGCTACAAAATGTGAAACCAAATGCCACCACTTCCTTCCAGGCCAGCACTTCTAAAGGCCATTTCACACCTGAAGGACACCATTCACATTCTAATGTAAATGATTTGACTTCACCGAGGGATGTTGATTTGCCTCCCCTTTCCTGGCTCCTCCACCTGGAGAAGTCCTAATGCTCATTACCACCACCCAGCAAGGGACCAGTAAGGATCCTTTCACATGCAAGGATCCCCAGGTCGAATCCAGGGACACCATCTGGTTTGCCAGAAGGAGTTTGCAAGTGAGAATAAAAAAGACATAGATATTGAAAAAGATGGAATTCAAAACTTCTTATGAAGATACGACAATGTCACTAGAAGAGACCATATGAACATACCCAGGAAAAAAATGCTTTAGTGGAAAAATCCTAAAGATTCCTTCAAGCCACAATAAAAAGGAGAGAAAAACATTCCTTTCTGAACCCAACAGTTGTTCAAAATACAGACAGAGTTGTGTGCAGCACGGCTTTCACACCTGCCCTCTGCACCTGCATAGAGGTAGAAAATTCAAGAGATAACAGAAGGTGAGGGAAGAAGAGGAATTATAATTATCAATAAAACCCTGATATTATTTACAAGTACTCTCAGAAGGTTCCTCACCCCTTCAATCTTGGCTCCCAACAAAGAACAAAATGCTCTCACCCGGAAGAGCACAGCACTGCTCTTATCTTTCTCCACATCATATCTCTTACAACATCCCTTAACTAGAGACCCTGGGGCCATGGCCCAGTTACTGGGAAAATCAAGTGACTCTCCTATGCAATGTCGATTAATATCATTTAGGAAGCTGACTTTGTAAGCATTAGAAAAATCAAATTAATTTCATCTACATTACAAAAATCTAATTTCTTTCTTTCATAAGCACTAGCTGGCTTTGCTTATCCAGATTTTCCAGCAACAAAGCTTGCTCTTAAAAGCTGGTCACTGACTCTCTTGTGTTTGACATTCCTCTTGTACTGGCCAGAGATTTCACTTAGCTTTAATCTCACTTTGTATAATGTAATTGAGAAAAAGAACATTCTGTCACAACCCTACCCTTCCCAACGCTATAATCTTCATGAAATTTTGCAGGAGAGCTCTATCAGCTGCTTGGTGGTCACAACAGGCAAAACTATGCTCTAGAACCAACTTCACCATTAGGAACATCCAGGGAAACTTCCATCTACCTGTGTGGTCATGACCCATACAGCAGTGTTTGCCAGCACAAGGTACTTAAATATTTTAATATATGCTGCAATTCATATAATGCAAGATCAGACTCAGTCAGGAATGGGAGAAGAACAAGGCCAGCCAAGTGGAGGAACAGCTGTAGATTAAACACCATCCATGGTGCTTTGCTGGAGGGAGGGCAATAAATAAAAGTCAGAACTGCTGATCTCAGTTCAGTCCTTGAGGAGCTGTGAGGTCTAGGCCACAGAACAGGTATAAAACAGCATAAAAAGGCATAAGATACACAGACAAATTGGGTAATGTCTGTTCAAGAGAGAAATCTAGGCTTGAGCTGGGAAGGATCACAGATGTGTCACTGCTGAGAAGGAAAACCCAGTCAAGTAAAAAGATTTAGGTCTCCTGCATAGCCTGACTAGGAAAATCCATGCTGGCTGGCTGCCCCGCATGTGACCCGCTGGAATAAAGGCTCAAATCTACTCTCCAGACAGACAGCTCCTTACAAAGGAAACTGAAGATTAAGACTCCACTTGAAATTACCACTTTGGAGATTAATCTGTGCACATGCACACATGTACACACACGCACTAACACACCGGAAATCCACTGCTGGAAACACATCTAAAGCAGGTGGAAATGCAGGATGTAGAGCATCCAACGCTGTGAGGTTTAATGCAGCCATAAATATTACCAGTCTCAGCTATTCCAGCATGGCACAACCCCCACTCATCAGTATTGCTGTCAGCTCCATGTCAGGAACACAGCACAGGACAGCCACGGTGACCCGTTCTCCCTGGCCAGGAGGGGCCGGCGCAGATGGAGCTCTGCGTGCCCACACAGGCACAGCCCGGGACACCTCCATGCAGGGGCAGAAAAAGAGGAAACACAGGCTGGAACCTGACACCGGCTTGTCATCCAGGAATTTGCTTGATAGCAGCTCCGTGATCAATTGCTGGGGTATTGGGCTTTTCAGGAATTATCCAGGAATGCAGAGGCAAACAGAAAACTCCCTCTTGAAGTCTCCTTGCAGCAAGTGACCTGCCTAAATGCCAAGGTGACAGATGCCTGCATCAGGCAGCCTGTCCTCACCTCCCGGCCTTGGAAGGGCTCATGGGCAGGGATAAACAGAAAGGCTTTGATGCAGTGCACGGGTGTACATGCCAGTGGGTATCTACTGACTGCTGCAGAGCTGTCAGACCACTTTGTTAATGCAGCTGAGCCTTTAAACAGAAAAATCAGAAAATCTCTTCAATATCAATTTTAATTTTTTAATTTCAAGTTCTATTCAAACCACTTCTGATGCTTAACTCACCTACAAGGGGAGGGCTTTGCTCCTTCCTTTGATAAAATGACAGCTTTTAAAACAGCATCTGCAGTAAGGTGCATCAAAACTAAAGTTCAGTTTTATGGGATTTTAGAAAGCTTTCGGTTATTGTTCACTGCTACTTGCTCGGCATTCTTCAAAATACTCCCCATTGCTCTTCCTTTTTATGTTATGTCTCCTACCCTGTTGTATGGGTTGAATTTTCAGAAGAAGCCAGCTCTGGCATAAATTCATCCCCACTTAAACCAACAGTAAAAATGTCAAAGCCTTTGAACAGCAGTCACCTAGTAATAGTTGTGCTGAGGAACTTCCACTAAGAACATTTATTTTCAAATTTCATTCTGAGTATTGGTTCTCAAAAATTTAAAATTGTTTTAGTGCCTCTTCTCCACAAAGCAAGCAACTTCACCATGAGATCCATGGGGCTGGTTAGTCTAGATTTAAAAGACACAAAATCAAGTGGATTTTGGTGAAGAAGACACAAAGAAGCAGGCTACACTTTGTAGAGAGGGAGAAGTAGTAGAGAGCCCAGTAGAAGAAATATTTTCTTACACTCACAAAAGGTTCGGCATTACAACATTCCTGCAAACAGACTGGTGTAATTACTCACTGGCCTTCTCATGGCCCAGGAGAAAAGCCTGGAACACTGCACCTCATCAGATATACTGACCTGCAATACTTTGAAGAGACAAGAAAATGAGTTTTCTAGTTATTTATGTAAGCAATTCAGAAAGCACATCCACCAGTTTTTCTTCTCAGAGATTTTATTTTTGTGGAGACTTTTCAAGGACAAAGTCTTCAATTCCAAAACTTACTCATAAAAAAAAAAAAAAGAAAAAAAGAAAAAAAAAAGGAAAAAGTCCTGATCACAGTTTTTTAGCAACGCTGCACCAATTGCTGCCATCAGCAACTTCTTGGTGTCCGTGGCACATAGAAGGGTCCCAATCACACAATCACACATGTGATGATGGCAGCGTTGACTGCTTGTCTCACTTCCACAGCACTCCTGATGGATGTTCTGCTGCTGGCATGGTGTGGCATCCTCCTCCCAGCAGCCAGAGCCCCTGCCTCCAGAAGATGTCATTAGTGAGATGCAAGAACAGCAAACCTGTTTCCTTCAGACAAATTAGTGGGAGAATTCAAGTTCACACAAACGTTTGAAATGGAAGGTAGGAGGGAAAACAACTGATAAAATACATCCTCAGAGCTGTACAGGGTGCAGTGTTGCATTCTCCCCTCAAACAGCAGTCATATATCAGACAAGGATCTCTCAATATGTGCCCTCAGGAGCTCCGTGTGACAACCTGGTACACACAGCAGCAGCCAGCTGAGCCTGGCAGAGGGGCACGATGGACTCTGCACACCCAGTGCTGGGGAGGGATGTCGGGGGACCCAGCTGGTACACCCGGCCAGCCCTGGGGACACAGCAGGTTAACCCTGGTGCCTCTGTCTTTCAGGAAGCAATCCTGCACGCTCAGAGGGAGCTCAGCATTAAGAACAGGCACAGAGACCTCAGGGCAGAGGCAGGAGCACCCCTCACCCTGCCTGCACAAGCTGGAGCCCAACTCTCCCCAGGGGGTGAAACCACGGGTGCCCACCGAGCACCGGCACAGCCGCTTGTCCATCGGCCAGAGCTGACCTGGAGCTGGCCAGGTGAACCCTGCAGTGCCCTCTCTGCCTTTCTGCAGAGCACAGGAGACCCAAAGCAGGGCCACGAGACTTCTTTGCATTTTCCCTTTCTTCCCAGTTTCCTGCACTGTAATTATCACCGGCCACGGCAGACAGATAAGTGATGGGGGCAGAGAGAGCAGCAGGGAGGTGCTGGCCCTGCTGCCTGTAATGGTGGGGTCCTTCCCCAGAGGTTGGCCATAAGGGGCCTCACCTGCCACCAAGCCACAAATCACAGAATCACACATTTAAAGATTTATAAAAGGCACCATAAACAACTCCATCTCTCTGGTGACAGGGAGGATGCACTTGACAAGTCTCTGGAGTGTCCAAACTAATGATGGGAACAGCAAGGCAATGAGGTGCACACAGACTTGAAACAGAGACCGAGAGCACCTAAAAAGGTTGTGTGTAGGGGAAAAAAAGTACTTTTATCAGCATTTCTGTAGAAAACACAAGTGAGAAAACATGGGAGGGAAAATACAAGAGTCACATTCTCAGCAGTGCTGTGTCTTACTATACCAAAATCATCCTGTTAAATACAACTAATATATTCCTGCACTGAGGTATTCCTGCACTCAAGTCAAAAATAGCTCAGTTGTTCACTAAAGAACTGACAAACAAAGCATGAATCTGAGAGAAAGTTAACCAAAGCTAATTAAGGTGTTTCCAAAAGGCTTCTGGACAGGCTAAATAAAAGAGAACTAAAAAAAAAATGGCTGTGCAGAAAAACTCTGAGGTAGAGCTGACTTCCTCCTTATCCATATTTCTAAGGAATACTGTTGCAAAGTTTTGACAATTACAAAGCACATTAACTAATCGTGAAAACTCATCAAGTATGTCGTAAGTGACAGGGAAAGACTACTTGACTGCTAAAATTGGATGAGCCACAAAACCTCCTGACAATCACTTACATAAATCACAGGAACGTATCCATCATTTGACACAGAAGGTGTTTCCAGAGAGTAATATTTTCATGCCAAGAGCAAGAAAGTTTGTATACCTCTTTTGGAATCACACCATATTTTGATCATTACCATATCAAACCATTTCTGTGGGGAAAAAAAAAAAAGTGTTCTGCTTTTGTGGTCTGAAACTGAAATATTTGCAGGTGGGTCAGAGGACCTTCCTGCCCACACCAAGGTAGCACAAGCAAGGCAGAGCTGCACTGCCAGCAACTCCTGCACGTGGGTAATGAGGAAGGACAGCAAACACACATGCACTCTTTACACGGCAACACTTCGATCCAGGAAGTAGCACCAGATTACAAACGTTAATCCTAAATGGTTTACAACATTATTGGAACAAAGGAAAAAAGGCAGAAGGTTTATTGCACTTTATTTCAAGGATGTATGTGGTATTATACCATATCAAAAGGTAAGTGCACTTCAGTGAGAATTATAATTCTTTTGTTTTCGAACCCTAGGTTCTGGTTTTGCATGTGTAACTAGGAATGTCCTACTTTATTTTGCAGTTGCTTTTCAAACTTGTTTCTTCCCTACCCTCCCATCCGAAGTGTTCCAAATACAAATCTGCAATATCATTAATATAAAATTTCACTTCTTCCTACTACAAATACAAACCCAAGATAAAAACTTACAATCTACTTGAAGATAAAGTGCTATTTCTTTTTTGTTAAAGGAAACCCTGCTCACCCCCTGTGAACCTCCTGCTCTTTCTGAGCTGATCCCAGGCAGCAGCCAAAACTGCTCTGCTCTTTAGATGTTTGGTTGCATCCACCCCACACTGAGACTCTCTGCATGCTTCCCATTAGAGCAACTAGCTGACTTCCTTTTCCATAAATTCTGAGTGCAGAGCAGGAAACAGCACATGGCCTGATATGGGTTAGCAGCCTACCAACTTGAGCAGCTGATCTTTGCACCAGGCATGCGTTTCCCTTCGGGAAGGGATAACACAGCAGATACAGTAAGTAGTTCTGCATACAAGGCATCAGGAGGATGAAAAGAGAAGCAATAAAATACATATTTCTTGACACATTATTTCGAGAAGAAATAACCTGCCATCCACAGCTTCTTTCCTTCCTTCTGCAATTCTTTTTTTAAATTCTGAGTCTTGACAGTAGTTCTCAATATCCGACCATGGATTTTTATATAATACTATGCATTGTCAACATCCTATGGAGTTTGAAGATGTCAATGATAGCTTAAAAAATAGCACAGTAGTTCTGTTCTCTACCATTTTTGAAATGCTGTCAAGAGACATACTGATAATTAAATCTCTGTGTACATCAGAAGTCATCCCTCAGCCTGGTAAAATGCATACACTCCAGCAGCACAATTAATCTGAGATGAAATCCTAGATTTTCTAGCTAACAAGGTCAAGAGAGAAAAGATGGGGAATCACACCTATTCAACTGCAGTCTTTAGTGGCATATGTCTGTGAATGTGAGCTGTATTTCTTTTTTAAATCTAAAACTTGTCTTGCTAGCAAATGGAGAAAAAGATTGATTTTATAGTCCATACACTAAAATATAGCATGTTGAAAAATAATATTCCACATGCCTCAGGAAGACCAGCAATTACATAGTAGTTCTCATCATTTTCACGTCAAAATTTCTGCACAGTTGCCACCTACTTACCAATAAATAAATAAATAAACAAACAAACAAATAAATAAATGAGGTTGTCCTAATAAAAGTAAGTAACCTTGATTATCAGAATCACAGGGAGGTGGATGGTTGAAAAATAACTTCAATTATTTTACAACACTATTTTTGCTACCAAAGATGCCCAACCAATCTGCTGTCACCGTATACCTGTGCATGTGCACACGGAAGCACAGTAGGCTGTTGTAACTCTCCAACAACAGCAGCACTGGTTATGGGCACACAAAGGAAACAAAGGAGTCACTGATATTTGTACTCCACTCTGTTTATGTGACATTCTATAGAAATCCCAGTTCTTCGGATGACCTGCAGGGTATGCAATATAATGCAGCTCAGTAATTTTGTTCTTTACCTCTCCACAGAAAGAGAATTAAATTTCTCTGCGCATGCTGTGATTTATAGCATTCTGTTTTGTTTGTGCTCATAGATTCCTATTAAGGCCATTAAATCATATAGTCACTGATGGACCTCAATTAGCACTGGAAATACACAAGAAAAGCTTTGTTAAAAATAAAGTTAGCTGACAAAGACATCTTCCAATCCAAGTTTTCTCATACAAGAAAACAAATAACCTGATGAAACAAAATACAATGGGAAAGTAGTTGCAACCTTAACCATAGAGAAACACCCCATCAGCTCATAATGAGCACAGCACTGTCATTTATCCTGAAGCTCAGAACAAGGCATTGTCCATCCACTCTGACAGCTCTTTGTTACTATCTCTATGATTGTTTGCAAGCATATTCAATCCAATTAACAGTTTTTTGTAACAAGTATCTGGCCTTTGCTAGGAAATGTAACGAACTCTTTGGAGAGAAATCAGAATGTCTCACTAAATCGCCTTTCATTGCACAAGGAGTCCAGGCTCCTTCCCACCCCCAGAGGATGGATTTTGTCATGGTCACTTCACTCAAGGCTGAACCCTTAATAAGCCAGAAGAAACTCAAATGGATGGCCTAGAAAAATGTGTGTATCAGAGATTAATTTGAAACAAGCATATATAGCATAGTTTAAGTTCAAATTCATCAAGGGCTAAGGGGCGATAAGAACTTTAAACTTCCATTAACATTGGCATTTTTATCTAACAGCACACCTGCAATCTACTGTCAATACTACAAAACTGGGGTTTTTTTTTGTTTGTTTTTTTAAAATGTATCAAAGCGTTTCATTAAAATCCATCTTCAAAGTACCAACAGCAAATAACGAATTAAGGTTAAATTAATGACCACGAAAAGTTGAGAGGCATGAAACAACCTTTATAACTGTCTTTGTATTCGAGAAGATGTAGAATGAGACAAATTCCTACCCAGCATCTCCAAACATATTATCTCATGGCTTAACATTTTTGCTGTACAAATGTCTGCCTAGAGATTGCAATACACTAATCTTTTGCAGTAAGATAAAACTAGATTTTTTTTTCTAAAAAAAACCCCATTATATACCTGTAGTCAAACTTATGAGATGGGAAAAAAGCAACAACAAAAAATAGAATAGTTCCTTTTCACTCACTTTCTTTCCTGAAAATAATTTCTAAAATATTCAATTAAAAATACTTAGCATCAGTTGTCTCAATCTAACCATGTAATAAGCTTCTAATTAGCATAAGACCAATTCTTTATGTGTTTCAAACATTTGCACTGACAGCAAAGTACAGCCCTGTAAACCCTAACCACTGGGCCCAGCACTTTCCTTCCTGGGCAGCTCTGGAGGCAATGGCTATTTTAAGCAATGAATCCCAAATCAGACAACACTGGTGCCCAGAGACCATGGGAAATAAGGAACACAGCGAAGGACCATGTAATGTGAACGCCTTCAATAGCATGAACATCCTTGATAGCAAGATACTTTTTGAACAGCTGGCAGTGGGAGGAAGGAACCTTGTGGAGTGCCAAGGAATTAAATCTCACTTCCAGCACGAACACACCAATTTTTGTTTTAGATGTAGGGGTAAAATAATGAATGAGAGAATGTAGGCAGATCATGGTCCCTGGTCCTCAACTTGGACCTACAAAATGAGTGCAAGTTTTCATTTTCCATCTAATCTGATGAAGCCATGACCAGTTTTGACCTTGGGGGAAAAGATGAAGCTCCAGAATAATACAGACAAATTCTTGACTGCAGGTAGAGTCAGACACTGTTGATCCAGTGATTTATAATTAGTGGTGAAGAGCTAGAAAGAAGGAAAAATTATAGATATATTTGTGCTGAAGTACAAGTGGGGAACTTTTATAGAACAGTCTCTGCATTTTCCAATATAAAAGGAAAATCAAAACAAGAAGCATTTTAATTGGAATCATCTCTTATAAATTAAATATCCAGTCTTCCTCTGACTGGAAGCAATGATCCGCATTCCATTCACAAACAGTTGCAAACTTGTGAATATCTTTATTTCCAGTTTTCTACACCAGACTTCTGACATGTATTAGAAGTAGCAGAGGTTTCTACAAGGGGAACTGGCACGCACCACGTTGCCTTGTAAAAATACAACCAGGAATCACGAAAGAACAATACTTCTGTTCAGAACTGCCATCTTGTTGCAGAGAGATGGCCGTGCCTTCTTTTGTAAGCACACACTTCAACAAATCTCTGTAGAGTTCAAATAAACAAAGTGGCCTAATTAGCAGACCAAAAACCACAGGAAAAACAAGGGAAAAGCTTCCTTGGCAAGTGTGTCTGCCTTTTCATTGGTGTCCAGGACCACACTAGGCTTATTATTATAAAAATATTCTACATAGATGATACTTGGACTCAGTCTAGCAATACAACTCCTTTCCTTTCCGGTACTTTAACAACCTTTTAGAAGTGGTAAGAAAAACACTTCTGATGGCAGCTTTTTGAAGAGAAAAGGAACTGGGCAAAACACTGTCACCTGTGCCTCCCTCCTACTCCTTTCCACCAATTTAGCACATCCACATTAGCAGATGGAAAGACGACAAAGATTTATTTGCTCATAAACACCTCTCAAGTCAGCAGCAGACAGCTACCCTGTATCTCAGAGAGAAGACTCTATTCTGACAGGCACTTCAAATGCATTTGTCAATATATATTGGCCATACCTGCTGCCCCTCCCATCCCCAAGCAGTATCTCTTCCCCACTCCCATGACATGTGACATGAAATCTGACATCTCAGGGGAAAAGGAAGAATACATCCACTCATATACATACACACATCTTTGACCTATATAAGCTCAAGACACAATAACTCCCCTCCAATATTCTCACCCTGATATTTGACAACTGCAGGAGACCAGCCATTTCAAAGCAAGGTGAATCTTGAATAAGTCAACAACACTGGAGGGAAAAGAATGACACACTTCCAAATAAGCCAAACACCTTGACCAGGCATGTGCCCAGACTTCTGTAATTTCACAGGTGCAAGAGATCTGGATTTGAATTCTGCAATTTGGAGCTCGCTCCAAGCCACCTCTTCCATCTTCTTCCACAAGCTGTAGCTTTCAATCAAGGCAGAATACAACTAACAGTCATACAATTTAGTTGATCCAATAAAATCATCCAGATGGGAAAGATCCGTCCTCAAATGCCTTGTTATCTTAATTAGATAATCGGGTTTTTAATGTTCTTTTCTCCATGCTGCTGGGAGACAGACACACACATGTGACTCACGGAATGATTCTGGGTGAAGTTCAGCTCTCTCCTTGCACCTGCACTCAATTTAGCATGACTGTTTCTTGCTCCCTCACTACTTCCCACATCAGCTCCTTAAGATTCTGCAATTTCTCAAAGTGGGGCAAAACTCTGCCTCACATGATCTCTTAAGAGAATTGATCTTTGGAAAAGGTCTCCTTCTCTGGAGTATTTTGTTTCAGCCCCCATGCTATTCACGCCAAATAAAAGAGGCTATACATACTAACTGAGCCAAGAAAGGAAAAAAAGTCCAGATGGTTTAGTAAGGAGTTTGACATGGTTACAAAAAGTTTCCAAAAACTAGTAACTTTTATGGACTGAGCTGTGTCCTACATTAGCAGAATGATTTGTTTTCCATGATCTCCTTCGGTCTTTTGAAACCTCCCAAAACCTCAGCATTTCAGATGGTAGTTTGCTTTATGTCTCTTAATTTTTGCTATGTTCTTCACAGAAAATGCTTCTCTTTGCCTTCACAACAGACATTTCAGAAATCTCCTTCTGTTCATTTTCTGAGAAACTCCACACATTCTAGATGTGCTTCTCTAAGAAAAGCTCCAGTGAAGAGGGGAAACACATGTAGACACAACTAGGCTAGGCAAGAGGAAGGTACTTAAAATTGCCTCAAAATAAAGCACAATTATAACCACACTATCCACAGCTTATATACTAAAATAATTTTATGAGAAACAAAGCTGCTAAGTAAAGGTCTGGAACTTCATGCAGGATCCACTGCTGGAGTGCAACATTTAGGATGGGTCTCCTGACACCTAACTTTGGCCACTTTAGCTACACAGATTCTGTGAGCCAAGAGAAAGAGATGGCTTTCCCCAAAACCCAGTTCATTCTGTCTGCTACAGTGACATGGACGTAAACAACGTGGATACCAACCTGAGCAGTGTAACACCAGCCCCTGGAGCTGCTCTCTGTTCACTGTCTAGAACAGGGGATTAATTGCCCATCATGGATGAAGTATTTATGTTTTAGAAGATGAATTCACGATGAATAGCACTACAAACTCCTCTCTAATAGCAGGTACCTTATACATCTCAGAGATGTTATACCCTTCCATGTACAGATCTCAGCATGTCTTGTGCATGGACATTAGCAGAAACTACTGATGGAAGCAGCACACATCAGAGCACCCTACTGTTGTGATACACAACCACCCCTCATCCAGACCTGTCAGCCAGATGCTGCAGTTTTAGGTCTACATTATACACCAGAACAGGAACAGTCCTATATCAGTCTCTATAGCTCACCACTGCCCTGTTTGGCAAATCTGAAAGCAGATGCTGTATAACAAAACAGAAGGTGATTTAGTGATAGAAGTGTAGCAGCAGGAAACAGAAACACTGAAACCTTCTTTACACGCAGAAAGATACCTTCCAAAAGAAATAACTCACTTTCTTCTTCCCAGAGCAAAAATGATGTGGTACTCATGAATGAGTAAAAGGGAGAGGAAATAACACAAAAAGAACTGAAAACAGTCTAAAGCCCATTGTGCAAACCATGGACTTTCAACCTAAGAGCGCTGTCTTGAAGAACTGCTGCCACTAGGCTAACTACGCTGAAACAACCTGCTGTTTCCAGGCCACAAGGTAACACCTCACAATAAACAGCTGTGGAGTAAGTTCCTATGAAATGAGATTAGCTTCACATGCCACGCATTCAAAATCCAACATGCAACATCAGGGCTGCCGCTCCTCAAAGGAACAGCAGTAAGATAGAAAGCTTGAATTTACTGAGAACATAATCACTCATTTTATTCATCAGTTCAAAGAATGCAAATCTTAAGGCACTTTGTAAACACCCTACAACAACAATTTATGACCCACAATGACAGTATAATACATGCTCAAAAGCTATATACCCATATCCTCCCAAGCCGAGCTGAAATATATAAGGCCCTTATGCAAACACTGAACCAGTGTTATTAATCTAGAGATCCTGCCATAACTACTGCAGACATTCAAGAAAACAAACAAAAAACCAAACAAAAAACCAAACAAAACTCAAAGAGAAACAAAAACAAACAAAAACAACAACAACAACACAGTCCTGGCACAAAACAGATCAAAACTAAAGTTTAGAAAGATAAACAACATCTGGATACAACCAAATGGGGAAAAGGCAGAAGGTTGTTTGAAAGTTAAGGCTGCCTGGATCTAGACAACACTGGGCCCATTCTGTGCTCCAGGACACTGTCATTAATATTGCAGCATTTGAATTTTTGTACTTACATATCAGGGTCAGGCTCAATCATGTCTTTCATCCAGTAACCTGAACACTTTCTGTCTCTGTTGCTGCCGTATCCCAGCTGCACAACAGGTTCTTATCAGTCCCATTGCTTAGGAAGAGCTCAGTCTTACCTCTGCCAGATATCATGAACATGTACAACACAGTAGGACCTTTTTTATTTAGGTGCTATAGATTTGAGCCAAACTGCACACCTGAACATATGTGCACTCCCAGTAGAAGGGAAAGCAAGCTGTGCCTCAGCCTCACCACTCTGCTGTCTGGGTCTGGGGACAAACCAACTACTACAAGCCAATATATAAACAGCTGTTAGCAGCAGCACCTTAAAAGGCTGCAAAAGTGGTAGTCTCAGTGGTGCAAAAAAGTCCAGTGGGGAAGCAAATTATAACCATGAGCATGCCTCCAGCCACAGAGAAGCACTGATAAACCAAACGAGAAGCCAGGCTTTGCAGACATCAACCTTCCAGACCATGTTAAGGCTTGGGAACACAGGTGCCAACAGCTTGGACCTGAAATTTAGCTCAGTGACTCTATTTCTGAAGGTCTGTAGACAAGGAGTATAGAACCACCAGAGCAGCACAAGGAGCTTGAAGGAAAGGGTCACTGCTGGCCACAACCATGGATCACTGCTGCCTCAATGCAGGACTCAGTGCAGTAACCAGAACTGTTTTCAAACTGACTCTTTGCAAAGGATGGAAAGGAAGGTAAGAACCACTGCTGTAATTTGGATGGGAAAAAAAGCTGTGCAGTGGAAAAAAGATAAACCAATATAAGGATGCTGACTTTACAATGCTGAAGCATGCCAGTTATTCTGAGCACCCTCATTATAAAGGGAAGCATTGAAGGGAGAGCAGAAAAAGAAAAGGCATCCATCAAGACTCCCCACTGCTGCCAGAGCCTTTCTGAACACCATCCTTAGGATTCCCATGGCTGTTCAGACACATATGTGAAAATGCAGTTACTGCTAAAGAGCGGTGAAGGTGAGAAGGGAAATCTCTCTCATGCCTGCCAGGTGGTTTTGACAACTTTCACATTCAAATTTCCACAGGGCAAAAGTCTTTCTTCAGCTTACAAACTTCCCTTCACATCATCAGGGAGAAAAAGCTTTTGCTCACAAACACCGAAGTCGTAACTCAACCACAAAGCACGACTAGAGCAAAACCATGCCTGGGACACTCAGCCCACATGACAGGGCTGCATCACCTTAAACCAACTCCACCCTTGAGAGCTGCCCTGCTGCAGAGCCACTGGGTCTGCACTGGGGTGACCAGTCTTTAACACCACCCCATGCTCTGCCTCTGCCCCTCTGAATGGTTTCTTGTTCGCATAACCCAGGCAGTGGGCAACTGCTTTGGGACACTCACAGGTAAAAATGCTGCATGACTTTAGCAGCTGTCTTATCAGAGAGGTTGGTGGGAGGGTAGAAGGCATTACTGGGAATTTAATAAGAAAATGAGCACATGGGGGCAAAGTCAACTGCATCTGGAAATGCTGGGTTTTGCCTTCCAGGTGCTAATCTTAAAAAAAACCCAAAAAACAGATATACTTGAGATATCAAGACAGACAGTAAGAAGGAATGGCAAAACAAACACAGAAACAGGAGTTTTGGATAGGGAATTAAGCATGCTAAACTAACATGTTGATTTTCTAATATAAATGTAAATTTTACTTAAACTTTTTTTTTTTTTTTTTTTTAAATTTTTTTTTTTTTTTTTTTTTTTTTTTTAATTTTTCTTTGCATTTTTCCAACACACACGCATTACAAGCAAGTTGTTTCTGGTGGGCTTACTCAGCTATGAACACTACACTACTTCTATCAGTAAGATCAATCATGCACTAAATTGCTACTGAAAATACAGTCTCTCTTCTGGCTTTATTTCTCCACATGATTAGACTACTATTTTCTACTGTCCGTTTTTTATGTAGGGAGTAACTGTATTTTGAAGCTCCTTGCAAATTAACCATTGGCTTTTGGACAAAGGTCAGTATGAAATATTTTTTCCCACACTCTGATGATATCAAAAGCTGTGCCCAATATGAACATACAGGCTGCGGTCATGTTTTGCTTTTGACTGTGCTTGTTAACCAAGGAGTTAACAGTCTTTTAAATAGAACTCATAATTTTTGTCAGTTTTCACTGACAGATGAACCCACAATATCCTTCTCTTCAGAACAAGCATATTTCAACTTCTTCCCTCACTTAGAAACTAATGAAACAATGACTACATCTGAAAAAAAATAGTATCAGCAAAAAAGAAGTATTGACAATCTAGCACCACCACTTGAAAATTAAAAGATGCTTTAATAGAAGGCTCACAACGCCTCTTCTTGACTTTGACCTACCAACAGCTAAATTACCAGGAGGAACCTGGACACCCTTTGAAGGTTTTTACCTTGTTAAGCAGAGATGCATGAAGGGAATGTGGCTGTAGGGTTCGGGACCCTCTGTGGCAGGTGCTTTTGATGCTACAAGTACTGGTGGACCCCATCACCACCTTAATGATACCTAGAAAGGAAGTTTATTTTTCTAGCAATTGTTTGGTCATTTGTTTTTGTTGTTTGTTCAGTTTTTTTCACAATAGATTGCCTGTAGTTCTCTGCTTCTTTCGGAGATTCAGAGTAGCCTGGAGGGCTGGGGGGATAGGAAACCAGCACTGGGCTTTGTAGCTAATTTCCATAGCATATATGGAATCTGGTCTTCCCCAGCGGGATACTGAAAGGTGAGTCTTAAAGATGCCTTTGTTTTAAATGAAGGCTTTGAGGTGTTCCATTTCTTTGGGCTCACTCCATGTGAAAATCTATTAGATGTTGAATTTAAATTTGCTTTATAAAAACTTAAGACACTCATTCAGTTGTTTTTACCCTCCCTCAGTTTACAATTGGGGTAATAAGTCCAGCCCACCAGTGTGTGCCTGGCCCATTTCTAACATGTTCTCCGCTACATCTCCTAACATTGCCATGGACTTGTACTCATGACACTGTGAACACCACCATAGCTGTTCCAGTGCTTACAAAAAACCCCTGAGTACCAGGAACAGAGGAAAGACTGCAACCTTACATTGAAAACTGAAAAACAATTAAGCATTGCTACTCATCACTTTGGCTTCAGCTCAGCACTGTGTTAGCAAATTCATATTTTTTAACATCAAGCATGCAGGATTTAATTTTCTGGGGTCTTGAAGACTCCTGATTCAGCAAGTCTCAATATCTCTTCCAATTCTTCAGTTCTTTGATAACCCTTTTTCTAACACTGATGCAGTCCTTATAGGTTTGGTTTGGTAGCATGAAATACATTAAACCTCATCCTCAAATGCAGGAAGGAATACCAAGAAACCTGGGTTGTTCACATGGCTGTACAGTCCTAAGCACACCAATGAACCCCACCATGCTTCATCCATCACCTGAAAAGCTGGGAAAATGCTTACACACTCCAAAAGTCTGCCGCAAGGCTTAACTAACCAACATCTGGGCCTTGGCTCAAAGGTACTGAAGGTACTGACCAATACAGTCACTCTGTTTCTCTGAAGCTGGAGATGAGAAAGGGACGTGTTTTACATTGTACAAGATCTCTGAGAGCACTGCCATTAAATGGTAACAACAGTCTGCTAAGGGAGGGTGAAAGTGCCTCAGTCAGGACACACCAGGGAACGGAACAACCTCTCACACTCAGCCCTTGGATCATAAGTCCCTGCACAGATGGATACCTGCACTGCACCACACCAGGGGGCCACACAAGCCCCTCATCTCTACTCTGAACCAAGGACAAACTGTACAACTTTCTTTTTGCAAAAAGAAATTACAAGGGCACAAACTGAGAGGCCTAAGCTGACCAAAATTCTCCAGCAGAGCTGGGATTTGAACCCGCTTCCAGGCTTATCTATTAGGCAAAGCTGCCCAAGAAGATAAGCTCTGTTTCCATGTCCTTGCTAAAAAAGATCTTTTATGTGGGTATTTTTTTCCACAATGACCTAACTCTTTCTCGTTACTGTTTCCCTTGGAAAAAAAAAAAAAGTATTTTGCACAGTTTCCTCTGGATTCCCCTTTTTTATTTTTTTTTTTGGAGAACTGCTCCTAAAATTAAGATTTTGTTTGTTTGTTTGTATATTCAGTTCTACATGGCTCTTTATGAGAAATGCAGAATGAAAGGCAAATAGAGTTTAATGACCATGTTGCTGAACAACCTTAATTTATGAGTCCCAGCACCACTCCACACAGATCTGACTGAGGCATTGAGAAACCTTGACCTTGTGCTTAGGCAAGGTGGCCGCTGGACCACAGTGTGTCAGGGTGGTTTCCAGGCTTTCCAAGCTACATTTTTGCTCTTTCCCTCCTACTGAGGAAATACTCCCTAAACATCACAAGCAAAATGGACAGGATGCTATCAATATTCACATGTCTGTGCTGGTAAAGAGTGCATCTTAGTATTTGTCTTGATGTCTTTATTTTGGGGAGAAAATTATGATGCATTGCATGAGAAGAAAACATTTTTTAAAATAGAAATTATCAAAAATAACTGTTCTGTTAGCTGGCAAAGTAATGTATTTTGGCAATGTAGAGGCCTGCTCATGCTGCATGAGACACCATACCTGAATGACAGAACCAGATTAAAATCTCAGAACATCACACTTATGCCTACCTACCAGGAGCCTGTTTTGGTAGAACAGAAGCTTCCCCTGTTTGAAGGACCTTGTGATCTTAACTAGTGCAAGGGTTCTGTGCTATCACCTCTCTCATCAGAATTGCTGTTGGCCCCTGCTGCTCCTTCACTGTAAGGTCAAAAGGTATCAGAGATGAACATAAAGAAAGAAACAAGTTTTAAATATTTAAGAACCAAATGTGCTACACAAGCAAGCCCTCAGTCTGTAATTACTGCATATAGCAAAAGAGGGCAGTGGCAAACCCAAAAATCAACTTTGCAGGATCAGCAGAGGTATGTGGAGAAAATGGAAAGCCCGTTGACTGTGACTACACAGCTCCCAAACTACAGCTTTAGGTTTACAGAGCAGGACACTGGTATTCAATCCCCACCAAGCTTACCTGCTAAGTCACAGCAGAAAGCACTAACATTCTTGACTGTTCCATCTCTTTATCAGCAATCACAACAAGATCACAGTATGGTCACAAGTGGACAAAAAATTAGGAATGGCCTATGGTAAAGTTTTGTTCAGACTTTCAGCATCTGTGAAAAGTACATCTTGCAGCATTGCTTATCTTCTGCCAAAAGTCATAGAGCAGATCGTCTTATGCCTCATTCAAGTTTATTTCTTTATGGAACCGCAAACAGTTACAAATCCATTTATAAAAGTCTGAGAGAAACAGTCAATTATCTTCCTTTCTTTTTAAAATATATTAAAATTAGAATGCAATGGAAGTCTAATTTCACTGTGTCAAGAGTACTACTCAAAATCAAGTGCTAAATTATTACTCACTTTGAATTCATCACTGCTTTGCAGAATTTACTTACAGCAAAATCTCAATAAAAACAACTTCACAAGGGTTGTAGACAAGGCGAGAAAGGAGACCTGGACAAGACTGTATAATAAGCATGACCATCCAAGCCAAGCTTCTACCCTTTTTAAGCTGTAAACCTGTGTCCTAGCACTTCACACCAGAACTGAAAAGTGGAATCCAAATATAACAAATTTCTTCAGCTGCAATGAACTGAAGAAGCAAATGTTTTCCATTCTGTAAGCTGTAAATTCTTTCAAATTAATTTTTACTCATATGCCCCTGAATAGCTGGGAAGCCAAAATTTGTTTTAGTATGCATTTCCCTGCTCTTCTTGGAGGTGAAGGGAAGAAAGAAGGGATTGGCAAGATGCATTTAAACTCTAAAATAATCCTTTCAAATGGCATTTTGCCAGGACATTCCCTTCAATGTAACACAAAAGAATTAATGCAAATAGACTATCCTTGTAAAGAGAATTGAAACATTCCCATTTTCTCTTTGGCCCTAAAACCTTTTACAAGAATCACTGTAAAATAGTTTCATTCAAGAACGTGAGCACAATACAACAGACTCTTTTCTTACATACTGAAGCCCTTACTGCTCTAATCTTCTGCAAGCACCACACCACTCACAGCCTACTCAATCCCCAAAGGGGTTACACAGACAGCCTGGGCTTCATCCTTCTCCTACCCCATGCCCCCTGTTCACATCCACCTCTTCTCTCACATCCTGGTTTTCCCTAAAATAAAATTCTCATGACTGGTTTCAAAGCATTCTACAGACCCCCTTTCAAGCAGATGGGCAACTTGAGCCATTTTCCCAGCAGGGAGGCAAGAGGAGACATGTGACATGTCCACAGGCCTTCCTAGTGGGGAGATTTCAACTGGACGCAAGAGGAAAATTTTTCACAATGGAAGCAGTCAGCCATTGGAATAATCTCCTCAGGGAAGTGGTGAATCCTCCAGCATTGGACATGTTTAGGATTTGGCTAGACAGGGTACTGGTAATATTGCCCTCTGTTTTTGTCAGGAAAGGCTGTCCCAGGTGATCCAAATTTATACTCTATGATTCTTACATCACATCGGCTGTGCATGGGGCCAACCCATGAGATGCTAGCTGCATTGTTTTTTCTTGATTTAGCATAGAGGCCTAGAAAAAGAGATGCTGCTGAAAGGCAAGTGAGTGACCAAGTGCAACAAAGACACTTGACACCTCTGCTCCCTCTGATTTTCCTTGTGATGTTCCCAGGGAAGAAACAGTCTCCAAAACATGGGGTCACCACAAAGCCAAGATGCTACTTCAATTTACTTATGAAGTATTTTGACAGATACATGGGAATTAAGTACACCTGGGTCTCACAAAACACGGAGGAAATTCAGCTTCCCACAGATTAAAAACTTTATTGGATGTTTCTCTGTATGGCCTGGAAGCATTGCTCTCCAAAATGAAGACTTGTATCTGTCTGACAGAAGTCAGCTATTGAACAACACACCATGGCTCACCCTTAAGGTTCTGCAATATTATATCTAATAAATGGTACTTTCTTCCAAGAAGCCTATGGATTTATGAGAAGCTACAATTTCCTCCAGGTCTGTCAGACTGATAATTTCTACTACCTGTGGCCCAATGCAGAAGAGCTGCACTGGAGACCACTACAAGGTTCCCATACCTTCCTTTTGATCAGGTTTCACAATCCAAAAGAACCTTGTGGAGAAGAAGAAACTGAGAAAAGAGGACTCTCATTCCCGTCTTCTCCCATGCCCTCTTTAAGATTTTTTTTTTTGCTGACTTGGGGTTTTTTTGGGCATTTTGTTTGGGTTTAAGCATTTTTATTTCCTTACATACTTAGAAGATGCAATCCCTGCTCTGCATAGTTTGGAGCTGGCTCCCAGGCAGGCTACCACCCATACCCCGGAGCAATAGAAAAGCCTGTGTGTCCACCACTGCTTTCAGAAGGAGAATAAGCCACACACTGCAGAAGCCAACAGTGGAAACCACAACTCTGTAGTGAAATCTTCAAAGATGGAGCTTCACCAACCTCTCTCCTTTCTTTTCTGTTAAAAATAACTCTCATATTCCAATAAATCACTGACAAAACATGCCCCATATTACAGCTGTTATATCTATTTGCAGTATTTGAAGTACTACAGAGGTGAAGGGTAACAGATATTCAACTTCTTTAAAAACTCAAGGAAAGAATGGGCCAAACTGTGTTTTCACTGTAAACTGGCATAAGCAGAGTAATGTGGAACAAACTTCACTTTCTAATTAGAGTATTCTGGTTTTACTGAAAACACAATCTGCATGTTTACATGGAAGCTACATGAAGTATCTATACAGTCCATATGACTCAGAAGTTGGAGGCCCACTGGAAAAAATATGTAGAAGGTGATTGTTTAACTCAGTAAAGTTTGGGTTTGTAAAAGTTTCACAAAAAAAGAGGTGAGGATGATGCTTCGTTTCCTTCTTTCCACTTTACAGAGATGGCAGTTTATGGGCTTTTGAACATCTTGGGTGGAACGCAGCTGAAGATTTCCACACCAAAACTCTGCATGCAGCTGCAACAGCCTCTGAACAGCTGGGTCAGCCCCATCAGTCCCTCTCCAAACTGTACATCTGAATAAGCACACCTGTAAAATACCAGCTCCCGAAGTCAGCTGTGTACACAACAGCACACAGGCACTGCCTTGCACAGAAAAGGAGCTTTTAAGAAGCACTTTCAGTATTAAAGGGTGGCAGTCACTTTATCCTAACCAGCTGTGGTGCACAGTTGGTGTTACCTGAACCCATGCACAATGGTGTAAGGTGAAATTTTTCACTGAAGATGGAGGAAGGAAGTGGGACCAAAGGCTCTGTTCAGCAATCTGGATACAGGGGGCAAAGGTGATCTAAAACAACTGGCTTGTGGACAGATTTCCTCCTCATATCTCCAATCACCACAGCACAGATATTCCACATGCCATTCAAACCCCACTAAACAGAGTTATTACCTAAGCTGTAATTTCATGGTCCCTGTGCTGTATTCCTCACTGTGGACTGCAAGCATCACTCATAATGGTAAGCAGTGCCCAACCAGAGCGATCAGGTTTTTTTAGAGATCAGCTCTGCAAATCCAACATGCTCACAGAACCCATGACTTAGAGCTGATGAATGACCCCACTCTTATTCCTACAGACCATGTGCCACAAAACCATTTAGCAGCAAGGGCACCATGCCAGTTCCAACGGACAGGGCAAATGGGTGGTTGTACATACCCATGGGGGTGCTTGCTGCAAGGGTAGGACAAAGGCAAACACACTTGGGGAAACTTCCAATGCCAGAAGAACACAGAATGCTACTTCTGAACTTAGCCATAGCACAACACCCAAAACAAACAACAGGGAAAGTTGTTAATTTTCCAGACAAACTGAGTTTGCAACTTTTCCACAGGTAGTGGAAATCAAAATATTTGTCCTTCCATAAAAGTACTATCTCTGCTAAGACTGGTTTTAAGCACAAGTCCAAGCCCACATTCATCTAAGCTAGGTACAAGTCATATTCTCATCAAGTAACTACAATCTGAGCTAGTCATCTTGTCTCTGCAGAGTTCATGGTCAAGCTTTTAGGCCTGAGTCATTTGACCTATTTTTAATGCCACATCAGGTGGAGAACTGCACATCTCTCTCCAATAACTATCATATAAATCCAGAAAACCCACCTTGCGCAAAACACCTCGGCATTTCATTCCATGTGTCCAGCTTATTTGGTCTGCAGAACTGATACTCCAGGCCATGCTTCCAACCATGCTAAGCTGTAACAGTGGTCACAGGAAGTGCCCACCGGGGGTATAACTGGTGCCAACACAACTGGCATCACCCCATTTGGCATCAGTCCATCAGACACAGCAGTCCCAGCAGGATGCTGAGCTTAGATGGGCCACACGTGTGAATACACCACACCCAATGCACGGCTGCCCCAGCACTACTTCAAATCACGCACACAGCCTGGATTACAAAGAACATTACACTTTTGTACATTTTCTCACTGCAGACACTGAGAAGGGCTTGGCTGAGGCAGAAGATAAACCCTTCCCTCTGTCCCTGCTTTGCTGGATTAGATAGATTCACTCACACACAAGTTACAGCTTTAAGTTCAAGAGAGAGATTTCCCTTTTCTTTCTCTTGAATGTTTCTTGTTAGAGGAGATTGAGGGAGTAGGATACCTGGGGATCAAACCTAATGGATTCCAGCACAGAATCTAAGACTCAAAATCAAATCCTGCTGTTGCTGAAATGTTTCTAGGTATCTTTGTTATTCTTTCCAGTATCTGTCTCCTTGTTTTGGTGCTGTCAGAATGATTTTGTTAGACGGTGAATGCCCTGGGTGCCACTGTTACTGTGCTGCCAGAGCTTGTGTGGCATTTCCAGTGCCTAGGACGTAACAGGGGTCAGTGCAGCACAGACTCCTGCCTGGGAACTTGCAGAGTGCAAGGGCTAAACAGTGAACTACAAAAAAACCATAGATAAGTTGCTACAGTAATTAGATTATACAGTCATCATGAATATGAAGGTGTTTGGTTGCAGCCTGCATTCCTCACATCCAAACAATTGCTTAAGAAAGGTTCCATTTTTTTAGCATGCACATGTATTTTGCTATCAGCACAAAGGTTCCTGGTGGCTGTACCTCTGAGTCCCAAGGACTCGTTAGCTCTAGCTATTGAACCATGAACTAAACATATTTTTTCTGGGAATTTCTGGCCAGGAATGTTCCTACTGACCCAGCCTACTGCAGCTTTAATAGGTTGCCTGTGGACTGTAACATCACTCTCCCTGTACATCAGGTTCATGCCTCTGAACACCTTATTACCCACTGGTCTTCTCCACTAAGTAGCAAACTGCTGGGATTTGGTTCTCCCTTTGTTTGAGGGTACTTATTTGGAGGGGGTGATGGGCTACTAACATAAGGGTTTAACTGGAGTACACAAAAGCCAGGAAATTTACAGCCAGGGCTGAAAATGTGTGCTGACACAGCAGCATTATCTCCTGCCATTAAGCCTTTTCTGGATCTTTTGGCACACAACTGCCTGGGTTAAAGCCTGAATGTCAGCAGACATTTTTCAACTTCACCACCAATTTCTTTGCTTAAGTTGCTAGCATCACTTAGATATACCCTCTTAACATTACACAAACACCTCATGAGACGAAGCACATATGCACACACTCCCCCACAACCCACACCTTTCCATGTGTGGTTTCACCTTCCTTCTCCCCTGGGGCTGTGAATGTGGCATGAACCAACTTGCAAAATCCCAGCCGTCCTTCCAAAACAGACACAAAAGGGGATTAAGCAGTGTTGAATAGTACTGACAAACAGACCTGCGCAACCGTAGCAACTGGTATTTCAGAGCAGCGTCACATCCCAAGGATCCGGCTTTGGCTTCCCTCCCATACCCAGGAAGGTGGGTGGGAGGAAGACCCTGGGGATTAGCCATGGCATAGCTCTTCTCAGGGGCAGAAAGGTCAAAAATTATGCTGGGGGAAGTGAGCCTTGGCTCTTCTGGTCACCCTTGCTGAATTCACTTAGTTGTTCTTTAAACAGGGGGGTGAGGACAGACGTTTTGGGGGACTTTACTTGGAAGTGGCTTCCCAGAAAGGGGAAATTCTCCATCCCAGTGGCAGGAGGCCTGGGCTGGCTGCAGGTGTGCTGAGCCACAGGTGCTACTAGCCCCTCTCCCCTGCTGCCCCGGCCCCTCAGGGGGCTTCTCTAATCTAAAAATACCCCAGGGCAGGGGGGGAAAAAAGCCCAGAGCAATAAGGATATGAGGTTCCCATTTCTGCTTGTGTGATTAGGAGCTACACAACAGGAGATGGCTGAAAATGGGTTAAATTGTGGAACTGCCCCCGTGGGTGAGCCCACCCCTGCAGGACAGCTTGCCTGGACACAGGTTGCTGGTAGCAATGGAAGAGAGCCAGGCTGCTCCCCTCCACAGCTGTGCTGGTCTCCCACTGCAAAACATCACCAGAAAATATGGGTCCAGGACACATAAAACATCCCCCAGACAGGACACCAGACCAGCCCCACACAGCCACGGTCTGGATCAGGACCTGCTGCCTCAGGAATCCTCAAGCACGTGAAGTCCCAGTCACAGCAGCGAGAGGAGAGGGGACCCAGGTTAAAGTGAGGAGCCAGAGGGGTTGCCCAGGTTAAAGAAGTGACAGGACATCAGCATCAGTCCTCAACTCTGAGACAAAACCTGCTCCTTTCCACACAACTTGAATGTTCTGCCAAGCAAGAGAAGCTCTGACTGCCCGTAGGGCTAAGATCCGGAAGGGCTACAGTACAGCCCACACCCTCATTTTCTCCATCTACTTTTAAAATCCAGAACAAGATTTAAGGCAAATTTAGGAAATTACTTAAATGATAGTGAATGGACCAAGATACCTCAACAAGAACAAAACTAGCTAACTTGGCTCTCTAAACAGGCACTTTAGACACTGCAAACTAATCTTAATTCGAGGCTTCATCTCATTGGTTTCAAGGCAGTTTTATAGTTTTACCACTAAATTAAAAAATTAGGACATTACTTTCATCTGCCCAAAATTTACCAGCTTTATACAAAGGACTTGCCAGAATGACTCAACATCAAATAAAAGGGCAAGGTTGGATTTTACAGTTTTAAAGACATGTTGCTAATATAATCTATAAATAACTGAAATAGTTTTTCTGCGTGAAAAGGGCCATTGTTCATTTTTATCACAGATATGAAGAGAAGTGCTATGGGGTAGGCAGGTGAGGCTTTCCAACAGAACGTTACAGATTTATTTTATTTAAAAAAAAACACAGCATTGAACAATACAGGAGGATACCTTTGGGGCAGTAGTTTCAGGTGTGCTTGAGTACAAAGGCAGGGGCTTTGACAATATGGATGTCAAAGAGATGAACCTAACCAACACACGCCAGAAAGAGAAAGCAGACACTGGTTACAGATAAATTTGTATTTTATTGGGACTCCAAAATCCTACAGAAATAATATTACTGTTAATATAACATAGCTACCTATGAGGATTTTTCTAGATTTATAGAAACCATTTGGGACAATGAGACTTAAGCAGTTTAGTTAGTCACTCAAAGCCCAAACCTAAACCAGTCCTTAAGCCTTAAACCAGAGCAGTTCCCAGTTCTGGTTCACTGGACAACCACAGAAACATTTTCCTTATCACAGGGGAGGTAAAGGCATAGTCAGAGGCAGATGAGCTCTCTTCCATGGCAATGACATCATTTTGACAGTAAGCAACAGTAAAAATTTGTCAGGCAATAAATTCCTCTCTGGAAATGCTGCTGCAACAGTACCAGCTGTCAGGAGCAGGCCGTGTCTTGGGCCAGAGAGTCTTAACCAAACAAGCCTGCATCTTCAGCCGTCAATCCAACTGGAAACCAGTGGGTCCCATCCTGCTTCCCATAGTGGCCATGCAGAATCCCCAGCACCAGCAACCACTGAGAAGAGCAGAGTCTCCTGGACTGAGGGGGCTGGCAGGAGAGCAGGTGCCCGCCCAATTAGTCTGCCCCACAAGGCTGGCCAGCTGATGTTAGTCCCGCAGGGAAACCAACCCCTGGCTCCGAGCACGCAAGGGATTAAAAACCTCGGGTAGAGATCACTAAGTCTTCCTTGCAATTAACTGAAATAAACAGATGAACAACAGGGTGGTTGAGGATGCTTAAAAGAGGTAACCTTCATGTCATGTAGTAAACAGGAAAAGAAGCAAAAAATAAAATCCAAAGCCATGCGACATCACCCTCTCCCTGTACATGTTTTATTCCATCGATGACGGAGGGCTCAGTCAAAATCTGCAAATTGGTAGGCAGTACATTCTGTGCTGTCTGTCAGTATTACACATCCTAAAGGGCTGAATAAATAATTGAAGAATAAATAATTGTGCCAGGGCTTTGTCTCATGGGCCATTTTTATAGATTGCTGTCTAATGATAGCACCATCTGCGACACTCTGCATTAATACGGGATAAAATTACATAGTGCTTTGTTTGCTCTGACACTGTGATGTTATGATGTCTCTTAATATTATCTGGAATAAAAGGCTAGAGCAATGATGGAAGTGCCCCAATTGCTTGTAAACTCTCATTTAGGGAAATCCAAGTTTAAGCACTCAGAGACATTTTTCCCGCAGGGACAGGACAGAGAAGAGTGGGAAAGCCTGGCTGCTTCCAAGGCATGTCATATCAAGGTAATTAAAAAGAGAGGAGCTTGTTAGTACATTTTTGTTATGCATGTCCAATTCAGAGGCTGCAGGTGTGAGGTTAACAGCCCTTTGCTGACAAGGCTCACCTCCAAAAAACACACCCCAGTCCCAGTCCCCTCCTCAGCAGAGACAGGGAGGCAAAGAGATCAAGCACAGGTTCTCACTTCCTAACTCCAAAGGAAATAAGATTACTTACATGAGTTTAATCTGGCATGAAAGCATACCATAGGTGATGGAGGGTACCTGCAAGGAAACACAGGCTTTTTGCACAGGAAAGAAAGCAAGCTCAGTACAGTCATCACTTGCTTTCCAGTAATGCTTTACAGTTCCTAACAATTCTCCACCCAAGAAACATTTTCTTATTTATTCTTAGAAAGAAAAACCTGCAGCCACGACTCAATATTCACCATCAGTACAGCTCATATTCCTCCCACCTTCTACATGCTTCTCCATGTGTGCAGGACACCAGTGGCATTTCCCTTCCCTCCTGAAAGCACCTGTGGACCATGTCTTCCTCCCTCCCCAGCTAAAGGTGCAGGGGGCTGGGCAGAGCAGCACACCAGCAGCCCCTCTCCCTCACCCCTGTGTGTCTGCAGCTGCTGTGATGAGTAGCTGCTGGCTGGTAGAGTGGTAGGTCTGTATGGACAGGAGCAAATTTGGATCCCAGGGAGACAGAACAAATGCATTTGCTGCCTCAAAGCTATTACTTACCTGTGGAGAAAATTGTGAAATTTTAAGAACGTTTTGCAGAGCCCAATTTCACTGTCATCACAATCCAATGTCACCCTGGGGAGGCTGCAAAGAGAAGAGCTCTGGCCTCTCAAGCCCCAGCCCGCCATCCCCAACCACCACTCAGGCCCTCTGTCCAAAACGGAACATTTCAATCTTCACATCCCAGAAAAGCGACCCAGAAGAGATGCTGCACAGATGGGGCCCCTGCAGTTACGATACCCACAATGTCATGACTGTGACCACAGACCTCGGGAACTAATTTGCAAAGCAGTTTTCAAACTCTCCGTGGATTAGGTTGAGTTTCAGAAGTACAGGGACAAAAGGAAGAAGATTTGCAGAAAGCTTTGGAGAACAAAGCATTGTGGCTGCTCCACTCACATGAATTATAGTGAAGGAAAAGCCTTTTGCCTCCAAGCATTCCTTGTACCATCAGACAAATATTTTTTAATCCCTCAGTCCCACCCTAAGAGCTGACATACAAACCGATCCAGGATGTGTGGTCATAACTTGGCTGACCAGAGGCCAAGTTACACGTACACTGACAATTAAAAAGAGACCTACAGATATAATCCCCTGCGGGAAGATGCCTTCAGCCAGCACCAGGTTCCTCCTAAGAGACAATACATGCAGCATCCTACCCCTGCTCTTGTCAGTGTGGACCATGGTTGAGATTACTACATCCATACTCCCTGGCTACAGTGTGCCCTTCAGTTTCTCTCAAACTTCAGAAAGCCCAATGTGTGACACAGGATGCCAAAGCACACCACCACAGCACAGCAGGGGTGGGAACCTCCTTCTGCACAAAGGGCTTGCTGGGGCTTTCCAACAGATTTGGCCACCTATACATTAACCAGCACAAATTGGAAATCAACTAATTGGTGACCACAGTTCCCGTAACATGAACTCAAGTGCTTCACCCCCAAACTTGTACTAAAGTAGATACACAGATGGCCACAAAGGGGCCCCATGTCCTGCTCTCGGCTCTAACATGGAGATGCTGCAAAGTCTGGGCAAATTCCATCATCCATCCTGCAACATCACTGGGCCAGCTGGGAATGCAAATCCTTCCTCTACAGCAACAGCAGGACTGTTCTGCATTAGTGACTAAGAAATGTTCAAATGTACCCAAGTAGACACCACATGCATTTAGCAAAACTTATCCTAATGCCAGAACAGCACCAGCTTTGCGCCCCACACAGCTGGATAACCTGGGTGTGCGTTCCTCTTCCTCCTGGAAAATGTAAGAGAACCTTCCATGAAAGCAAAAGGTGTAACACTGACTGTGGATGCAAACAAGAAGTGGGGAACAGGAGACAACACAGACACCTAAAGATGCCAAGGGAGAAAGTATTAATCAAACAAATTACCATGAAAGAGGAACCAGATTACAAATCTGAAGAATGCATTTCCTTCAGCAAAGAAATAAAATGCTCAGGGGGTGCCCCAGACACTCTGTATCCATGTGCACCCCCAGAAGTAGCTCTGCCTTGCAGGCATTCCTCGGTTTCATTTATCGGTTTTGCAGATAAAGAGAGGCCAGCGACCCATGAAGGCGCCCAGGAGAGGCACGGGACAGGCATTGTGCTCAAGTGAAGTTCAACTGCAAATCCTGTCGGAAATGGCCCTGCTCCCTGAGGGCTGCGGAGGAGGGCCAGGGGGAGGAGGAGAAGCTTGACTGCAGATAAAAAGTGAAGAGGAAGGTACAAGTGGGGTGTGCAGGGCATGCTGGCTGCCACCTGCTCTCTGAGGGCAAATATCCACTTTTGTCAAAGCAGAGCAACCAAAAAAAGCATAATAATAACGAAAAGTACTGCTCTTTACATTAAATATTCATGGCAAGAGCTACAGTGCGGCTAATGGAAAGCGTCCGTAAAACCTTTAAGAAGTTTGTTAATGCGCGGAGACTGGCAGAGGTCACAGCTCACTTGGTGCAAAATCAGGAGCAATTGAACAAAAATAGTTTGTCCCTTTTAAACCAGCACTAAAAAGGTACCCATTTATTGCATCAAAACCACTGAAGGCACCAGAAAGTGTCATAAACACTCATTAACACTATTCCTGGTAGCTGCTGCCCAACTGCACAGCCATTAAAACCTCCCCTTACCTGACACCAGATTTCAGATGTTGGCAGAGAGGAGGTTCCCAAGAACAGTGTTCCACAACTCCACTGCCGCCTTCCCCTGTCACTTGCTAAGAGATAAGGACCAAAATCCTGCAGTAATCTCCACCCTGCAGTGAGGCTCTGACGTGGTTAGCGCACAAAACATCTCTACAGAAACACCACGCAGGCCACTTGTCTTTGTTATCTCCATTTCATAACAAAGCCATATACAGACCTCAGTGTTCCTGTGCTTTTAGGAGAGTAAAACATCTGATACTCCAAGGTCAGACCAACACAACTGCAATTTGCCAAAACAGGCAGTTCTCTTCCTTGCCCTTATCATCAAACAAATCAAAAAGTTATCCCAAAATGACAGCAGCAAACTCCGATTTTCACAGTTTCCATCACTGTTTTATTCTAAATAGCAATAAAGTTCAACTTCCCACCTGCTCCAGGCCGCACAGGGGAACACTGGGGTTTTCTGGGCAGTGCAGGAGCGGAAGCAATGCCAGCCAAACTCCAGCTTCTCCCATCACACATCCACCTCTCTCCCAGCAGCGTAGACAGAGGGAATGGGTATTTCCAGACAACTTGGTGTTGCAGTACACTCTCTGTTGACAACATGGGAGAGCACCATTTAAAACCACTTCTGGCTATTTTAATGAAGAGGTCCTGTAGGATCACATCAGCTGGAGTAAAAAGCACCAGTTCTGAACATTGCACGCTGACTCTCATCTCTCCTTTCCAACAGGTTTCCAGCTTTCTGTTAAAAGACCCATCTCATACAATCTACATGTCCATGAGCTCCAGCACAACAGTGCTTCAGTTCTGACACTCCCCTTCCAGCATTAATTACATGCAAATAACAATCACAGAGCCCTGTCACCAGTCCAGACACAAAAGCAATTAAAACCCTGTAACATCTATGCAATAAATAATAACTGCAAAGGTAACTGTGAGGCTGCCTGCAGAAGGTCACCAGGCACATAACCTCTTGCAGCCCAGAGACAGCAGAGACAAGCATGCCCAGATGTTTTAAATGTGTAATGGAAGACTTTAAAGTATAAAAAGTTGTTCAGATTTCTCTTTCTCTTTCTGGCCAATAATTTTAATCCAAATACAGTCCCTGCTGGATCAGCGCTGAACTTCTAACACTACTCCTAATGGTGAAGATGGTGACAGCAGTTGCTTTGTTTATACTCTGGATTTCAGAAAGCATAGTGCCCACATAAAACTGCAGTTCAAAAGCAGGTCACATTAAGAACCAACATATTAGTCATATTAATAACTTTTTTTTGGTCAAGGATTTGAAAGCACAGGAGTCTGTCACTTCCATTGCTTGGCTCAATTAATCTTTACCAGTTTATCTCCTATGTCTTGCTCAGCTTTCCAACCACTTGTATAAAGAGGTTTCCACTCTTTTATTTTTTAATTAAAAACAGAGTGAAAAAAAATACTGTGATTCACTCTCAAGACACAGAAAAACCTGTTTGTGATGGAGTAGAAACCACAAACACATGCAAACATTTCCTAGAAAGCCAACAATTGTTAGTGGGCCTTTTTAGGTTAATATCCATAATATTCCTTGGCTTAATTTTACATAGAAAAGGTCACCATCCATCACATTTTCCTCCTGAACATTATTAACCCTCTATATTCTGCAGGTCCAAACGCTGGACTTTCACTGTGGCAGAGCTTTCCAAGATGTCAGGGTCTTCCGTGAATGCCAAAATCTCTTGTGGAGCACAAGCACTGGTTAAAGACTGCCCTCCACAGAAAAAGGCACAGGACTCCTGGGTCAGGTTGTGCTGATCTTCCCACTGCTCTGACTAGGTCTGACAAATGGATTTGTCAAACAGTTGGAATAAAGCCTGCAAAACCCACCAAGTTTCAAGTGCTGAGCTGTCTGTTTGTGGCACCTGTGCTCTGTAAGACCAACTCTTTAACCTGTGAGAGTCTGTTTTTCACAGCTAACATGTGGTGCACGTTATTTTGGAGAGTCTGCAGTGGCCTAATATTAAAGATGATTAAAAACAAAGAAGGGCAAGTTGGTGGAAAGACAATCAGCAAAATTGAGAGAGTCACAGTGTACTCAATTCTATTTAAAATGTCTGTGTATGTGCAGATGTGTAAATGAAAACCACAGCCTATACAGTTCTGAACAAGTAAAGAGACATCTAAATCCCACATGCCCCATAACATAGAAAAATTTGGACACCGCCAGACATAACATACTCCACCAACTCAAAGTATTTCCTTTACCACAGAGAACACAACTTTGCACACTTAACTTTGGTGCAAGAAATTTCAGTTTGGGTGAAAACGTTTATTTTTAGCAACATCCATTTGGCTTCCTGAAGCAATGCCCAACATAAGTAGAGCAAGTCATACCAGATGAACACGTAGCTTTATGCTTGTATTATGTCAAAATGTACCCTGCACCCATTCCATGTGTGCTCCCAGTCATTGTTTCCCTCCTGGTTTCTTCATTTTAATATTAACTCTCAAAACCCTCAAACTACAAATGTACTTGCACACATTTTCTGTATGCAAACACTGTATTTCATTGTATTTAAATATGGGGGAAAAGACAGATTGAGAGAACTATTCAAAGCCACAAACACAGCATAGAAGAATTCATATTCAACACTTTCCTGGATTCAAGTTCAGCATATTAGATCATTCCTTCCTGCAATAGCATTTTTCTTTATCTAGACTTTGCCACAACAACAAATCAAACTCATACACAGACAAAAAGCATCAGAAATGCCATTATCCACAAGAGACTTACATCAGGGATGAACATGACTGCAGTACCCAGAGGAAAAAAAGTGCTGAAAATAAGATATTAAGAGCCAAATTAATTGGTGACATAAGCAGGTACAAGTACATTGAGTGAAATGGAGTAGCTTATGCCTGCAATGAATATAACTGTAAGCATTTAGCAGGTTCTTCCTCGAGTCTTTGTTTAAACAAATCTGAATTTATTAGTCTACTGCTGAATAAATATGATAAACTCTTATTGAAATTATCCTCTGGTGGGCAGCAATAAATACTAGGCAATATTCTTTCAAGTGATCCATTATTTTGAACAGGCTGAGAGCAACTCCAGGTTTCCTGCATGCACAGACAAAAGTTATCTTCAGTACCATAAGTGAGTGCAATACAGCATGCTGCTGTGAGTTTGGGGAGGCACATGGAAACATCCCCAAGCTCAGTACCAAACCAAGCAACTCAGGACACCCCATCTCCATGGAGCTCATGCAATAACAATACAGAACATTTCCATACACAATTTACAAACTACGATGAAATGCTAGAGGTCAAAACTTCCAGGGCATAATATAACAGGGAAAACGTGCATGGCACGTCAGATCAGTTTTTCTGATATTACAAAAAATTGGAGCAAAGAGACAGGCAGCATTTGTAATTAAGAAGAAAATAAATCAGCTTTTGTCAGATGTGCCATCCAAACACACTTAAGAGTTTACTTCATTAACAAGTACTTAGACACACACATAGACCTCATAAAGGAAATCAAGGGGATAAAAATCACCTAGAAAGCATCCTATCTGTGCTGTTATCCAAACACACACCTAGAGCTACTTCAGCACTTCCCACTGTCCTCCAAATGTGATGTTTAATAACCCTTGGTGTTGTGAGACACTTTCCAGCACTGCATTTTAATACCATAGACAATGACATCCTTTGGATGTTTCCATCTCTGGAAGCTGAGGCGCAGGCGGCTGCTGCCCCACACAGGGACCAAAAGCAGGCAGTGCCTCATCTGCTACATCTTCCCTCCCAAGATACCACTTATGGCAAAGCTTCAGCCACTAATAAACTCTTGGTGCAGCCACTCTGAGTGGCACACTGAGGAATTCTTCTAGAAGAGTGGCAAAGGCTTGCCACAGCAGCACTGCCTCCACTGCCCTGCCTGATGCCTGCATCCCCCTTCCCCTGGAGCAGCAAAGTGTCTCAAATACCACTGTAACATCTGCTTCCCAATGCAACTTTGCCTGATTCTTTGTACAAAATAAAAATCAAAACTAAAATGCATAAGCACGTAATATAAAATTTGCATAATGGGAGACTGAAAATAAGACAATTTAACTAAAGTGATTACACAGACATAAACTCTCTGCCAAAGGGACAAAAAACAAACATACTCTGTTTAAAAATACATCTTACACATCACTTTTACCATGTTTAGAAGAAAATCACGCTCTTTAAACCAGAGTCATTTGCTTAAGCCCAGGGCTTCCCAAGGCCTGGCTGCAACACCCAGGAAGCCTATGGTGGAGAAGACATCTCCCCACCAGCTGTGTCCTCTCTGCCTCCTTACTGGTTTCACACCAGTTTCCGGTGAGATGGCACCTGAGCTGAGTTGGATACCTCGGTGTTTAGCTGGCTCAGCACAAACCCTGCCAGATCTACCTCAAATCATTACACTTCAGTGTTTTGGTTTGGTTTCTAAGGAAATTGGGAGCAGTGGAGTGAGTTCATACAGGGTTTGTGCTTTGCAATCACATGCTTGTGGTGCACCATCCAGCACTGACAGCTCTCAGATTTGGTTTGTTTGTGACTCAAGGTGCCAGACACAAATGCCCTCACACCAGAAGCTCTCCAGGTCAGCGTGGAGGTGTTTCAAGTCATGATGAGCATCTCTGCGGCAGGTGTGTTTATCTCAACTGTGTGGCTGCCCATGTGGTTTACAGTTTATATCTCACATTAAAAATTGAGAGAGTAACCTTCTCACCTCCTTACTACCCAAACAGTGTTACCCAACTTCTAGTAAATACAAGAGGAACAACTGAGAGGGAATAAATTGTACTAAAACATGTAGTGCTGCCTTTCAAATTATTAATTCTTCCCCTCCTTCCATCCTTGGGCTTTCATACACAACATTTATCTCCTTGATAGCTCCTTGAAGCTCATCCTGCTTCTCCTGATGGCCAGGATGTCCCACTGAGTACACATGAGCCCAGGCACTCGTCTCCCTCAGCAGGGCAGAGGCCATCTCATACACCCCGGCACAGCTCAACAAAAGACTCTCTTTTTTGCTTAACAGAAGGAAGCACAGACCTTCGTGCCCTTGATTTTGAGTATATGCTCTACTGAAGGAGTGTCTTTTACTGTTTAAAACAAAAAAAATGTGGGTTTTATTTTTTCCAAATCCATTCCTACATTATGGTCATCTTTATTATTTTCCCCTAACTTCAAAAACTACAAGGCCCAGCAGCCTAATTCCTAACAAGAGTCATCAATAAACAGGATAAACAGAAATGGGTCAGACAAAAGCTTTGTCTATAGTTAAGAAAATATTGCACTGCCTAGCTCTTCACTTTGGCTTTCCTTTGGAATCCCAAAGGTGGTATCTTTGTCTATACATTTTTCTATCTCCAACACTCATGCAAGTTTACCATTTGCCTGTGAAAACACCAGTAACTGAGAATATCCTCTGCCAAAGGGCAGCAGTTGCCTTGATTTCATCCTTTTCCTAAGAAGCCTCCACCAGCCAGGAGTAAGTCTGTCCTTTCCTCCACCTCTTTCCAACCCACCCAACAAGCAGATGCACAGAAACAGCATCTACATAAAGATGTTTCATCAGGAGTATATTGCTCTGACAGCAAACTGCCAGGTTTCCACAAAAACCATCCAGGAAACAGGTGCTCTGGGAACCAAGACTTAAAGAAAGTCACTGCATCTGTACTAGATCTTCAGAGTCTCTTTTCCTTCTCCCTTACTCCCACTGGTCTTGTTTTACCCGAGTATCTTCACCCAGCACTTGTAAGGGAAAGTAGATACAAGAATACACCATTGTTGTTAATGAATTGGCTCAGTCATGCCATTAACAGTCCCACTTAACTGTACTGTAGTATTCCTTTGGCAGCTTCTCCCACCATAATGGAATACCAAGCTCCACACTGTCCCAAGTGACCGACCACAGCTCAGTTTACCACCTCACTTTATTCCCACACCAACAACCCGAAATGATATCCCACTTGACTCTTACTGGCCCTGTAACTAAGCATATAGTCAAGATTAGAGCAGCCAATATCCATCTCAGTTTTCATGACAAACCCACTGACGTGAGGTCAAATAAAGATATATCACTGCATGGGGATACTTACCAGCAGCAGCCTCATTACAGGTAAACTGGACATTAATCATAAGGTCTAAGATGATGATTTTAGCCTTTTGCAGTGGAGGAATTGAGTTAAGATTATATATACAGCTAGCCTTTTAATAAGAAATAAAAAGAAACTAATAAAATCAACCTCTGGCTACATACATAGTTACCTTGCCTTGCAACAGGAAGCTTTCGTTTACTGCCCTAACCATTCAAACACAAAAATCTGGTTTCTTCCTCTCCATGCTTTAAATATTTGTCCAGGCCATTCCCAACTTTTCCCTCTCAGCATTCCCTAAGAAACAGCTACACTCACTGTCCTACTATTGCTAAACACTCAGGCTCAGCTATCAGTAAAGACCAGAGGGATGACATGAGGATGAGGAAGGGAATCTGGCAACAGGAGTCTCAAGAAACCTGAGCTTCATTTTCTGTTCTGCATTGGCTTCCAGGCAAACCTCAGTAAGCTGCCTGTGGCTGCCACCTCCAAAAGCCCAGGACCTTGGGCAACAGTGGCATACAGTGCCTTCCCACCTCCCTTCCACCACCAGCTCAGCCTCTTCCTTTGAGCCAACCTAACTGCATGTGGGAAGATTCCATCATGGTCACTGGTATTTGGGCTGACAGCATGAATGCAATGACAGCCCAAAGGAATCATCTCGCCAGAAAATGTAAATTACAGACACCCAACATTTTACCTCTGCAAATCACAGTCCCAGGCTTCTGGCATCGGTCCTATGAACACCCCATCCTCTTAGAGTTGGATGAGGAACATGCACCAGTCAGGGCAAGGGGGAGGATAGTGAGATTTGTGTATGCTGACTGTTGAGGAGCTGGGGTGATTGTTCGTTGTGTACACTGACCCACACCACTAATGTGCTCCTTAATACCAACATGCACCCTGATGAACATCTGGTAGCCCTGATTCAATCAGTATCAAGCACAAGGACAACAACCACATTTCTGCCAAAGCAGCCACAGCACATGGTGTGAGGTTTACATTGGCCCTGCTGCCCACCTAGGATGCCTGTTTGATCTAGTTACATCAGAACTGCTCTAAGAGATGACATCCACCTTGTCACAAAATCTGGGGCCACAACACCCCCTGTGCAGCATATCTGAGGTGACTTTGGTTTTGGAGACCAATTCCCAAACAGAGATCACCTTGATGCGGTAGTGATGGCTGCTCCATCTGCACTGTTGATGGATCATGGTCTCACTCAAGCCCCCAGACATACTTTTATTCAAAGAATATCCTCTAAGGAAGCTTTATTTCTTCCTTCCAGGGGCTAAAAGCAAACTGAGTGGTTCCCCTTCAAGTCTTTCAAGTCTCCTATTCAGCTCTTCTTTCCTGAGAAGCACAGCTGAACTCAAAAGCTGTCTGAACACACATACCTCCCAGGGCTGCAACTGCACACATTTTGGACCACTCATCCTTCTGACCCTGGAGCAGAGAACCACACAAGGAAGGCCACTGCTTAGCACTGGATTGCAGAAGTCCTGAAATCCCCCTTTCCTGGCAGACCTACTGTAAGCTCACACAGGGCCAGGAGATCCCCTACCTGCCCAAGCTCAAATGAAAAACATAGACTAGTTTGAAGCAGATGGTTTACAGGAAGAGAGATCTTCAGTGTGCTGTACTTCCTACAAAGAGTCCTCTTACAAGTGACTCAAGCTGCCCAAAGTGAGTTCAAGCCAGCTCTTTCTTCCCTTTTTCATCCTGCTTCTTTTCACAGGACCATAACCATGATGGAAAAGTCTACCAAAAGTGTCATCTACATAAAGGTTACCCAGATACTTTGAAGAGGAGTGACACAGAATGTGTGCAAATAACAGGATTTCACTTTATGTGGCATTTAAAAGAAAATGTACCTGAAGTCACCACTCTACACACTATGGGAAGGAGAACAAGTAAGGAGTCCATGCCACACATATCAGAACTGACACTAAAGGCTTCACTTCATTTATACTGGTAAAGTGAAACCCAGTTATTCTGGAGAAATTGGAAGTCTGAATCAGAACCACCCAAACTTTTAAATATAATTCTGTTGCTGTAAATGCAAAGCAATGTTCTGGAGACATTAATGAATTAAGGACCAGTACCCCTTCCAGGGAGGTATCTCCCAACTCTACATGCAAGTGAAGCAATACCCCAGGCAAAAAAATAAGACGGATGCATTCTAGACCTTGGATGAAAAAGTAAGTGGAACATTACATACTGTGTGAGGATGACAAACATCTCAGAGCATTTGACTTGTAGCCAGACTCTGCAGCCTCTGACATACTCGGCACATTTAGCCCACATGTGACTTAAGACTTTGATGCAAAAGGACAAATTTACACATCAGCCTGCAATGCGGCTTCACTTTTCACGCTTCTGTTTGAATAGATCAAAGACTTCTGGCCCTGGAAAACAATGTAAGATCACATAAGGCAGCCGGGTGCCTCCTAACAGCTTCCCTGCTGCTGCTGGCCATCCACTGGCTGAGGACCCGGAGCAGCCACAACAGTGCTGTTAAACAATTAACATCAGCAATGTGCAGATTACAACAGTATCCCCAGATAAGATGAAAGAAAAGTGTATTTCAAGAAAATGTACTTCAAGGAAATTACTCCAACACAGGGCAGCAGCACCTCGGCACACAGTCGTGTGCAGGCACTGCTGCTGCCCAGGAACAGGATTTGCTGGGGGAGGACCTCCTTGCCCCAGCAGTGGGTCCCTGAGCCCAGGACAGCATCACTGAGACTGCATCACTCACTCTGAAGAACGAAAGAAATAGGGAATGAGGCACTTCAAGAAGGGGAGTTTTCTCCGCAATGCTATCATTTGGCAATTTGTTGCATGCTCCCAACCCCATTGTTTCTGAGACTCATAGAACAAAAGCAGCTGCTTATCAAAAATCAAAATTATAAGGCTTGTCTTACAGAGAAAAAACAATATGACATATCTGCTTTTAAGAAGGCTACAATTCACATAGGGACTGAGCAAAGGTGTGTTTTCTCTTCTATCACTTTAAATCATTGTGCAAAGAACAGTGTTGAAGCAAACATATTCCAAAGCATGCTGAAGCTAAAGGTGCACTACGGTCCCACATCTTTCAGTTTTCATTACAAAAAAAAGGTGGATTATTGCCTATTACTATTTTAAAGAAAATAAAAAGATAGTAAGTTTGGACTGAGTTTTCTAAAAGGATTTGATTTTCACACTTTATCTTTAGACAGCCATAAGCCACTCCCATGTCTCACTTTACTAATTGGTTAAAATGATCTTGTTTCACTTTTTCACAGAAAAATATCCTGCTAGCATGTAGTGACAGGAAGAGCTTTTGCAAAGTAACAGCAAGCCAAAGGGAAGCAAAATGGCATACTACCCTACAAACACAGAACAAGCAGCAAATCTAAGGTGAAATGAGTATAATTAGCTCTTCAAAACTGCTGAATCCTGTGCTGGGAGTCCTGATGACCGAAGTGGAAGTGGATCAAGCTAGTAACACTCCAGAGATGAAGATAACACAGCAGTTAACTTCTGACAGAAATGCAACAAGGGCCAAATCAAGGAATCTTCACACACATCCGAGCACGAACATGGACCACTGCCCCTCATGCTGCCAAGGACAAGCAGCATGAAGAAAGGGCTCAAACACAACTTCAGGGCTCACAGCTCAGAAATGCTGAATTGTTCATGTAGCCCACAGACTTTCCTCTCTCTTATTTTACCAAAGCTTCAAATAAACTCCATTGTTTGGAAGGGGAAAATTTCCAAAAGGAACAAAAAATACTCTTCTCACACACAGAGACCCATCAGTGCATTCACACCACCTTACACCTTTACATACCAAAATTTAAAACACTGTAATAACTGATTCTCTACTAATCTGGAGAGGGGCTACAGCCATACAAAGGTATTTTCATCTTGCAACTACACGAAAACAAGCCAGGAACAAGCTCATTCCTAGGCTTATAAAACAAGCTTTTACAGATAATTATGTTTTATTACTCTTCATTTTATGAGGATTGTGTTATACAAAACAAATACCAGATGCCTATTTGTTGCATTTGGAGGGGAGAAGGAATCTCCGCGAGCACTGCTGTAAGCAGCCCTGCTTTTAATTAAACACAATAAATGCATAAAAACTAATATTGTTGGAAATCAGCAGGTAGGAAGCAAAGGGATGAATTGTAACTGATGAAAGACCCTCTCCACTCCAAGCTCCTGTGGCAAGAGCAGCCACTTGCCAGGCTGTTGCTCAGGGTTGGCGCTCTTTGAGCAAGGTTCCTTACACACACATTTCCCTGGAAAATGAATACCAAACTTTGCAGATAACCAAAAGCTTCAAGACAGAAAGGAAGGGGCGGAGGCAGCAGGATTGAACACTGCTTTTGTTAAAGAGACACACATGTACTTGGCCAGGAAAGTAAGAGTCAAGTAGCTTAAAGAAGGGGGAAGAGGAGAGAGAAGGCTAGGAGATGTGAAGGGATTTCTGGCAACCTTAAAATGAAGCAACCATCCAAAACTGGATGAATCCTTTAACTGTTGACTTGCCAGACTCGCACAGCACACTCCCAAATGACCTGAGAGAGTGTGCAGGACAGGACCCCATGCCTGAGACAATGGACACAAATCTGAAATATGGGGACACAACCAGAGGGAGACACACAAAGTTCAATAACAAGCAAAAATGGGACACAGTTCCTCAAGAACAGTAAAATGTAGCCAACTTTCCAGCAACTGCCAGATGTCAGCCATCCACTCCCCCAGAGGCAGCACTAGGAAATCTATTTCCCCTTTTCAATGGTGGTTTCCTTTTTCATTTTAATTGCATTAAGATTCAATCATGGGGTGACAATAAAAACTTCTTACTTAAGGCTGATACCAGCCCTACATTGTAAATCCAGTTTTCAACATCATGTCTGATAGTGCTTTAAAGGTCTGCAAAAGAGACTGAAATTGTGTATACAGGATCTCATTGCAGTGGGGAGTCAACTATTTTTTTAAGAGATTTTTAAGACATGGTGCAGCACTAAATGCAAGGTAAATAGCAGTGTGATGGTTTCCATACTTTGCTGCTCATTTTCAAGTTTCCATCTGTTCTAATTATCAAAGCTGAGGTTGGGTCTCTGCTATTATCCTCCACCAGCGCATATCCTCAACCTACTTCCTAATCAAGTTTGTTTACAAATATTCATTAAATTCTATGCTTTATTGGCCCAGTCATTTAACTGTAAGACCACGGTACCACAAGCTGCAATTACAGTAATCAGTGCATTGATTATTGTGAAACACAGTTACTCTGAGACTAAAGTTAAATAGAACTATTGCTGTAACCAGTAACTACACTAACAGGGCAACCTGGGATTCTTAGATCTCCAGTTTTATACCCAAATAACACAGACAACTACACTGTGAATTATTTTACTATGACCTGTGCCAGAAAGAATTTTTATGAAAAATGAAAGAATAAAAAAATCTTTTTGCTAGAAAGGACTATTATTACAGGCCACCAGAAATAGCTAATAAAACAAAAGCCGAAAACCTGTTTTCGCTGCAACTCACTAATGTTGTGATACAGAAAGCCAAGAGACAAGTATCCTAATGGCACCACTGGTTACCTTGGTTCTAGTCAATAGTAACTGAAAAGAGTCCTGTGAAAGGTGGCAGGTGCAGAGTGCAATAATTTTTTTACACCCTCAGGGCAAATGGTTAAGACAAGAACCAGGTCCCCTTGCACACACACAGAGCAAGAGCCAATCCAGACCATGGGGTGCTCAACCCCCAAGCTCCACAGCAAAGACAGAGCAGGGTATGAGGAAAGGCAGCAGCTGAGAAAATAACAAGCCCTAAGGTAAGCTACACAACAAGAGACATGCACATAGAATTTAAAGATGAGTAGGAATTTGGGGCTTCCACTGAGCTGAGGGGACCTCACATTGGGTGCAGAGCTTGGAGAGCAACACCCTTGTGGGGCTGAGCCATGGCCACAGGACCTGTTGCCAAGACAGGAAGAACATGCTGGGTCTCAAGCCATGCAAAGCCCCATCCAGGACAACCACCAGGCACTGCTCAGACCTTCTAAGTCTTCTCATCCTGCCCCCAGAAACACTTACAGGCAAACTGGACAGTAAGATGGTAGGTTGTTCTCAGATGGAGGTTAACAACCCCCTCCTGCTAATCTGCAGCTCGGGTACTTGTCTTCTCACATGCCACATCTGCAGAAGCCACCTTCCAAGGAACAAAGCCAAGACCCTATTACCACTCTCTGCAAGTAAATTTTGGGAAGGCCATAGAACAGCAATCGCTTTTGTGTGTGTGTGAGCTCACAAACAAACCTCTTTACAGCAGGGGGGTCATTTACAAGGAGGGATGAGCACTCCGTACTCCCCCATCCGCTCTGCCGTGTCACCCACCTGCCTTCGCACAGCCCCAGCCGCTTCGCGCTTTGATTACCAGAGCCTGCCCCGCCACCGCTTCCCTCCACCACTTTCATCCTGCCACAACAACAGCGCCGTGAAAAGACGGGGAGAAGGAAGAGGGTGAGAAAGAGAAATAAAAAGAGAGGAAAAGACACTCAGGGCTGGAAAAATCGACTTGATGGAGGAACCTGGAAAGAACTGACTTGCTGTCAGGCAGAGATGAAAGTGCTAGAAATAAGGGATGTGTTGTGTGCTTATTAAAACGGTGGCATGATTCTCATAAGGAAAGCACATCTCTGGCACCTGCTTGAAATCACTCCCATGAAAGAGCCACCCAACAATCTAGGGTGACTAAATTTAGCATCATTTTTATCTTTCGTCAAATACGCATAAGATTCTCAAGACATGCGTTTAATACAAAACTGTAATAAGAACTATTTTAAAATTTTGCTTAAACTGATCCACAGCACAGGCTGACCATCAAGCCTAAAGTGATGCCAAGTAGTGAAGAAAAACCTAAAACCAGCCTGAATTAAAACTTGCAGAACTGTAGTAAAAAAAGTAGACAGGGAAGGGGGGTGGAGAGCAGTTATGAAAATGCATGATTGCCTCTAATATTTCACCATCTTCAAAAAGTGTCGCCTTGAAATTCCTACCTGCTTCATTCACCTTGCTGCTATCAGATTTTTTTATTACCCTCACTTTTGAGGATTTGTCTGGCACTTAGTATGCAGGAGCAGTGCACAGGAATAGATCCTGCTGCCATAGATAATGCAGTTCTAAGGGAAACCCATCAATTGTTAATGGCCATGCAAATTGTTGAAACTAGAGAGTTATTCACAGTTATCTCGCTGTGATTTGGTAAGTGATCATGCCTGATGTGATCACTCACTTGATATATTATTCCATTACAATTCAAGTAGTAGCCTTAGCTTTTGGTTTTAGGGGGAAAAAAGCATGAGGGAGTATAGGAGGGTGAAGGGATGTTATTTGTTTTCAATTATCTTAAACAGTCATACATACCTTTTTATGCAAAGTATGATAAATCCCTGAGAGTACAGTCATGCCTTCGTGAAACATTTAAATCTCTCCGATCAGGAACTAAAGGAGTTTAGCATGCAACTTCAGACCCTGATTCTGCAAAGCACTTTTTCTTATGTTTCACCCACACACATGGTGTACACATCCTTTGTGGCACTGGATCTTCCAGCTTCAGGTCTCATCGTTTTACAATTTCTGATCAGGGTTTTCTACTCCTTATGCAGAAATTCGCTGACATTTAATAAGCTATAGGCATCTCCTCATATCCATAATGCATTCAGTCTCTTGCAACAGCAACTTACTGATCATTAATTTTCAGCTTTATTGCAGCTTCAATATATCAGCTGCTTTTTTCATCTTGTCTGAGATTTATTACTTTTAGCAAAGTGTACTTTGGGTTTTTTTATTTATTTTGTTTGCTCGTTTTTAAACAGCCCTTAAGGGGGAAATGCTACTCTTCTTTATACAGTAATTCTGAAATCACAGTATTAAAAAGTAAATCCTATAATTATGTTTCCCATTAGGATTAGATGAATTACATTTAATTAAAAGAAAAATCTGCTAGCACCCAACACAATGGTTGGTGGCAAATTCAGAAGATGAAACATTCATGTGTTTATCTTCCTGAAACAGCTGATGGAGTCTATGAGCAGACACACCCAAACAAGCCTTCAGAGATATAAACTCAGACATTATAAATAAAAATTTGTTTCTCCCTTCAGACAATGATTCTGATTTTTAGAAGCAGCCTCTGATTTTATTATTGCAGACTACAACAACTACAATTTTGATAAGCTTTCTGGTACTAACACACTGAACTACCTGACTGCACCAGGAATTCCAATATTGTGATAAAATGTCTGCAATTATTTACAAGGCAAAAACCAGTATCAGAAGTCAAGATCTTCTAGGAGAATGAAGAAAAACAGGATTCCTGACCAAACACCACCACACTCCCCTGTCTCCAGCAGTGCTATTGGTCAGGTGATGTTCTCCATCAGACTGAAGGCTCCAGGGGTCATAATGCACACTGCAGCTCTAGGAAACTATTTATACCATGCTCCTTTTTACAGCTTCAGAGAACTAATTATTAACAGGATAGGGTCCCTCATGTACATTCTGCAAACACTATGGCATGCATTTTTCCTTTAGGAATCTGCTGCTATGCACAGGCCGTCAGCATCACACTCTCGATTTTGTTTAGGGGCTGAAGAATGATTGATCTCATTGATTTATGTCAACAGTCTGACATAGCCCTATCGACCGGCGGTAATTTTGCAGGAGGAGCTGGGAAGGGAACTGGAGAGAGCATTCCCTGCAGCACACCATCTTGCCCTAAGAGAAAATGTTGTTAGAGATGCTGGTACAGCCATCAACGGGACCACACTGGGACTCAAATCGACACAAGTGAGCAATGAGACATTTCCCATGACCATGTTTATAGCAAATCCACTGCTAAACACCCAACTGTATAATTATAATCTATTACAATTATGCAAAGAAGTAACATTTCAGAAAGGCCTTCTCATTTCCCATTCTTAGCATTGAATACTTCTGTTTTGTAGCCAATCAACTAAATTAGCCCTAATTCTGTTTCATTCACAAACTCAAAGAGGATATTAGAGGGGGAAAAAGTGAACAAATAGGAAATTCACTTAGGAACTCAGGAATTACTTTGTTTTCATGTATTTTTGGACTGAAAACAATCATGAAGAAAAAAGTCAACCTACAGCAGAAGAGCTTCACTGAATTTGCTAACTGCACCAGAACAGCCCTTGGAGGAGTGATCAGGAACAGCACTGCTTTAGTGTCTGGAAAAGCAGTGGCCTTTGGTAGCAACTGAACAAAGCAAGGAGAGTTAAAAGGCTCATATACTAAACGTGACCACATATCCTCACCCAGGACAAGTTTCAAATCCCAAAAGAGCTTTTGTGGAAATTTCTCCCCACCAGATACATAGAGAAGAGCTGCTTTACAACACTGCTTCTGACAACTGTCACCTTTTATGGAAAATCACAATTTAGACTTACACTCACTGATGCTTCCCGAGAAGGGCATACAGAAAACATGAATGAGTAGTATTTCAGTCGTACACAGTGCTTACTCTAAACACTGCAAAGCACTAAAGTAACACCTGAAAATACTTAGGGAAGGCAGTGTTCTTCCCATTTTAAAAGCATATGGAAGTGTAACCATGGTGGCCAGCGGCAATCCTGGCTGTCAGACTGCAGTCTCGAGACCACATGCGCTTCAGGCAGGAGAAAAAAGGAGCTCCTGCAACAGCCCTGGCAGCACTAAACTTCACCCAGGGACTGCAGGAGCATGGAAAAGTCTGTCTTTAGTGGAGTACAAAATGGGAGCCTGATTTAGCCAAGACTAACACCCACTTAGCCTCCTGTCCACATTCTCGCCGAGGAGACAGCACTACACCACTCTAAAAACTGAGGTTAAATCTCAGCAAGAGGTGGGAAAGATATGTAGGGAAAACACAAGATGTTTAAAGAAAATGGCATCTTCTTTCTCCTGTTATTGAGGAGGCTTAACCCTCCTGACTGGCTTACAGTTATGTTTTCTTACTCTAAGAAACGATAGCATTTTAGGAAGTTAGACTGCATTTGGAAAGTCATCAGACTGGCAGCACTCATGCCAGTTCTTTCCCAGCAAAGCAGTTAGGCACAACATTTTGCTGAGCTAGGCTCTCTGTTTCTTAAAACATTACTTCCCTCTTCTCATGTGAAACAAATCTCCCCTCTTTTGTTGTCATTTGGAATTCATTTCCTTAACTTGTTTCTCCTGCGTTACTGCAGTGTGGTGATCTCCCACCTCTCAGCCTCTAAACACCCTTCCGGGCTGTGGCACCCATGCCATAATACTAGGACAGTTTCTTTCAATGCATGGCTGTCAACCCTTATAAATTGTAATTTGCTCTATAAGTGGAAGAAAGGACTCCCACCGTGCTCTGGCTTAGATCTTTAATCACCCTTGTGTACACCTGGTGTCGCAGACACCTCCTGCCACAGATCCCTCCCTCTCTGCCTGCTTCAGAGATGTGGGGATGAGCTGTATAAGCATTACATAGCATTGCTGCTCCTAACACTTGACTGACAATGCTCCTAAATGAAGGGCAAAATGGGAATGATACATGTTCTGTTTCCTCCTTGAATTTGGGTTGAATGAAGAGCCACACAAAATCTCACGTAAAAGCACTGCACAGCTGGATGAACAGAGGAAGAGAAACAAATCTACTGCTCTGTATTAGAAGAGAAGGTTTGGAAACCTATACGTCCAAAATACTTGGCAATGCGGAAAGCTGCAGAACCTTAAATATAACCTGAAGTTATGCTCACACATTCCCACAGGCTAAACTAATCTCCATACAACATGGGACAGGAGTATAAATCTTGCATCATCATCTAGATACAGCCAAGTCCTGGAGAAGTCAGTCTCAGCAGCTCAGAACACGGCATTTAACTCCATTCATAGGCCAGACGTTTATCCACATACCTACTGATTATTTTCCTCTGGTTAGCAAAACAGTTTGTTTACCCCAGACCACAAAACTCTGCGGATTTTCTGAAAGAAACCCTTCAGAGAGAAAAACAAAACAATCACAGATAATACTCCAGAAATCATCAGATTACAGCACATTCTCTTCACTCACATCTGTTGAGCAAATAAGTGCTTCGTGCTGACCAGCTTCATTTACTTCCCTCTCCCGCAAGCTGCTGCTGGTTTACTTTCCAGTGGGCTGTTCCAGGGCTGTATGTGGGGCAAAAGGATTATTTCCAGCCGAGTCAAACCAGTAGTCTCCTTTGCTTGAGTTTGTCTTGAGCTGAAACTCCTCTCATTTAATCCCATCCTCCCAGGAAGATGCACTACTCAAGAGCTGCACAGACATAAAGAGGTCCACAGCTGAAAACACTCAATAATGCAGCATGGAGCACCAGGCAGCTGCACACAGCCCCCCAGGAGAACCCCAAATTCAGCCACCTTTCTCCCTCAGGAGCAGTTTCGCTTACCTTATGCCACTACAAAACATGCTGCAGAAGTCGGAGTTTGCCCTGTGAAACACCCAGCCATGGAGGGCAAGAAGGCAGGAGCATTGCAGGATGCTCTGCAGCACCTTCTCATTGAGGGCACAAGAGGATTTTGTCTTCCAGTGTAGTTGGAAATGTTACTTTTAACTGTTGTGATCTGGGTTCAAAAAGCCCTCCAAACTAAATATTTCAAGATTAATTCTACTTAAAATTAAAATGATGACTCAGATAAACTTTTTTTAAAGTTTTGTTCTATCATCATGTCTCTTCAGTGATGAGTATTTATCAATAAACTGTCCTAGAACAACTTTCCTAGGCAGGAAAAAATTAAAGCAGACCCCTCCGGCCATGAAAGCAGTGTTCACCTACATTCTGCATGCAGAACACACCTGCTGCGGACCAGATCACCCATCTACTGTAATGCTTTGTCACCACAGAGCCTCATAGGAGATGCTTCATAGAAAGACCTGGCGCAAGTAATTATAATAATAACTCGCCCCACGAGAAAACTTAATTACTTGAGGTGAGGAGGGCACCTGGTTTGATGCCCTTGGGCAGGGTGGGCTCCTCTGCCAGTGCCCAGCCCTGCTCACCCGGCCACACACCCCAGGCACAGCGCACGTGGGGGAACACACTCATGCACACACTGCCCCTGCTCTTGTGCCTCCACCAAGAGGTGCAAACGTTCACACTGCACCGATGGCTGTGAGCTCAGGAATGCTCCTGTCACCCCTGCTCCTAGTTCCTGCCAGGGCATCAGCCTGGAGCCTCCCAGGTGGAAGCAATACATAGAGAGCACGAGGAGGAACACAATAGAAAAAAATCCTGTATTTCTCAGATATATATTAAAGCTTTGTTATTTACCTGCTTATTGCATTTGGGATAAACGTATCGTAAACCAGGCAAATTTCCAGTTTCTTGAAAATCGATATTAAAAATGTAGACTGGTGGTGATAGGTCTCTGCAGGAGGAGCCAAGATGCTCTGGGAAAATGCCCAAGCTCTCTGAGTAGTTTTTGAGTTTTATCCAAGCTCCCAAAGCAGCCTGGTGATATACAAGGTGCACAGACTGGTTTCCATCTCAGTTCCGATGTCTTGAACAACAGCCACCCAGAACCTGGGCATTTCTCAGACCTGTCCTAAATAGCTGCAAATGATCTGACTTGTGAAAGCTATCACATCATTCAAAAACTAATCCAGTGACAGATTAACTGTGGCATTTACATTCGTATTTTAATACGATACATGGAAGCTGAGTATGTTGAAAATACAAGAATTTCACCTTTGTTTGAAACATGCATATACCTGCATGTGCAGCACCCAGATCGTCATCACATGTTGGGTGGGCAAGCCTAAGCCTCACTTCACATTCTTGTGCCAGTCTTGTGAGTGGCAAACTCATCCCTAGTGTTTACTTCTACCATTTTTTTTTTTCAATATGTGTATTTTATTCCTGATGGGAAGGAAACAAAACTAAAACTTGCTTTTTTTTCCCATTCTGTGCCTACTGCATGACTGTGACCTTTACTCAGGATTTTCAAGGGTGGGAGGCTCAGTGGTGATTGACACACATTCCACCAGTAGAGTGCACACCAGGTAAACTTATTGGGTACCAGGCATCAATGAAAATGTTCAGCTGGATATATTCACCTGCAAAAGCACACATACAACCCTGCCTGCTGTCAATGTGCGCCCTGCAGAGATGTCTCACAGGTGTGTGTTGTTGTTCTCTCCCTCTTCTGCCACCACCCAGCAGCTCCAGGTAGACCTCTGAGCAACTCCTTCCATAGGCTCCTCCTCTACCACATGCCTCCAACCTCCTCTGGCAAAGCCAGTCCCACCTCATGAGGTCCTGTGCACTTTCCTTCCTTTCTAAGCTCCATCACAATCACGTAGGGTTTTTGAGTACTGACTAGTCAAAAAACTTAAGGCTGTAGAGAATACCTCACTATACTATTTGTCCTCCGCCATTTCTCCAAAAATGCCTTTTTTATCTCTCTTCCCCTTCTCCATTCCATTCTCTTCAACCCTGTTCATTTTGTTTTGTTTTGTTTTTTCTCCTTTGTTTCATTATCATCATTAACTTCAGCTATCCTGCACGTTTGAGGAAGAAGTCTCCTTGAATGAGCTTCTGATGAGACCTTATATTTTTTGATAGCATCACCACTGCCTTCTCCATCTTCCAAGGACAGAGGTGCTGCAGATCAGGGGATATGCCACAGACAACATTATTTACTTTCCTAGAAAGATCCTCATTTTGGTGCAAATCTCTTCTCTGCATCTGGCTTTACTAGAACATTGCATTCCTCCGTTTCTTTCAGTATCTGTAGTCATTTATATTACCTTCCAAAAAGTAATTATTTGGAACCAGTTAAGCCTGTATATGAATTCTGCCTTTGTTTAAAACACATTGTACATATGTATATATTTAGACTGTCATTAAATATTTAAGAGGCTGTCTTCAAACTTCAGCAGCAGCAGTGTTTATTTGGTTAACCCTTTGTGAAACAGAAAGCTTGAGGTAAAAATACTATTATCATGGAGGAACTAGAAAGCCCAACTGCCCTAGTGTTGGGTGACAAAGCCAACTCTGACAACCAAGGACATCATAAACAACCAGAGGTTTTCTTTGTTTTCCTTTATATCCTGTTTGCTAGTAGTCTAATCATGATAATGTAATTCATTTCAGTCTGCATTAACTTTATCTGCTGAGATGTATAACTAGGATGCAAATTAATTAGCTGTGACATACAGATAGATCCTTTAACACAATTTACAGAGTCAAATACACATCCCTCCTTCCCCTTAGTGAAGTAAGATATTCTACATGTTTTTCCACAAGTCAAGAAGTCACCTTTGTTGGTTTCTTCAATCTCCTAGAGAGGAAACACCACATCCTGCAGACAGGTGAACCTGGTGTGAACACAACACCAAACATCACATTGTAGATGAAACCTCATCACAAGTAACCTGCAATGTATGCTGGCCCCAAGCATAACACAACATAACACCGCTACCATGCTGACATGAGGTTAGCATGTTTTAAGATCTGGTCACCTAATTTACCTGACTCTTCAAGGCCTTTATCCAGACCAAATCATTCATATTTCATCCTGGCAAGGACAGGTATCTCAGGACCACTTCCCCATGGCCCTCACACTCCTGTCTTTCACTTGAAGTGCAACAGGGTAAGCATCACAGCAAAGGATGGGAAAATTGGCACAGAAAAGCACAATATGCAACGCCAACTCTATATGGATATGCAAACAGATGTATCATGGAGAGTGTTTTCCCTTTAGATTAAAACCTCTAGGATACATTGTTAAATTCAAGCCTAAAACACCTCACAAGAGCTGCTCAGTGTGCAGTTTTCAAGGCCCAGATGTATTTAGAGACATTTCTTTCCCAAGCAACCACAGTCTCATTGATGATCAGAGGCTGCTTTAGGTGGGATGAATAACGGAGACCCTCCTACAGCTTTTCACACCTGGGTTACAGATCAGCACCGAAGCATTTCAACTGCCTGGCTTCATTATGTTGTCGCACTTCATAGAGGGTGTGGAGCAGCAGGCATGGTCCCTGTTTGCACAGAGGAGCCAGAGCACAGGGGCCACGGCTGCACGTGGTGCTGGGAGATCAGCAGATGGCATACTTTGCTGTGCATCGGCACCAAAGCAGGAGCTTGGAGGGGCAGCAGCAAGCTCGGGCAGGTGCACTCACTCCGATAAGGTGCTGGGCCAAAGAGCTTCAGCATTTGCAGTTGTTCAGCAGGGCAAAGCCCGTTCATCGCAGCAGCCCGACCATGGATTCAGCCTGCCTCAGTTCTTGGAGTAATCTTGATTTCTTGTTAGCATCTCTTTTTAGTCGCTGTCTTTAACAGCAGCATTGCAACAAATGTTGAAGCCCCCCCACACCACCACAGACACGGCCTCATGTTAGCAGCAAGTATACTTTTTGTATGAATAGTACAGCATACCAGTTGGGCTCGTGCTATTATATCCCCTGAGGGTTGTTATGTACACATTTCACTACAAAATAAGTGGCAAAGACACTTTAGGAGGAGCAGAACTCATGGGAAGAGGTCTATCTTTTATTAGACCAAATGGCATAGCTGTAAAAAAACTGATTCACGTCAAACCACAGGCGGGTATGTTCAGTTTTATGACAACCTGACAGCATGCGTGCTGTATATGCAGCAAATAACCAGGGCTTTTCCCATCAGTAAATTAGCTCCAATACCGAGACCTAAAAACCAAAAACCAGCATAGCCTGCAAGGCTGCAATTGTCAGGTCTCCCAGCTTTCCCACAAAATAATATTCGCTGAAGGAGATTACAAGCCAAAGGGACTCCCGGGTGACAAATAACATGATCTTAGCTTAGTCTCTACTGATCACCCGGCACTGCTGCTACATGTATCGCTTCCACGTGTGCATCGTTTCACCATTCGCCCATCGCTTTTCTGGAAGTGAATGGGATTGAAAGTCCACTGTGTTTGCACTGCTGTTTCCTCCCCCCCTGCAGCAGAATTACAGTAACCGAAAGGTGAGCAGAGTTCACACAGGCTTCCCGGCTTTGCGGTGCTGACCTTCCCCGTCTCTCCCAAACCCCTGGGGACAGTTTCGGTGCAGAAACAGGCAGCCAGTAGGAAATTTTCATCAGTATCAATGACAACGTAGTTTCTTCCCAAGTCCTCTCCAAAAGTATTTTTCCACCCACGTTCCCCTGTGCACCACAAAACCCTCCAGCCGCTGGCAGCAACGCGTGCAGCTCCACTGCACACCACTCAGTGCTGTGCAGCTGGTCTGTTTTAATTCAGCGTCTAATTCCTGCTATCCAGGAAACATTCTCATGTGAAAAACTTCATCTATAAGCACCTACTTTGCAGCAAACATAGTGGTGGTCGGCATTTAAATTAATCTGTTGAAAACGGCTTAGTCAGCATCGCAGTCCTAGAGGTAATTCCCAGGAAGCGATTTTCCCGGCAGCTATATATACAAACCTAAAAAGCAGACGGAAGACAGGAGCAGCAGCACAGCGAGACAAAATCTGGCTACACTGTGACATTACCATTGAAAAAAAAAAAAAAAAAAACAAAAGCCGGGGAAAGTCAAGGAACCAAGCGTTCACAGAAAGCACACGATGTAATCACATCACCAGTGTATCCTCTCACATGTGAAAAACAGAAACTCGGACACAGGACACGAGCACAGTCAGCATTCCTTTTTCCTCCTTTCTTTACTGATGCTGCGCTGATTTGAACTGAGGGGAAAAATACGGCTAGCCAAGTTACCGGCTTATCTGTGGAGATACGCAAACACCGGCCACATGCCGGGCAGTGCTTCTTGGAGAGAGCATCCCAGCCATCGCCCTCAGCAACCAACCCACTGCGGGATCCAGGCTCACATGCGACCTGGAGAGGGCTAAGGACTCGTACAAACTTTGTCTCAGGGCAGGGAGGGCACAGGGCATCCAAGAGGCGCTGGGGAGACAAAGGGCAGTGCCAAATGCCAAAGCATCCTCCAGCAGCACCTCCGCCGCTGGCCACGTTTGTGAAGCCAGCGGGCTGCGGATGCAGGTCATCAGTGCCCGGGCTGCAGGACACCGCATCGCCCTTCAACGCCTCCCCGCCCGCTCCCCCGACCACGGCACCCCGAGCCAGCCGGCAGCCCCACGGGCGGCGAGGGAAGCCACCGACATGCCCAAAGGAGAGGTGGAAGCTTTTCCACTGGCCACTGAGTGCGCATCGGCACACATCTGCTCGCATCTGCCCGGTGGCCGGGGCCGCCTGCAGCGCCGGTGTGTCCCTGGGGACACGAGCACGGGGAAGGGGCACCGCTCACTTACTTTTCGTATTCGGCGTTGTCTCGATCGCAGCGCGAATCCTTGTGCTTTTGCCAGTCTTTGCCATGCTTGCAGGTGGTCAGGAGGACAACATCCTCTCCGTTATGGACGTGATATAAGGCATTCCTGGTGTCTGACCCTATCCCCGTCAGGTACCTCTTCCCCTTGAATACCAACATGTACTTCCTGAGAGGAGGGATGGTGTTAAACCTCAAAAATCCCTTCTCCCCTCCTGTCCTAGGATGATCCTTAGAAAAGAGCGGGATAGAAACGTCAAAGTTGGGTCTGAAGTTTTCAGTACTGATGCTGGCTTTAGCCAGCATGGCCTGGCCAATGTCGAACCCCACATCCTCGGTGTAGTCGGGCCAGGTGCCGGAGTATAAATTAAAAATCAGGTGGTTTCTGCCGTTGTTCCACAGGTGGAGGCTCTGCACCTTGGAGCGGAGGTTGTGCACGTACTGGGGGGAGAGCTGGTCCCGGTCCAGCGTGTCCAGGCTGAGGACGAAGAGGCAGGCCTGCCCGGGGTCCGAGGTGTAGAAGCGGGAGCCCTCGATAGCGGCCAGGACGTTCTGGTAGCTCTCGGCGATCTTCTCCCCCTTCTGCTGCGGGTACACGTAGACCTTGAAGCCGTTTTTCCGGCACTGGGCGAAGTCGAAGCAGGACTCCATGCGGCAGCGGCGGCCGCGGTAGAGGCCGGC
>VXAU01000813.1:0-10165 GCA_013399695.1 Formicarius rufipectus | reverse complement strand
CGGCCGCGGACGGACCGACCCCGCTCTGTGCCGGCGCCGCCGCTGCTGCCGCCCCCTGCCGAGCGCGGCGCCGCCGCGTTGGAGCCGCCCCGGGGCTCGGCTGCGCACCGCGGAGCAGGCACGGAACCGTGGCTGAGACCCAGAAACCCAATTGCGAGGGGCCTGGGAACGAGCGTCCTGTGTGGCGAGGGCAGGGCCGGGAGGCGCGGCCGCTGTGCCAGCGGGGAGTGGGGGGCTCGGCTGTGCTGGGGCTCCCGCTGCCCCAGCCGTCGCCGGGGAGCGGTGGGGTCCGTGTCCCCCAGGAGCAGGCCCTGCGCTCCCCTGGGGCGGCCTCTCGGGGCCGGCCGGCTGCGAAACGATGTCGGTCGGGAGCTGCCTCAGCACCCAGCCAGCCCCGCAGCTACGTGTTTGTGCTGAACCTCGCCCGCTCCGTGGAGTCTAGTTCCCTCTCCAGCAGCCGCCTGTGTTCTGGCGAGAGCCCTCTTCGCTCAGGCTGGTCTGTGCGGTGGGCCCGGGCTGGGGCACAGCGAGGAACCCCAGCTTCTTCCAGCACCCACGGCGCTGGAAGGGGTGATGGCCCCGCGGATGAGCGTGTTTGTGTCAGTCCTGCTGGCTCATCAGATAATAGTGGGGAAATGAACTGAGATTAACTTGTGCAAGACCCTGGGTATCGGCTTAAGGCCTGTCCCAACATCCTTTCCTTGTCTCTTATATCCAGCATTAAAACTAATGGATTTGCCTTCCCTGTGTTGCAATCCTCTCTCCGACTGCCAGATAAGAGGGGTCTTGCACCTACTGAGGGACAGAAACCCTGTATTGGCCAAAAGTTTCCTCATTCCTGGGATCTTCCATGCATGTCCTAGGAATGAGCTGAGGCTCCTATTGTGTCCTTTTCTCCCTGCAGTGAATTGAGCTAGAATTGAGAAGGAAAAATGCAAGGCAATGCGTGTGAAGACAGTGTACCTCTTCAGTAAAAGAGGTGAGATCCTACTATGGAAGGGTGCATTACTGATAGAAAATGAGGGTCAATCCTGTGGTTGGAGCCAAGGGAAGACAGTTCCCTTCCAAAATAATATGATTGTAGGGAAGACTGTTGAAGGAAGAAGTTGAGAATAATTTTTTAAAAATCAGATTCTGAGAAGAAAGTCTGATCTATGGCCAGTGTAGATTTGGTAAATGACCTAAACGGGGAAGTGGAATTAAATATTCATCTATTTGTTAGCCCTGTAATCCTTCTCTGAAACATTTGTCACAGCCCACGTACCAGAACTGTGATGCTGTTCAGGACAAAAGAGGTCAGCTTCTTGAAAGGTGAACCAAGGCTGCTCACAGAGGCACCTTCTGTCAGGTGCAGGAAGGTGGAATCCCAGTACTGTCTGCACATTAAGCCTCTGGAGACCAGTTTCAAACAGCAAATGAAGGCTGTGAGCTTTGCTGCCTGTGTCAAGGATGGTAGCTGTCACAAATACATTTTAAGGATGGGGTGCTGGCAAGCACATGATACCAAAGAACTGCTCCCCACAATAGGGAAGTGTAGGAGGGAAGTGAACACTGTTGGGTTTCCAGCTGAATTGCCCTGTACTTCAGATACCCAGGCTTTTGCCCACTTCACATCAGCAGAGAATGCTTTGGTTTTAAAAATATTTGGATCTAGAAAAAGGCTGTGAAGTTGTCATTTTACACCACAAAGAAATAAATCACTGCTACAGGCTTTATCTGTATGATTGCTCCAGAGAGATCTGGATGCCATCATGGCAGGTGAGACCTACTTAGGTGTGTGCATGCCTGCAACTGGGTAGAGAGCAGCTATAGGGTTCAGTTGCCTTTTTGAAGACCTTTCTAAGCCATCACTCACAGTTTGTAATTTTCCTATGTAACAGACTGAAATTAGCCTGTCTCCAGCCCACTTCATTGTTGCTGCTTGGGCCCTGTGGGCAATGTGGCAGGCAGCAGGAATCACACAGCCTTTGGCTCTTTGGCTGGAGGGTTATCCACAGTCTGGGTAGGTGCTGGAGGCAGAGTGCTCCAGAAATGGAAGCCTACCTTTCTCTGGGGTAATAATTCTGCCTGCATCTGCTTCCAGGCAGGTGGATGGTGGAGCACAAACCAGAGTATCACAGATATCCTGCCTGGAGAAAAGGAAAGGTGAAAGGGTATTTCAGTGTATCCATGTGGCAAGTACATGAGTCACAACCTGCAGGTTTGGTCTGGCCACTGCTGTCTGGTAAGGGTCTGTAAGTTTGCAGGTGCCTTTTGACCCTGGTTCGTTACCCTTTGCACTCTTCCAAATAATTTATATCTTCGTATATCTGGCAGTTGTCTGGGAATCTGTCCAAGCCTTCAAATGAAAGGCCAGGAGAGGGAATTGGTTTTCTATTTCTGGCTTTGCAACTTAACACCTGCCCAATCTGTGGCAAGTCAATTGGGGCCAAATTCTTAGAGGATTGGATTAATGTGTACTCTTCATTTTGGGTCTTTCTGTTGGTGTCTAGCTGTAGCTTTAGATGCTTTCAAAATTTAATTGCACAGAGTTCCTGGCTCAGCTTACACCTAAATCTAGTGGTACCTTCCTCTCTTTCAATGTGAGAAATGTCCTGTCCTTGACCCATTTGAATGCGTGCTACTTTTGCTGCTGTTGAGTAACACCCATGACTGACACACTAGGCGTTAGATGTTTCTCCATGAGGTTCAAACCTGAATGTAAAAACTTGCTTCTTGGATTGAAATCCACTCAAAACATAAGAGGAAAATGCTGAAATTCTGGGGGGGTTTTTAATGCTGCTAACTGTGCTTGAAGTGTTTACCCGAGTAGGAGCCCTAGAATCACCCTCTGCCTTCCAGGAGAGCATCCTCCCAGAATGGGTGGAGTGGAACTCCCATCCTGAGACTGACTTATTATAGGCAACTATCTGGGGCAATCACCCAATTGGCTTACTTGTGGGCCTCATATTTCCAGCTAAATGGGGTTGATAATGCTTTCTTGGCTAATAGGACTTTATCAGAGCTGATTTATCACCATTGTCAAGTGTGTCATGATCCTAGGGGAAAAAAACAGCGTGAAAACACAGTGGAGCTAAGATGTTTGGGAAGGGCTTATTGACAGACACGTGCAGTTAAACATTGTTACTCTGTTGCTTAACTCTGTGCTCAAATCACCGTTCTTTGTGCTACAGTGTGCTTTTGCATGGTGAAGTGCAAGGAGGATTTCCAAAGAATGAAGCAAAACCTTGCAGAGCTGGCAGCCTGGAGCTCCAGCCTTGGCTTTGTGTTTATGAGTGTGGTTTCCACAGATGTTGAGGACCTACAGATGCCACTTTGGTTTGGGCGATTATACGCAGATTGAAGAGCAAAGTTTTTAACAGAAGTCCTCACCTGAAGGCTGGGGGAGAGGATCTGACTCCTGTGTGATGATTGCTCACTTGGTGGGAGCCTAAAAGGTCTCTGGGAGGCAAAGTCAGTGTTCTCCTTTTATTCACTAGTCAATGAGGCCAGGTTAAACTTTGGAAAGCAATTTTTGAAGCCCACTTACCAGTCTTTAAAGATTTAAGGTTAGCTTACAAACTGCCTCTCCCTTCAAGTAGCCTTTGCCCAGGGTTGTGTTTTTTATCATAAAATGAAGCAGAGCAGGTAAGTAGGGAAAGGCAGAACAGGCTTTCAAAGGTTGTTTGTGGAATGGTAATACTCTGTTAAAATTATTCCTCATCTTAACTACAGAAATTAATACTAACACTATGGTTGTTTATTGTCTCTTGGTAATATCACATGGGAATAAAAATATCAACTCTTATCCATTGAAATAGCAGAGATGTAACTGTTCGAGCTTTGACATTGCAACAGCTGTTTCTCCTGTCCTCAGAAATAATTGGCTGTTACAGAGGCTTTTTAAATGTGAGAAAATCACAGTGGTTTTATAATTAGTTTATTTTTAAGGAAAAACATAACTGCCCTTTGCTAAGAAGGTGAGAGTTTCAGGTGGGATGGAGAGATAGCAGTGTAAGCACCTGATTTACTATGACATTAAACAGATAGTAAAACCAGAGGCTTATAAATATTAAGATCTTAATCTCACAGCAGAGCTCTGCTGGGGAAAGACAGAGACAAACAAGGCTTTGCCTGAATCTCGCTGTAGGGTCAGGGCCCAATGTGCTGTGTTACAGAAGCAGGATGACTCTGCTGAGTGGGTCTGAATACAAGCAGCTGGCTCTGACAGTAGCTTTGTATGAGATTCATCAGAGGATTTAGCACTCTGTGGCTATTTTGAGTGCATCAACTCATAAAACTCTCTCTCTTTGGGTACAGCCTAATTTGGAAACACCTTAAATCCATGCACATCTAATGTGGTGGGGTTGGAAAGGCTCCCGGGCTGCCTGAATGCCTGCTCTCAGGTGTGATCAGCATTGCAGGTGGCTTAGGGGTGACAAGGTCCCCAGGTCCCACCTGGCTCTCCCTGCACAGAGCTGGTGGCCTAGTTCCCCACCTGAGTTTAACTTTTCCCTTCACACCCCCTGGGAAGACACTTGGCCAGCATCTGCTCTGGGGAAGGACATCCTACTGGGCAGGAGGGCTAGCGAAGAAGGAGTAAGACAGGAGGCATGGGCGCCAGGAGAGTGGCCAGATGGTGGGCAGCATCCTGCCACAAGCCCTGCAGAGGTTTTGTGCCATGGGTTAAATCTTCACCACCAGTTTTGGGAAAGAGCTGGTAAATGCTTTTACATTGTGAGTGAGTTTGTGGCTGGGAATCCCCAAGGAAGGGAAAGGGAGGCATTGAGTGACTGCATGTGATGCCACTCTATCCCCAGTATTTCTCTAAGGGCTTTTTTAATTATCACTCTGCCTATTGCTTTGCCTGGCATGTCCTTGCGTTTTGCTGGTTGTTCCTTCCCCTCCTGTGCTGGATGGGGAGCACTTGGGGGCTTGTGCAGCCTCCAAGGCCTTTGCATGTAACCAGTTGGGCTTTGGCCTCCAGCCTCACTGGGACAAAGGGGCAGCTCCAAGGGCTCCTCAGACAAGAGCTACAGGGCTCTTTCCTGCAGCGTGTGTTTTCTCTGCAGGCTGCCTAATAAAAACTGTTTCACAGCAAAGGCAGGCTGGCGGAGGGAAAGCTCTTAGGCGGGTGCTATCCCTGAGAGCACCGGCAGTCTTAGCAAAGCCTATTTATTGGTACTTCTTTCTTTGAAGAGTAATAACTTCCAGATTTACTCCCTTTCTAACTGAGCATCTTTCCAAGTGGGTGTAGAACTATTTAAATAGCTTCTGTGGAGGTGGGATGAGAAATTGCTCTTATTCCATAGTCTGTAATCAGCACCAAACAAGCACTTTTCTCCACTGCACACACAAACAGGCAAGTATCTGCCAGCAGCCCCAGCACTTTAGATCTGATTTTCTGTCTGCTGGTGTAAGACACAAGGAATTCCACTAACATCAACAGGATTTCAATAGTGTAGTTTTGTTTTATTTTAAATCCTGTTAAATCTCCATTTATTTTTTACTACAGAGACTTGTCAGTGATTGCACTCCAGGAGATGAACCCCTGCCCCAGTGCATGGGCAGTGCAGACCTGCTGCAGCCCTTGCTGCAAAGCATAGCTAGGCTGTGGCACAGTTCTACACAGCCCATCACCTGGATTTTGGATGGGTCAAGGAACAGCTCTGTGACCTGCTTCTTCCCAGACAGCCAAACTGCTGTTTGAGTAGAGGAGGCTGTGGATGTTCCTGGAGTGCCCTCTTGGGACATCTGAAATTGGACCCTTTGCCTTGCCTGCTCACCTGGGGAAAGAGCCTCAAATCTGAGGGCTGGCAGAATAGACCCAGTGAATGGTAAAAGTGCAAAGCCCCAAACTCCTTGCCTGGAAGGAGCAGGAAAGTGGTGGGGAGCAGAGTACAAAGAAGCCTCAGGCCTTCAGAATTGGTTGAGGCAGAGGAGAACCAGCCTCCCTGGTGGCTTCCAGAGAGACCTCCTGCCCTACCAAGTGGAAGTGTAGCCACTCACCCCAACAAACCCCAACAAAAGTTTGGGCCCTTGCTAAGTCAGTTCTGTGGCTGGTAATATGTGTATTTTTGTGCATGGCTTTTTTTTCCTTCTGGTGCAAACATGGGTGGCAATCTGATTAGCTTATGATTCATGATTTGGCTAATGTCCCTACTTCCCCCAGTCCCCACCTGTTCAAATAACTACTACTGTAATGTAGGCTGTTAACTTGAAATAACTTTTCCAACCCTTTTGGTAAATGAGCTCTGGAAGCTGCTTTAAATCTTGTCCGGGAGCAGAAGTTGTAGTAATTTAACTTAAATGCTTTAAAAACCAAGTCATCCTAGTGGAAAACTCTGTGTGAGCATTTAGGAAGAAACAAGTTCACTGTGAGCTGTTCATCATCGATGAGCACCGTGATCAGACATGCTGTTCTGGGAGAGCCTGGTTTCCAGCCCCTGCTGCTCAGCACTACCTCTTGCCAAAGGCCATCCTCTCCCCATCTCTGCCACACAAAAATACTGCTTTTCACCCAGTCCTGGCAGCAGGAGCCAGGTGAGCAAGCCCTCCCCTTCAAGGAGTCACAGCTGATCCAGAATACTGTTCCACACCAGAGTTAGGAGAGGCTGCTCCATGCAGTTTTACTTCCAGACCTCAGCAGAGCAGAGGGAAAGCCTGCACAAGCAGCCATGGTGGGTTGAGGCTGGTGAGTTAAGCCAGCTCTCCTACTGTCAAATCAGTCAGCTGGGCACTGCACCTTTGGTCACCTGGTCCTGGGGCCACCACTCACCACCGCAGTTAACACAGCCCGAGTGGGTCACAGCGGTGCCTCTGTATGCCCTTCGCACCAGTTCAAACAGATCGATCAGGCTCACAGTAACTTCCCAAAAGCCCTTAGCTGTAAGCAATACANAAAAAGAAAAAGAAAAAAGGAAATACTGGAACCAGAGTTTGATTTATTCTATTCCCAAAAAAAGGTTTTGAAGCACACATGTATTTCAGCTGCCATGCTTGCAACCCTTGGGAAGACCATTACGCAAATCCTGACCTCATCCAGTCCTCTTCTGGCCATGAGTTCATCTGCAGTTTGCCTGCCTCATTCCCTGTACAACCTTCAGCTGCTGATTTGGTGCACTGTAGTGTGTTCAGCTCTCACTTCCTCCATTGCAATGGATGTCTAATCCCTCTCCTGTAAATTCACCCTTCTCTGGTGGCAAGTTGTCAGGTTGGGGTTTGCATGCAGCACTCAACACCATGGGCACAGTGCAGAGCCTCTGGGCCTCCCAAAACCAAGTCGAAGGCAGCAGGGAGAGGAGCAGTTGTGTGACCATGCTGCTTCAGTCAGCATCCAGATTTTGCACCAGGGGAGGTAGATGCTTTGCCTGTGGGTAAAAGCAGTAGGTTCACCATGAAGTGCCTCTCCATAGGTGGTGTGCTGATTTCACCCCTGGCAAACAGCAGTAATATAATACATCAAAGCTGGCTGCATTAATAGCAAACCAAGGGAAAGGATTTGCCATACATGCTAGCTACTTTTCAAATGCAAATGTCTGTTTTAAATCAGATTAAGAAGGAAGCCTAAAGAATGCCAATAATTAATACATGATAAAGGAATAAACATCCAGGGCATCAAAAGGTAAAACATAATCACAAAGATGAAAGCAATCCATCTTCTCCGTGCAACCTGCTCTGCTGCATGGAGGAAGTGGTTGTTAGTCCCCCTTACCATTTTCATATGTAGGTGGTGAGTGTAAATCCAAAGCATCTGCTGACGAAATAAGAAGACTCCTTGAATTCAGCCAGGGAAGTGGAGCATCCTTGGGCTGGGCTTGCCTGTGCTGGGCTGACATGAGCTCAGCTTAGCTCTTCAGGCTCCCCAGGTTCTGTGAGCCACGCTGCTGTGGAGAGGGAGCCTTTAGCAGTCAGTTCTATTCACTGGCATGACCTCAGTCCCTTCAGGGTGTGCACAGCTGGCTTCTGTGGCATTCAACCTATGAGGTGTTGATGGTGCTTAGGATCCCCAGCGAGCTTTGAGTGCATCTCAGAAATATTTTGACCTGGGTTTCCTGTCTCCTTTACCACACTTGGAATGCACACCAACCTCTCCCTCTCTCCCCTTGCTCCCCTAGACCTGCACATTAAGTTACAGTTGGGGTTACAGCAGGACACATCTCCTCAATATTCAGTCTTTAAAGAAGAGAAATAGGAAACTTGAGGGAAAGTGGTAACAGACCTTTCATCTTTCATCTTTCTTTCAGTTCACATGGTGCTGGCCTGGAACCCTGGCAGTGCCCTGGGCTTCCTTCTTCAGCTGGTACTGGAACACCAGCACTCACTCTGGCTTTTTGAAGCTCACACAGAGCATTAGAATGTATCGGGCTGTGCATATCGATGACATCAGGGTTATGCAGGGCCAACTGGCCCACAGTACATGCATAGGGAGGGCAAGCTTTGCTGAAGGCAAGTGGACCCCACTATTAATGTATGGAAGCTGCTGCTCAGCAGTGAGCTCTTCTGCAACAGAGAAGTCCTGTGGTTGCTGGTTTCACTGACTGGTCTGTGTACCAGTTCCTGGATTTGGAGACCGCTTATCAAGTGGTTCTTTATTTTCAGCTCTAGATACCAGGAAAGAAACTGAGATCTCTTTCCAGACCTCTTAGGAGTCGTGTTGCTTAATTAAAGGTTTCCAAAGCTCCCAACACACAGTGCTTGAAAGTCAAATCATGGAACCACAGAATGGTTTGGGTTGGAAGGGACCTTCAACAATTATCAAGTCCAGCTCCATGCTGTGGGCGGGGTCATCTTGCACTATATCAGGTTGCTCAAAAGCTCAAAGCCCCATCCAAGCTGACCTTAATCATTTCCAGGGATGTGGTATCCACAATGTCTCTGAGAAACCACTGCCATTGTCTCACCACCCTTAAAGAATTTTCTCCTAATATCTCTACTGGGTTTTCATGGCACGGCTGTGGTAGTGGGGCAGCTATAGAGGTGGCTTCTCTGAGAAGCTGCTGGAAGTTCTCCCATGTGCAGCAGAGCCAATGCTGGACAACTCCAGGATGGACCTGCCACTGGCCAAGGCCAAACCCATGATGATGTTAGTAACACCTTTGTGATAACACATTTTAGAAGGGAAACTAAAAGTTATTGCACAGAAGTAATTACAACCAGAGAATAGAGGAGTGAGAATATGTGAGAGAAACAGCCCTGCAGACACCAAGGTGAGTAACGAAGGAGGTGCTCAAAGGGCTGGAGCATAGATTCCCCTGCAGCTGGTGGTGCAGACTATGTTCAGGCAGGTTGTACCTCTTCAGGCCAAGGAGGTCCATGAGGGTGCAAAGATCCTCCTCTAGTTCATGGATAACTCCACGCCAAAGCAGGTGGATATCCAAAGAAGGCTGTGACTCTGTGGAAAGCCTGTGCTGGAGCCTGTNCAGCCCTGCAGACACCAAGGTGAGTAAGGAAGGAGGTGCTCAAAGGGCTGGAGCATAGATTCCCCTGCAGCTGGTGGTGCAGACTATGTTCAGGCAGGTTGTACCTCTTCAGGCCAAGGAGGTCCATGAGGGTGCAAAGATCCTCCTCTAGTTCATGGATAACTCCACGCCAAAGCAGGTGGATATCCAAAGAAGGCTGTGACTCTGTGGAAAGCCTGTGCTGGAGCCTGTCAGGACCTGTGGCCCCGTGGAGAGAGGAGTCCATGCTGGAGCTGATTTGCTGGTAGGACTTGTAACCTTGTGGGGGACCCACACTGGAGCAGCCTGTTCCTGAAGTAGTGACCCTCATGGAAGGATCCCGTACTGGAGCAGTTGGTGTAGAGCTGCAGCCTATGGGAAAGACTCATATTGGAGAAGTCCATGGAGGACTGTGTCCCATAGGAGGGACCCCATGCTGGAGCAGGGGAAGGATTCCTCTCCCTGAGGAGGAAGGAGCAGAAGAAACAAGATGCGATGAACTGACCATAACCCCCATTTCTGTTGGTGGGGAAGGGGTAGAGAATTGGAAATAAAGTTAAGCCTGGGAAGGAGGGGGAAGGTTTTTTAAGATCTGGTTTACTTCTCATTATCCTGCTCTGATTTTGATTAGTAATAAATTCATCTAATTATCCCAAGTTGAGTCTGTTTTGGCCATGATGGTAATTGCTGAATGATCTCTCCCTGTTCTTATTTCCCAGAATCATGGAATTGCAGAATATGCCAAG
>VXAU01000812.1:744170-786478 GCA_013399695.1 Formicarius rufipectus | reverse complement strand
CAGGGGCGTGGGGCGAGTGCCGGGGTGTGGGGGTCTGGGGTTAATACTGGGCCACGGGTCACTGGGGGCAGTGGAGTGCTGGGCCTGCAAGTCTTGCTTGCCTTTTGGTTCAAACCGTGCCAATAAAAGGAGCTTCGTCCAGAGAAGGGAAGGGGCCCGGGAGGCCTGGTCTGGTGGTGTGGCCGAGTTTCCCTCAGAGCTGAGAGGCAGGAGCTGCTCCTGTGCACAGGGCACAGCCCAGGGGTGCCCTGGCTGGTGTCTCGGTGTGGGCTTAGAACCAGCTCTGAAGGGCTCTGTCTTTATCGGGTGTCCTCTGAAGGGTTATCTTTGTGAATAGGTGTCCCTGCTGGTAAAATAACTGTCGGTTCAAGTGCTACAAGTTGGGCCAAGGACTGGGCTGCCAATCTGGGAGATACTGCCTTTTCCTGTGAGGAAATAGTAAAACGCTACAAGGAGGGACAAAGCAAACCGGAGTGGTCTTTGTGTACATTGCTAGAGAGACCTTGCGGCTTTCCCGGCCTTCCACGAGCTCCTTTGGGACTGTGAGCCTGCCACGTGAGCAAATAGTGCCCTCAAAGGTGAGGGCCTGTAGCTAAACTACTGTGTGGTGCTGTGAAATGGGTTTGTTCACCTCACCTGGGGACCACTATGTGACAGCTCTGTTGTCTTTAGTGTGCTTGCTTACAAAGTGTGTGGTGGTGGCAGAAATGACAGGAATGACTTCTTTTTCCTGTGTGGACTTTGCAGGGTGATCTCATCAGCCTCAAGATGATCTTCATTGATCAGGAGAATGGGGAAGTTGCTGCTCCCAAGAGCCAGCCAAGGCTGCATTCAGGATCTTGTGGGTATATGCTGCCCTAAGGCAGCAAGGGATTGAGTGAAGGGCATAAATCATGTTTTATTATGCTGTTTTCAGTATTTTTCTATTCATGTGTCTGTTTATCTAACCAATTCTTCTAAGATCCTCAATTTCCATAAAAATGAAGGCAACTCTGCTTTTATCATAGAGGTGGCTTATGCTCGTGAGTTACGCATGGTGAACAGTGATTTCTGTGACAACCAGTTTTCCTGCATGTGCACTTACTGAAACGTTAGGGTTGATGTGGTGCTAAAGTTTGCTTTTTTCTTTTCCCCACTCCAGCAAAAGCCTTATCTGAAAGAACACAAGTTAAGACTCCACTTCCTAAGAAAATCACTGCAACCCCAGCCATGAGTCGCTCTGTCAGGAGAGCTCTGGGAAATGTGAATAGAACTGAAGGAGTCCTGAACAAGAAGACCAAGATAAGTCAGCCTTGCCCTGTGAACAAAGTGAGTACAACAATTTCTACTGCTCAAACAGTTGGGTCTATCAGTGCTGTTTTCATCATGAATCCAAAACATAGTCTTGTATCAATTACTAGGAGGAAAAACAACCCTATCCTAGCCAAAAGCAGGACACTTACATGGAAAGCTCTGGGGAAAAATAGTCTGAGTTAGTGTCCTAGTCACATGTTAAGTATTAAGAGTTTAATGGACTTCAGTGTTGTAGTATCACTTGTTGCCACTGCCTGTAGTACTGCACTGTATAAACTCAGCTGAAACCTGTACCACCTCCAGCTTATTTGTGTGGAAGGTGTTAGAATTTAGGCCTACCTGAGGACTGTATGGCAGGTGTGCTTGTCTGAGGAGCTGAATAGCACAGGAGAGCAATTACAGACATGATACAACAGCACAAATAATATGACTTCCTCTTTTTAAGGCTAAGGAAAAGGTTGGATTGGAAAGCTGCACTTCAGTGGCTCAAGAAGATTGTCCTGAAATAGAAAATATGTTTCCTTTTAATCCTCAAGGTAAGAACTATGGGTGTAAATATTAACCATGAGGCTTTCACAACTGTGTGCCACAGTAGCATGGACAGTCTTGCAACAATGCCAGCGAAGCCAGCATTGCATTTCTCCTGAGTCCTTTCTGAAACATAAGGGTGTTTTGCTGCTTCTGAAATACCATCTCATGCTCGTTTAGGTATTTCTAACTGTAGTAGATGTCTTAGACTGAGTCCATTATTGGGCTGGCAGGGAACTAGTTCCAAGTAGCCATGCTTTAGCCTCGCACTTCATTAGTGACTAGTAGATGAGTGTTCAGAGGAATATTGACCACTGGACCTCTTCTAAGGCTGTGTGCCAAGATGGTGATTTGGAACTGAAGAGATTCCTTCTGTTGTAGGACACAGTAGATGAAGATGGATCTTGTAAAACTTAGGCCAGCCCATTGCAGGTTTTCTACCTCAGCCCTTCACAGTTTGTCCTTATAATTTTCTTCATGTGGATGTGTGTGAAAAGTGCTGTGCCAAAGGCTTTGGTGTTGGTGAGACGTGCTGTGCTTGCTGAAGCTACTGAAAGCTGCTTCTTTACATTAGCAGTTATATTATGCAGTATAGTCATTTGCTAAGGGTTGGTAGGTGGGACTTTGTGGACAACTAAGGTGTAGCTGTAGATAAACCCCCCCAAAGGGGACTGTTGTATTGTGTTTTCCCACTTAATTTAATGCAGGGGAATTTGCAGTTTCCCAGGCTACTGTACACTTACAGACTCTCTTTCTCAAACAGACTTTGAGAGCTTTGATCTTCCTGAAGAGTACAAACTAAGCAATCTCAACCTGTGTGGTGTTCCCCTCATGGTATTTGAAAGGACATATGACAGATGTGTGAACATGGTTCCATCCCCTGTGAAGTTTGAACAGTGTGAATGGAAATCCAGTAAGTGGAAACTTAGCATGACTTCCAGTCCACACAGTGCTCCTTAGTGGTTTGGGAGGGGAGCCAGTTGGCTACAGCAGTGAATTCCTGTTGCTGTCAAAACTACCAGAGCAGTGCACTGGTCTCAAACAGCTTCTGGTGTAGTCAAGCTGAGTGCAACTGGTCAGCCCTACTGGTTCAGGTGGTGGTCTCAGTGATGCTGCTGAGTTATGGCTTAAGTCAGCTGCCACTAAGCATCACACAGCTGCTGACTTGCTCCTGTGCTGTGGGATGGGGAAGAGAAAATGTGAAAAAAACTCATGGGTTTGAGAGAAAAGCAGTTTAATAACTAAAACAAAAGTCATGCATTCAAGCAATGCGAACCAATTAATTCACTGCTTCCCATGGGCAGGCAGGGGCAGCAGGGCTCCATCACATATAATGGTGGCTTGGGCAGACATGCCATAACTCCACATGTCCCTCCTTCATTCTTCCCCCAGCTTTATGTGCTGGACACAATGCCATGGTCTGAGGTATCCCTTGGATCAGGTGTGGTCAGCAGTCCCAGCTGTGCCCCCTCCCAGCTCCTTGTGCAGCCTCAGCCTCCTCGCTGTGGGATCAGGAGCAGAAAAGACCTTGGCTCTGTGTGAGCACTGCCCTGCACTAACCAAAAGAACCCTGAATTACCACCACTGGTCGCAGCACAAATCCAAAACACTAGCCCATATGAGCTACTGGGAAGAAAATGAACTCTGCTTCAATGGAAAGCAGCACACTGAGCAATCTTTTGTGGTGCTTTGCAAACTGGTCAGTTAGGTGGGATTAGTTTATAGCATAAACCAGTATTTTCCTTAGTCATCCAGGAGGTTTATTCTGAGCTACTATGAGCTAACTTGTGTTAGTGTCCATTCTGAGTTGGAGAAACTGATTTAATTTCTTTCTCACTCCCAGATTTGCTACAAGAATCTGCTGACTTCCTTGCTACCCTGGATGAACTTGTGGTTGACATGCCACCTCCACTTTATGACTCTGAATGTGTGTTCTGAAGTTTCTGTTGAGTTCAAATTTCATGAAGTTCTGTGTTTTAATAAAGTCTACTCTAACCTGTCTAATATTGGACTTGTCCATTCTCAGTAGGCTCAAGATGTAGGTAAGATATTGAAAAGATGTTGAAAAGGTTATCTGACTAGCAATTTAAGCAGAGCCTGGATAAGCTTGTAAGCAAAACTATAATACACTGTTGTGAACCATATCTGGGTGTTGGTACCTGCTAGTTAGACTACCTGGTTGTAGTAGGTTGAGGTTCTTCTGACCTCATTGTTTGCATTGCTTGATCCCTTAAAAACACCCAGGGGTTTCAACCAGTCTAGTGTAAATCGAGCCCTGGAACTGGTGCTCTTCCAGCATTTTTCCCTTGAACTTGGTTGCTCTTCACAGTGGTTGCCTGAGGTGCTGTATGCTGTGTTCTTATGCAGCTGTAGACTCCTAATTGTCACAGCGTTGTGTGGCTCCAGTGGCTGGGAGCTGTTGTGAAACTTCAGAGAATTCAGAGAAATACCAAACTAAACACAAAAGATGCAGTTAAGCAAATTGTTTATAGAGATTTCAGGGTTTGGCTGATCCTTAACTGCATTTTAATACTTTTTTTTTTTTTTATTCTTAAATAACTTGTCTCTACTGAGATAAAAGTTTGGATACAGTCTACCAGCCATAGGAGTTAAACAGTAGTTGCTATAAAAGAAAGTGGCAAAATGCATTTTTGACTTTGTCTTTATCGGTTCTAACAAGCTGGGAGCAAACAGTCCTGGCTGGTTTGTGCAGAAAGATGCCTGTTAGCTAAGGCAGTGAAGGTGGTCACACTGTGCCCTCGTGTGGCCACTGTTAGGCAGCCACAGAGGTAAAAAATGTCGCTGGTTCAGAGGGGTTTGCATTTCATTCAGCATGATAGCAACCTCCTTTTAAAAATATGATTAGCCACAACTGGGATTCTGGACCTGCTGCTTGTGGAAACTCCAGGCAGGAGAAAAAGTTGTGATTCTCTCTGGTGGATTTTGTTTATTTTCAGGAAAAGTATCAAGTTCTGTTCATCTAAACATATCCAGTAGCAAACAGCTCTTTGCTCTGAACCTCTTCTCAGCTTGAGAGCTTTGTCCATACTGTTTTCTTCCTAAGGCTGTTTAGGTGTTGCCTAATCACATTCCTTCTTAAATAATACACAACCTCTGAGAGCTGCTTTTAGCAGCTGTGTGATCCTTTGCTTGGAGTAGAGCTTATTATGTTTCATCTCCTGGATTTTGTGAAGCAGCTTATAAATTCTTTTAAGGTATTTTAAATAGTTAAAAACTCCCATTATTATGAAACCAAGACTTCTAATTCCAAAGGTGACTTACAAAACCTTGCTCCATAAAACTTCATTTAGTAAATGCAATGTCCCCTGGGTTCAGAAGTGTGCTGACCTATCAGAGCATATATGAGAGAAAAAATATCAAAATGAAAATGAAAACATTTCTGTGCAAAACTGATTCCAAGAGCACAGCACTTTTCTAAGAATAATTACTCCACTGGAAGAAATTCAAAACTTGCATGTTGCAACCAGGTACTGGGTTTTGGTTTTTACTTTCTACGCAGTGTTAACAAATGTTTATCTGAAACGTTTGCTTCTTCTCTGCCTGTCTTCCCATGCCTCATTCTCGGGGTCTTTTGAAACTAGCGAGGATCTGGAAATGCTTTGCTTTGAAATCTCGCTGCCTTTTGGAAGCTCATGTTCTCCTTCAGCTGTGTCTTGGCTCCCCCACACGGTGTGTGTGACCGTGCTCTGTCCCTGAAGTCTTTTGCTGCAGTGGTTTACTGCTTTACAGAAGATGATTATCAGAAAAAGCAGAGGGGCAAGGGCCTTTCCTAGTACTGGAACTCAGCCAGTTCTGTCTGTCCTTCTCCAGGTTTTCTTCAGTGGGAACTAGCATCCCAACTTTCTGATTAATACAGAGTGACATGTGATTTGTCCTCCTAATAACTTCTGCAGTGTGCTTGAAACAGCCCAGCATGTTAGGAACCTGATGCACTTACCTGTGGAACAGCTAATTCCTGCAGTATTTTACCCTATTTAGGAACCCGCAAAAGCTGGTGGGAATTTGTTGTCAGTGTAGGGGCTCTGTGCTTGTGTGACTGTCCAGCCTGAAGGGCTGAGTGTTTTATCTGGTGCTGTCACCAGGAATGCAGCATTGTGTTGTGATGGGCAATACTGTCAAATATTTAAAGGATGATTTTCAAAGCTGCCTGTGTGACTTCAGTACCCGGGTTCTATTCTTAGATGTAGTTTGTGTGCCTGGAGATACACCTACAAAAGGACTGGGCCTCTTGTTCCTATCCCCAAAAGGCAGATGCTCAGAACTCCTGCCCCAGTGCTGCTGAGCCGTGTGGTGGCACAGGTGATTTATGGCCCCTCTGCTTGCTCAGATGAGTTCTCTGATAAGGACCTGTTTCTAGGCAGGCAGCTGAGTCTCCTCTGTGCCCAAGCTGAGATGCTCCTGGGGCTCCTTGCTCTGTCAAGGCTGATGTGACTGTTTTCAGAGCAGTTTCTTCTCATGTGGGATGTGGGCAGAGTGGGATGGAGCTGAGGAGGAGGTGTTGGTGTTTCTGTTTCCAGCAGCAGGTACTCAGCTGGGTGCTGATAGCCCAGGGGTCACGGTTCATGCAGCTCGAGGGGCTTTGCAGTCCTGCTCTGGAGGGCTCTGCTCAGCAGCTCCTGAGCAGGGAGGGGATGAGCTGCTGGCTCCATGGTTGTGCTGCTGCTACCAGGAGGAGGACAGTCCTCTAGATGGATAAAGCCTTCCCTCCTTTGGGCTGTGTTTGGAGAAGAAGGGTCCCTTTTCCTCCCTGCTCTTGCCCTGCTGGTGCTCTTCTCTCAGGATCCTTCACTCTGGTTCTGGGTGTCAGGGCCGTGTCTGTGGGTGGATCTCTGCAGTACAGGAGGTTGCTCTTTGCTGTCCCTCTTGCTCAGAGCTGACTCACTTCCTGCCCCTAACTCGTTTGAAACCTTCCTGTTTTCTGCCTGCAAAGCATTCAGTGAAGCCATTTCTGAAGCTTGTGGCAGAAATGGTACTGTACTGCCTGGTCCTGTTTCTCAGCCTTTCTTCTCACTGCAACTGGCTGGCAGGGCAGCAGTGGCTTTTCTGTACCCACAGAAATGCTGCATTCATCTCAGGGAGCTCCACTTGTCACCAGAGCAGGGTGGAGGCAAGGTCAGGGCTTACCCCAGGCAGCAGAGGGGGCAGGATGGGGCTGTGGCACAGAGGGGATGGGGCAGGATGGGGCTGTGGCAGCAGATCTCTGGGTGTGCTGTGGTTTGTGTTGTGCTGGCTCTCACAGTCTTGCTTTCACAGATGTTAGAGCCAGTCAGCAAAGTAATTAAGAGAACGATAAGCCTGAGTAGAACAACTCTGGCAGGGATTTAAGGCACTAGGACAGATAATCTGGCCATCGAGGGGGACACTGTGCAGAGCTGTGGGCTGTTCTGGAACACTCCAGCCCTCTGTGGAGCAAAATTCTTCCTTTAGGGTAAGAAATATGTGCATGTACATATACTCACACACACAAACAGACTCTGGGGGGAAGGTTAATGCCTCTGTATGAATCTCTGAAGGCATTTCTTACTGGGAACATTTCCCAGTTTAGAAAAACATGTCATGGAGGGTGCCTGCAGCTCTCCTGTCTTGGCATGTTCCTCTCTCTTGTGAGCCCTGTCCACGAGCAGAACTCTGGCTTCTGGAGGCTGCACAGGTCACCAGGAGTGCACAGAAGAGCTCTTTCTACCACCCCTCTGCACTCTGCTAGCCAAGCATGCCTGACAACTCTTCAATGCTTGCATGAGAGGTAGGAGCACTGTGTCCTAATTTATATGCCCATCACAGTGGGCTGTGAAATGGCCAATCAAACCCTACCTGGCTTGTGATATGACCATGGCCTTTGTAAATGTGCAAAGTGGTCTATGAGAAGTGTATGATTTATAAAGTATTTCCTTGGTTTCCTTCTCTGTCAGATAATCTCTTTTCAACCAGTTGTATTGGATATTAAAGCAACGAGACAGGAATCAGAGGGAGAGCTCTTAAAATTTGTAAGTCAATTCATCTTAAAGAAACCAGACAACCAGATGCACAAAAGTGAGAATAGTACGTATCTTTGTATAAGGCTGGCATAGAAAAAGACCCACAGAACTTAACTCTCAGGGGAAACCACGTGAAAGTTTGCTTTTAACAGTTTTGAGGGAGTTCCTAGTTTCTTCAGAAGTAATATGGATTTCTCCGTAGTTTGCAATGGGACTAAGCTCCAGCCCATCTTGGAATTCCTAACTCACAGCATTATCTCACAGTTACAAAGAAATGCTTTAGACAGGGATAAAAGATGTATGAAATCATGCAACCAATGACTGTCTATTCTGCTTTCTGAAAGCTATATTTTTTGAAAGGTCTTTTATATACAGGACCTGATTTATCTCTGATGTCTGCGTGTTTTATACTGCTGTAAAGATTTTAACTAGCTTGGGAGAGATCTCCCTTTTGGGAGGACCATCTTTCCCAGTGAAAGAAGGAAGTCAACCCCTTCTATTTGATACAGAATACACTGAACAGCAGTACATAGAGCAGAGGAGCTGGAACTACCTTCTGATGATACCTGGGCTGTGATTTGGTGCACTCAGAAAGCATGGTATGACCACACTTTCTGATCGTGCTGCAATCAGGGGCTTTATTGTCATCTTGCTTGGCCTAATATAATACTGCCTCAAGAAATTCCAGCCACTGAATTAGGGTAAGATCTAGATTTTTTGTCAAAAGAGAAATTCAGTTAGTTAAAACTTTCCAGATGAGATGCTAAGATGATAATAACCTGCCTGCTGTCAGGAGCAATGCAGAGCACTGTCCCCCTCCCCTTCCCAGTCGCTGTGTACAAGCTTTCTTTTCCCCACCCTCCCTTTGATCACTGTATTTGTCTCACAAAGCAAAGCGAAGGGCCTGTCCTGTCATCTCTCCTCTCTAAAGGCCTGTGTAAATGTTTCTGCTTTACTACACCCTTTCCTGCTTTTGGAGGACGTGCCAAGGATTGAGGGATGTGCTTCTGTCTCCAAGGGACTTAGGTTCTGTACAGCTACTCTGCTTTAGGGCATCCAGCTGTGACAAGTGCACATAATGACACCTGCCTTCTGGGACCCAGGAGACTTGAGTAATCTTTACTTACAGAGCCAGCCAAGATGTACTGCTCAGCAGGGAACAGATCCATTTAGTTCAGTGTCTTTTACAAAGAGGTTTCTAAATCTGAGGCCAGAGCAAGGGTGCTTTTGGGAAGCTGTAGCAGTGAGCACTGCAAACACAGCTGAGTCCCAGCCTGACACGTCACTGCTTGTCTCTTCTCGTGCAATGACTCATGCAAGTTCATTGAAGCATCCTTATTGATAAGTCCTCCTAGGGCCTTGGCTTCTCGGTGCCCAAATGTGACTCAGGGCATCATCTGAGAGCTCAGACATGGAATTTTATTATCCCACACCAGCTCTCTCCACTGCTGAAAAGCAAAGTACCAGTTCCACATGCTTTTGAAACTTTGGGATTATTTTCCATCTGGACTCAGTGTCAGTGGATCTGCCTTCCAGTGTTAATTACTGTTGTTATAAATTTTGATGTGGGTATTAAAATGGTGAGTGGTTTTGTGTCAGAAAGCTCCTCTAGTGAAATGTATCTTGTGCCTTAGCCTAGCTGGAGAACTGAAAGCCAGAGCTCGGGATGAAAGAGAAGATGGTACATACTTTTGTTCTGAGTATGGACAACCTGAGCCTTCACTCAAAGGAATGTGGTTGTTAACAATAAATATTTTCCAAATTTTCCTCTTCTCCAGGGTAGTTGGTCCAGCCATGTGCTTGCTTTTTTGGTGACTCTTAGTGCAGCAGAAAACATCAGAGTGCTCATGAAAAGCACGATATGTTTTATGCTCTGGGAATGGAAAGTGGATTAAGCCCTGGCTTGCAGACACACAATACCTGTGAAGATGTTCCTAGTTGCTTCCAGACTCAGAGATGGAGTTAATTTCTTCATCTTCAGAAGCTGTACATGAGGGAGAACATCCTGGAAGAGCCCGCTGGTCTGACTGAGGTGGAGGCAGCCAGTGGAGTGGGAGTGATTTCCTGTGGGTGAATCCTGTCTGGACTGGAAAATGTTGGCAGTTCAGTCTGTGATGGTGGACATTTACTCTTCCCGGGCTAAATCCACAGGGCTAAATCCTGTCAGCTTCAGTGACTGTAAACTGGGTTTGGAAACATCTGTCTAATGCTTGGTAAATAGGAGTCTACACTGAACTAAACAAGGCTTGCCATGCTTGCCGGCTTGGCTGGAGGAGCCTGTGGGTTGAATGGGCACCAGAGCTTTGCTCTCAGAAACAATCTGCCTCAAGTCAGTGGTGAACAGCATTGGGATGGGGTAAGCAATCCGTGCTGCTGTTCCTGCTGTGTTATTTGTTTGTGGATAAATAAAAGCATTTAATTAGCCAGGCATGTAATTCCACACCTTTTTAATAAGCTGAATGCATGCTCTGAGCATCTGGATGCAGGTATGGAGAGGCAGATTAGTTTATGCCAGTATTAATCAGTCACGGTGTTTTGGACAGCAGAGGTGTTAGACTGCGAGCCCAAGCTCTTCCCCATTAGGGTCTCACTTTTGATTTAGACTTTAAAACTGTATTCAAATGAGGTTTTGACCGAAACTGAATCAGTATGTACTTGAAAGCTGAAGAGCTTATCAGGCAGCTGATAGTGCTGTCAGGATTTCCCCAGGTCAGACCGCGGGGTGTACAGGCAGGAAGCTCGAGCATCGCGCGCCTGGCCAGAGCTTCCTCCTGCACTGCACGGGGGCTTCTCCCAGTGCAGACCTCACCCTCTGCATGGTCTGAGCCTCAGGCCTCGAGGGGATCGAGCCCCCAAAGGTCCCAGTTGGGTCTCCGAGCGAGGCGAGGGGAGCCCTTCATTGCAGCTCCACTTGCAAGGTCAGCACAAGAGTCGTCGCCTCTCCCCACCACGACACCTTCCTGGCTCCTTATCGGCCAGGGAATCAGAAAGGGGCTTTCCAGAGCTACAACCGTGTGAGCTGGGGAGATGGAATGAAGCCCTATGCAAATGAGCTTTGATTCCCTTCCCTTTATAAAGTTAAAATGTTTCTGAGACAATCAGATCCTCCCGAATGTGGGTGTCCCTCGGCCTGGCCGTGTCTCTCTCCCTGTCTGTCTGTCTGCCTGTCTGTCTTTCCGTTGTAGAGAACAAAGCCGAGTGATGTAAAATAGAAAACGAGAAATGCAAACCTGTGGTGCTTCAAGAGGAGGAAGGAAAAAGAAAGAGAAAAAGCTGAAGAGTGGGAAAAAGATAAAATAAAATGAATTTTGGGGATTCCACTGTGAGTAAGAGCTGAAAAAAATGTAAGCTGATTTATTATGTGCTTCTCTTCTGCCTGAGAGCCAGTATGCTTTGTATACACAAAAGGTAAATTTTACATTAAAGACTGAATCAAAATGCCAAATTCTTGCTCAATTCCTCCATTTTAAACCAGAGTAGTTCTGTCAGCTTTGGTGGATTTACGCTTTGTAAACAGCAACAGAATCAAGATCGTGTTTGTAGTAATTTGAGTGATATTTCTGGTAAAGTGATGAGAAATGTAGAACTACTTTTAAATACTGTTGTGTCAGTGAATCTGCACATTTTCTAATGCTTCTCTTCACTAGGCAGGAATTTTTCTCTTGTTCTTCCAGTGCTGTTGTGACTTTGTTCCAAATCCAATAGAATTCAGAAAAAAGGGGTAGTGGTAGCATTAAATGTGTATTTTCTTTGCATTATGATTTATGTATGTTCATTTTTTCTTTTAACTCTGTATCTTAACCCACTTAAATAATAACTGTTTAAATAGAGAGAGGATGTGAATTAATTGATAGATGTATTTTTTCCCTTTCCATCAAATGTCGCTGATTTTGAAAGTCCAGTGTTTGACTGCAGCTGAGAGGTTTGACTGGCCATACCTGGTTTACTTTCACATCGATCCTTTGCTTTTTTGAAGATGATTTATCTAATTTTTCATTTTTTCTATGTGTTCCAAGTTTATCTAAGCATCCAAAAATTTGGTTTACAGCATGAAAGAAAGTCATGGAGGAATCGCTGCTCTTTTCTATGGTGGAATTTCCAACAAAAATTCCCTGCTGGGTTAAAAAGGTGCAGAGGAGGGTTTCTGGAGTGTGCAGGATTCCCTCCAGCATGTGCCTGGTCAGGGTGAGCAGATACCTTGAGCAAGGGAGGAAGTGCCCTGGCTTTGGGACAGCTCTGCATGTGAAAGGTGGGTCTTTACCTTTGTCCTCAGTATTACTGGTGGGAAACTTCTCATTTGTTTACAGTAAAAATTTATTGCTGAGATTAGAAAGAATAGGTAGAGATGGAATTTCATAGCATTGCAAGAGCTTGCAACTTCTCAGTTCTTATTGCCCTTGTCAGCACACTGAAAATTGGCTTTCCAGCTCCCCTCAGTTCCCTGCAACATGTGGGCACTGCTAATACAGCTGTTACTGCAGCTGTGTCAATGTGCAAAATGTGTTTTAGCTGTCTACATCCTTCCATATAGTTTCATCCTGTCGTCTTATATTGCATAAAAAAGAAGATGGAGCCCATACAAGTTTGTGTTTTTCAATACATAAAACTTGCTGATATTGCCTCCAGGGCTGTGACCTACTGTGGCTGAGCATAAATGAAACTATATTGTTGTTATATTGTAAATATGTGCTACAGTGGTTACTAAAAATAATACTTAGTATTAGAGGTCTTTGTTATTATTGCTGATGGCCACAACTTTCTAAAAACGTGAAATAGCTTTTCATTATTTTGATATTAGTGTTTTAACTAGCTGTAATGTATATAGATAGCTGATGATATAAATGTTGTTTTTCTTAATGATTTATGCCTGGTATGTAATCTGGCATGTATTCTTTCTTCAGTGAAAAAATGCAGAAATAATCAGTAAGTTTTAGGTCAAAAAATGAAATGGAATATGCAATCATTTTTATCTTTCATGAAGGAAAATGGTTGGTTGCACAAAGTACTGTGTTGGAAAATGTGATTAAAATGGAGATGAGAACTGAACCTCAAGATAAGCAGAGAAAATTGAATGTTTGTTATTCGTGACATAGACATTGGCACTAGAAATGTAACTATGGCTTGAAATTAAAAACACAGCCAGAAAATAAGTGGGAGTTTCAGAAAGCATTTTGGGAGCAAATGCACTTGCTTGTGGCAAGCCCAAAATATGTGCTTGGGCTGATCCAATTTACCTTGAGATGAGATTTCTTTTTCATTTACGAATCAGCCATTCCAGATATTTTTAAACTTGTTTTCCCCCTTTCTGGTGTTGGGGGCAATGAAAGCGTCTCTGTAGTTGCATTATGAACCTGATGCTTTTGCCATCCTAAAGGGTTCAGGAGGAGGGATATCTGCAGGCAGTTCCCCATCTGGCATTGCCAATGGCCCTGGTCAGTGGTGTGGTGAGAACTGGGATGAGTCCTGGAGCAGGGTGTGGTGGGCACCACCGTTCCTGTGTCTGGGGGGAGCTGAGCGGGACTGGCAGGGCTTGGCTCACGAGCAAAGCTTAAGTGTGATTGTTCTTCAAGCCTGTGATGGAATTCTGGCCTTGGGTTTTTCCAGGGTGAATATGATGTTTACAGAGCTCTGATTAATGGGTTCTCTGTGTGTGAAGCCTCTGCCTGCAGATTTGTTTTGGCTTTGCTGAGAGGGATTAACAAGACCTGGGGTTAAGACACAGGCGGTGTTTGTACCTGAGCTACAGAGTCAGGACCTCTGTGTGGATCCCTGCTCTGTGGCAGGTGGGAGTGATGGAGACCTGCTCAGTGGAGAGAGTGGGATTGGTTTTGGTGTGAGGTGACCCTGCGTGGGGCAGGGCAGGCTGCCCAAAGCCCAGCAGCTCCTCTGGGAACTGGAATGACTGTGGGGAGCCAAGGAGGCTGAGCAGGGACGGGGGCAAAGGGGAATCAAAGAAATGGAGAAACCCAGGAAGGTCAAGTGAGGGTTTTAAAGGTGGTTGGTCTGGTTTTTAAAGGATGAACTCTGGGCTGCCCAGGCTGAGCAGAGGGTTGCTCTCTGTCCAGTGCCCAGGCAGGGGGCAGGCTGGGCTGGCAGTGCTGGCACAGGGGCTGTGGCACGAGGTGTGCCCAGGCAGCAGAACAGCCCTGCCCGCAGAGCACGAGCCCTCAGCTCCTGCCTGGGCATTAAGCCTGAAAGCTCCTGCTGGCTTTGAGTGTTTGGCTGCCTCTGCTGTCACTGTGGTCCTTTCTGCCTGGGAGTTTTCCTCTTTTTTTAAACTCTCAGGATCTCTAGAATAATTTCATCTTCTGTTTTGCCCTCATTTTAACTACCCAGGTGTCAGTGTAGCTGTGAGATATGTTTTTCCCACGAGGTGGGAAAATGTATTTAACTAAATAAGGGTGAAGAAGATACTTTATGCTCCTAATGAATTGTGACCATATTCATATTTTATTTCAAGTTTCTCCATTGGTGTTAATTAATTACCACCCATGATGAGCTCATTTGGATAGTATCTGGATTTCATGTGAAGCTGCAGTAGATCATTGACTGGTTAAAAAGCATTAAAATCTTGCCCTTTGGTTATATGTGCAGACTAATGGAGATGTTGTATTAAAAAGAAAGTTTGTAATGGCAACATAGAGAATAAAGTAGGGGATGATAAGGAAAATGCAGAGAATTTATACATTGCATTAACTTGATAGCTTTAGGATCTCCATGTCCTTTTCCTGTTAAACATATTTAATTCAAAAGAAAACTTATGGAAGAATAGTCCTCAGGCAGTCAGCATCACCTAATCACTCTGAAAAGGTTTGCCTTTCAGTGTAGCAGTAAAACTTTATAGGGTGATTGTCTATTAACTATCTGTCTTGTAGGAATAGTTAATTCTGGTATAATAAGATCTTCAGGTTATGAGGTGCTGAGGAACCTTGCTGAAATGGGAAAAAATAATGTTTTTTCAAGAAGTAGATTTATGGCCTCTTGAAAAGACTTACCTCCTCACTGCTCTTGCAAAGGCAGTACAATATAATTTTATGGGCTCTATTCTTGTTTGCAAATGCATGAATTTAATCCCTGAGTAAATGAGTTCTCAGAGGGAGAGAATTACTTCTGGAGTGACACTGAAAGGATAGAGAATGTCACATGTGAAGTTGATAAAGGGTCAGAGCAGAACGTGGCTGAACACTGGCATTGTGTTTTTTAATATGAGAGAGAACTAACACACTGCAGTGATATTAAACTCAGCAGACAAATTGAGAGAGAGAATGTGACCTTTTCTGCTACTTCATTAAAAAAACCTGTAAAGCCAAATTACCTGGAAAATGACTGTGGAATTATGGGGATGTTCTGGTCCATGCCTGCCCTTTTGGGATTGCACTGAAACGCTGGCTGTGCTGCTGCAGGGCTGAGCTGGGCTGTCCTCCCCAGGGACACCTGGGGCAGGTGCAGCCCAGAGTTTGGAGAGCCAGCAGGGCTGCCTGGAGTAGCATTTCCAAGTCTTCCAGAGCAGTCTCAGAGCACATTCACGTGCTGTCCATGCTCCTGAGCACTGTCTGCTCTCCGTGCCCCCTCCCTGGCAGCTCTGCAGGGGCTCACCAGGCAGTGGCACGGGGGGGCTGCCCATCCATGAGCACAGGGTTGGGGAGCACCCCTGCTGCACCCACGTGCTCCACTGCCCTTCTGGCCTGGGCTCCTTCAGAGCTCCTACAGACCCATTTGCTCTGTTTTGTGGAGGGGTAATTCATATTTTGCCTTGTCATTGGTGTGCCTGTTTGTGCAATGCCAACGATGCCGCAGGAGGTGCCACCTCCTCCCAGGTACTCTGCACTTATCACAAGGTGGGGGACAGTCCTAAGAGATGGAAACTTCCACCCTTCCTTCTTCCTGACCCTTTCTCTGTTTTACCATATGATGTTCCATTGATGATTATTAGATTTTTTTTCCCCTGCTTGAGATTGTAAGAGGGATTTCACAGAAGGGCCACACTGCTGGCAAGGGGTTGGCTCAAAGTCAGCAGTGACCTGAGCAGGCAGCACTCCAGTGACCAATTAGAAACATCAGACAAGCCAGATTTACCACTCTGGTACCCGGTTTCAAAGTTGCAGATGAAGTTTTGTCTTATTTGAAGGCCTTAACAAGACGTTACTTCTGTTAATTTGCTTTTTCTTCCCCGTAATAGGAGTCTGACAGAGCCAAGTGATGGATGGGTGGGACTGAGCCGGGCTGTGGGTACCACAAGACAGTAGCTTTGCAAAAATGTTTGTGCAGAGGTCTCTCTCCCAGCAAGAGAAATAGTTAAAGAAGCATATTTTTAATTTCTGTTGTTTGGTTGGCTGGCTCAGCAGCCTGGGGAAACAATTAGAGCTGTAAAGACACAGACACACTGCACTGCCAGCCTGGCGCTGAGGCACTGAAAAAGTGGCACGGGGTGTCAGCAAGGGTTGTTCACTGCAAAAAAGTACTTATCATCTAATAAAGTCAGTGCTAAACCAAAGTAATTCAGTCTATTTGAACCATTCTTTTTGGTAAATTTCCTTAAAATTAAGGTTAAAAGATTTAATCTGAAATCCCCTTGACCTCTGAATATTTTATTACAGACTGTGGGGTTTGAGGGGGACCCTATGCAAGAAATGGGTGAGGAGATGAATTGGTTTGGAAAATTCCCTTTGCTCAAAACACCCGTGGTGGGTAAAAAAATATAAGTTCTAGAGACTGTGTGAGAACAACCACTTTGTGTTTTTCTCTCAGAGCTGTTTCCTCGCCAAGATAGACAAAACAGGCAACCCATATCTGAGAGGGTGCTTGCAAGGGCCAGAGCAGCATTCCTTTCCCACAGACAAGGAATTGGTTACCTGTGAATATCTTGGAGCTTGCACAGCCCAAATGTTCTTTTTCATTGAACCCAGAGGGATTTTTCTTTTATGATACCTCATCTCACTGGAACACAAATACATTTAAAATGTTCCAAATAATTCTGAACAAAATTTCTTTTTAGAACTTGCCAACACTGTTTATGCATGGTACTGTAGAGACCTAACATCTAATTCACAGATGAGTGCTTCAACAAATCTTATTCAACCTATTTTCCCTCAAAAATTCCATGTTTGGAGTATGAAGTTTAATGAAACTTGTGACTCCTCTTAGGTTTGTGAGCAGTGGCGAGGTGTTTCCTGTCTGAGATGTCACCTTTGATCTCCAGTGTGTTTGAGCAAGATTTATGGTCCAAAACTCCTGCCTTTGGCTGAGGTGGTCACATCCCACCAAGCTGAGCCAGGGCACAGCTGTGCAGCTCTCCTGTTGGAGGCTTCTTGCCCTGCTGCCATCCAGACTGAGGAGTCCGCAGGGATGCACCAGCTTTCCTTCTTTTGAGCTTCTGGTTGGATTATTTTGTTAACAGGATTGCTGGGTGACTCTGGAGGATTTTACCTCTGTGTCTGTAGCGTTGTATTTAAAAAAAAAAAAAATAAGGAAGGAAATTTATAACTTATCTATTTGAAATTCTTGGAGGCTTCCAGGAAAGAGCAAAACTTTATGCTGTTATACTCCTTGGCTATAAAATTCTTTTTCTGTTACTAGGAATTCTGCTCTGTGTTAAGGCACATTCTATGTGTGTGGCCACTTCTGATGTCAAAAGAAGACACAAAATAGCCTGTTTTTTCAAAATATATGTCCAGGAGCCATTATTCTGCATATGACCCACAGCATGGGCAGAGCTGCTGTGGCTGCAGTGAAGGTCTCCCAGCCCCTGCAGAAGGGCATGCCTGGAGGGAGCCAGCAGCACTGGAGGTGCTGCCCTGCCTCGGGACAACTCTGACATCAATGCCATTTATTCCCAGCTGTGAGAACTGAATTCCATGGGTTGTAATTGAATCTGCTGTCAGACCCATGGGGCTCAGTTCTTCAGCTTGGATGTTTCTGTCTTCACATACACAGGAGATCAAAGAAGCTCTTGATCATTCGCTGACTGCTCTGGATGGTGAGAGCAGCAAGGAGGAGAGAGAGTGACTGATGGGAATCCTTTGAACAGGGAGGGTTCGTTGCAAAGCCCTGGCTCTCTCACCTTAAATAGCTGTAGTGATTGAATCTCTCCTGAGCCGCGGGCTCTGTGTTTCCTCTCACTGTTTAATTACTTTGTTCTTCCCTCTGCTTGTTATCAAGGTTGCATATAAACCCCTGAGAGGTCCTTGATGGAACGCTGGTGCCCGGTACTGCTGAGGGGTGCAGTGCCCCCCAGGACAGCTGGGGTGGCTTCTCCAGGCCAGGGGAGCCCTGGGCTGAACATCGTGTGCCACCTGACCATTGCTGTGCCCTCCCTGTCAGTGCCACTGCAGTCTCTGCAGCTCCTGGGTTGTCTCACCAAACACCCATTCAGTGAAAGCTGTGACTGTAAAGAACACGCATTTGCACCAAGCACCGGCCCCCTTCTCCCAACACGGATGTTCTTTCCTGAGGGCAGCAATGTGCTCCCAAGGATTAGGGAGCGTGTGGTCCCATCGGGGTGGCAGTGTGTGCTGTCTGAAGGCTCAGTAGCACAAGCATCTCCTTGTAGGGGGATTCATTCCACTCACAGGCTGATGTTTTTCTTCTTGGAAGACCTATGTTAAAGTTGTTCTTTCAGGGGTCAGGAAAATAATTGTGGTCTTCAAGCATGTAAAGAGTTATGGTTACCAATGAACTGTCCACTGCTCTCCTGCAATAATATCTTCTCAAATAACATTTTTCTAACTCAGTAAAGTGGATAATAGATTGATCTTTTCTCTGTGGTGCAATGCTCTTATAAGCATAGAAATACTAAGATCTCACAGGTGCAGGAACAGTGTGCTCAGCTAAGTAGCTTAAAACTGTCATGTGCCTTTCATTCTGAATATGTATTTAACTAAAACTGATCAGATATAATCACTGTTGCCTGTGGATACTGTTGTACCTTCATTCTGATGTACTTCTCATACAAATTTTTATTCTAAGAGTGGAAGAGTTTCTTTGTGGCTGTCTGAGAGGTATTGTGCCCACCAGTCTAGAAATTACAGCTCTTGGAAGAGCTCACCAGTTCCAGCAGCTACTGCTGTGGGAATATCCATTAAACAAGACAGAGAAACACAGAAAGCATAGGATGATACTGAAATTTTATATTTTATTTTCCTCTATCATTCCTGTCAGAAGGAGGAAATGAAATTTGAGGTCAGAATTAGCAAAATCTGCAAAAGAAGAGAGAGATGGAACATTTTGCAACACGCAGGCAGTGTGGTGGATAGGAGATGGCTGAAGGTGCCAAACCTCGTGCAGTTCCTTCCCTGTGGAGTGCAGGCTCTGGGCAGTGATGCAGCAGAGAGGATGATGTGTGCATGGGGTAACCACACAAGGCCACAGAGGAAATCAAGATGGTCTTTGCAGTCCCATCTCTGTGAGGAACAACATGTGGTGTAAGTAATGCTCTTTTTTTTTTTTCTCTCTTCTCAAAAGCCCACAGTAAGCTATGAACTAATAATAGCACTGTTGATGTTGTCTCAAACTAAACTGAAGCAGTTAAATCACAGAGGGGGAGCAGGTAGGTCCCCGTGGTGTGACAGGGGAGCAGATACAGGGCTCTTACTCTGGTGATGGCTCGTGCCTGTGATGGCACAGGGGGGAGACGGGGTTCCCTCAGAGGGCCGGGGCTGTGTGTACCCCCAGAGTGTGGTTCCTCACTCCCTACACACTCACACACCAGGGCCCCACACCTTTGGTGGGCTGCAAATGGGATATCACCATGTCTGCATGACTGAACCTCCCCAGTGCCACGGAATGCCTGTGTCCACATGGGAGTCAGGAAACATCTGCCTGGCCTTGAGCTGCAGATATGCATGAATGATGGCCTTAAAGGTAGGAAAATAGTCACATAGCCTGTATGAGGTGAAAAAGGGGTTGGTATTTGTGTCCTGAACAAGTTCTGATCATAGCTGTTTGGGTGGAAAATAGTGAAGGAAGAACTGCTCCCAGAGTTCATTATTCCCAAGCCTTTTTTTCTCTCTCAGCTGCCTGGCTGATTCTGAGCTCTCCAGTTGCTGCTGGGTGAGAGCACAGGTTAAGGTGAATAGGTGCAGAGCTATTTTGGAAGCAGAAGCAAGGCTGCCTTCCAGCCCTGCTGTGCCCAGCCATCCAGGGAGCTCCTCCTCAGCTCCAGGGACCCTTGAACCTCATGTGCCCTGCACAACCAGGCTTCTGATTTTGGGACATTTTTGGGATCTTTAAACTGGATAGGATTTCAAGTCCCAGACTGTCCTGCTGACAGTGCTGTGCCCTTCCAGCAGAACAGACAGTACTTTTAGCCTGTGGTTTCCAGCCTTGTGTCTGTCTCCTTACGCTGCCTGGCCATGCAGCACTTTATTCTGCTTCCCTGCAACCAGGGCAGTCCTCAGGGTGCAGCTCTCACCCCCCTCCTGCACAGGGCAGGGCCAGAGTGCTGAAGTGGCTCATGTCCTGGTGCTCTGTGAGATGTACAACGTGTTGTGTATTAATTGATACAAGTCCTTACTGAATCCTCCAGCTCCGGGCTGTAGCAGCAGGAGTTGAAACATCACAACTCTGATGACTGGATCTCTTCTGAAGGATTTAGAATTTCTGATTTTTCAGTGAACTTTTCTTCCTTTTGAAAAAGCATTTAGGTGAATTTGGCTATATTTGTGAGTGCTGCCATAGATTTGAAACTTGGGTTTGGGACAAGCAAAGCATTTGCTAAAAAGATAAACCCTCTTTGTGTCCCCTTCAAGCTGATCTCTGCCACCTTCAGGTGCTTATTCACAGATCTCACTGTGTTTATTTTGTTCTGAATAAATCAATGGGTTGAATCACCTCAGCACAGCTCTGGCAGACCAGCAAGGCTATCTTACAGATGAACAAACCGAGAGCCCAAACACTTAAAATGGAGAAGCAGCCCTGAATTCTCAAATGCTTTTTTGTCTTCAGTTGTTTCGTGCTCACTGTTCACAACAAACAAATGAGGACCAAGACCTACATCCTTCTCCTTCTGGTATTAGTGTGCCCCAGTGCCACCTCCTGCCATGGCTTGTGTGGTTTGCTGCCTCCTCTCCCTTGGCTGACGTCTTCACTTCTTGGTCCTTGATCCCTCCCTGCCTCTCTCAGGGCACATTTCTTGTGGTTTTCTTGGCTTCCCCCCCCCTCCCTGTATATTGTGGGATTGTCATTCTGCCTGTTTCCTTTATCTCTCTCTCTCTAGCTATGTGGTAGCTCATCCCCCAGGGTTCTGTTCTCCCTGCTCCAAGACAAGGCTTGACTGTGGTCCAACAGAGCCATCTCCACGTGTGCTGGAGGGGCTGCTGTGCTGCTTCCAGGGCAGAGTGGAGGCCAAGGCTGAAGCAGCCCGAGGGAGGAGCTGCAGCAGTGGGAGCAGCTCTGGGGGTGTTGGCAGGTCTCACATGGCAGGTGAGCTGAGAAAGCTGCCCTGGCACTGAGCACCGCTCCCTTTTGCTGCCTCCCAACACCATCTTCTCCTTCAGCCTCTGCATTCCTTTATCCTGTGTGATGCGCGGGGGGTGTTGGTGAGAGGTGGCAGCGCAGGCTGCAGGCAGGAGGTGGTTCCCAGCACAGGATCTCAGGTTCCCAAGGAGTGGCTGTGCTTTGCATGCTCCTGGAGGTGGCTCTGCACTGCTGCCCTTTGCTGCTCCAAGACAAGATAGCTGTTGCTGGCTGTGGCTCTGCTTTTTGGCTAGCATCCCTTTTAGCTTCCAGGAAAACGAGGAGCTTGTCAGGTTCAGCAATCCTGATGTCTGCACAGCTGAGGGAAATAGTACTTTAATGTGAGCATGAGTGTGCATGTGTATATATGGAAACTACAGCTTTGACAAGCCTCTCTTCTGCCTTGGAAAAGAAACAGCAGGGCTTAAAAGCTCTGGAGTGGCTGTGTGCTGACTAAGGTCACTGGTTTGCAGTGACTCACCATCTGGTTTTCTGGCAGCTCAGCCATGCAGCAGGTTGTGCTTTTTTTATCTTCTGTTTCTTTCCCTTAAAAAACCCTCTACATCAGAAAAGTTAATACCTAAAGATATCCTGGAAGGTCTGTTCCTTTGACAGGATACATGGACTCAAGTCTAGAATTCCCTGTTCACTGGCATCCCTCCCTCCCTCTGCTGTACCAGCCTGTTTTCACACTGGCAAAGAGACACTTTCAAAATTTACATTCTGAAAGATACTTGCTAGGTTGTCATTCTGGTTCTCAAACTTGTGTTCCATTTTCTGATCACTGAGTGTCAGCCTGGGGAGGGGTGTTGGGCAGAGCCAGCTGAACAGGCTGTGCCAGGAGCCCACTGAGGCACTGAGAGGTTCCTGCCTGCTGTGAAGTATCTGCTTTCTAAAATGAGGGACTTTGCCCCTTCTTTTTTAATTTTTTTTCCCTTTTTTCTTTTTTTTCCCTCCTTATTCTATGTTAAGATGTATTTACACTGTCTCAACACCTCTGAATTACAGGATCACAGTATCACAGAATGACTTGGGTTGGAAGGGACCTGAAACATCATCTTATTCCAACCCCCCTGCCTGGGCAGGGACACTTTCCACTAGTCCAGGTTGCCCCAAGCCCCATCCAACCTGGCCTTGGACACTTTCTTGAGTACTTGGAATTAGACAAAGAATGTGATTTGTTAGAGGAATCTGTCATGATGGGGTTTTTGTTATTTCATTCTTCTTAGTTATTTAAAAGTTTTTTCTGACTTTCCTCCCCTTTGTTTTCTTTTTCTTTTACCCCACAAAGGAAGCTGTTTCATCTTAAGATGTGAAGGAAATGTTAAAATCAGATTTGAACTAAAATTACCTTGCCCAGCAGATTTGTCTGAATGGATCAATATGTATTGCTTGCTTGTAGACTGCACTGCTGTGCAGGTGATGGCAGAGCACCACAAGGCTCTGTGCAGCACTGCTCTAATACAGGCAGCAGCCCCCTGTGCTGTGGAGGTACCTCTGGGAAGCAGGTCATAGATAAATGAACCAATTTGCATAAAAATAATCATCACAGAGATGACTATTTCAGATTCATATAGTACATTAAACAATGACCATTCATTTGTTGTTTAGGAAAAAACCCCAACCCAGGCAAGCATTTCCACTGTCTGTAATTCAATTACTACTGTGGTTGAGTTAAAGCTCTTTGTATTCCTGTGAGAAATTTTATTTATTGTTGTTTTGTAGACTGGGACACAGGACACACTTGGCTGAGGGCACAAAATGAATCTCTCAGAAGTTTTCCAGGAATGTTGCCATAATTAATATTACTGGAGGAGGCTGCTGGTGTTGCCCATAGCTCAGCCCTGCTCTGAACAGGTGCCCACAGTGCAGAAAGGTCCATTTTTCTCTTGCACTGTTGCACAGGATGTTGCTCTGCCTGTTCCAGCCAGGGAGAGACCTTAGAGGAGAGGAAAATGCCCTCTGATGCCCACCGACCACCATCAGAGGCAGCTGGGGCCTTAAGGTTCATAAGATTTTAATGCAGCTTTTAGCACATTTCTTTAGTAATTTTAGGATAGAGCCTTTAAATACTTCTGTACCAAATTCCAAAATCTTGCTTATGTTTCTTGTCAAGGATTTCAGTAGACAGAGATTTTTTTTAGCAAGCTAAGAAACATCTAGTCTGAAGAGAGTGTGCTGGAACAAGATATATCCAGCATCCCTCGATACAGCTTTAGTCAAAGCTGTTCAGAAGCCCAGAATCCCTGAATGTGTTCCAAGCAGGACAGAAGGGCCTGAGGAAGATGAAGAGTGAGAGGAAAAGAGGGTTGTGGAGCCCACCTCCCCCCATTTGGGGAGATGGGACAAAGAGTGGCCCTGAGGGAGGTGCTGGGGATGGACAAAGTTGGGGATGGGTGTATCCCATTAGATGTGATAATTAGTTAGAATTGTAAAAGCTATTCTGTGTGTGTACCAATGCCTTCTGTGCACCTTAAAGGGCTTTAATTAAAGGCCTGCTCTCTACCTTAACTATATTAAAATTGACCAGAGCATTTTCTTTTGATTTGAGGCAACTCAGGAGCACCTGAATCTCACAGCCCCATTTCAAAAGCCTCCAGCCAGTGTGTTTCAGCAGGGTTTTCCTGTTTTCCATGTTCCACCTGTTTGCCACATTCCCTCTTTTTGTGTTCTCCTGTGCAAGCTCAGTCAAGGAAGAGCTTTTCCTGGGTACAGAAATCTATGGCTCTTGGGGCGTTTTTAGGCCATCACTGCCAGTCAAAGCAGTTCATGCCCTCTGGAGTGACCTGAGGCTATGGCACATCCCTCAGGACCTGGGCACTTGCACCAGGCTGGGCCTCAGAGTGGAAATTTTTGTATTTTCCAGCATGAAAACAAAGCCCTTCTCTTGACTGACATCTCAAGCAGTGCTGACAGCATTTGCTGGGGTGCTGCCAAAGAACAAAGGGCAGTATTTTCTTTAAAAAGCAAAGTGTATTAGAAATTTCTAAGCTGTGTTTGTGAAAGTCTCCGAGTCACTTGATTAGGAGGTTGAAGTTGGTGGAACTCCTTCCAGCATCCCCCCTTCACCCGGGGTCCTGCCACGGCTCTGCAGCTGCTCTGCTCAAAAACACTCCCTCCAGAATTTGCTTGTAGCCATGGCAACCTTCACGCACTGCATCTCAACTGGAACTCTGAAACAGCATCAGAAGTTTCTTAATAGGATATTTATGAAGATTTTACTCTTTGTGCATTTTAAAATGGAAACATTCCACTTTTAAAGTGGAGGTTATCAAAATCTCATTAATTTTGGAGCTGTATTTTTTGTTGTGAGAGCTGCTGCTTGGCTTTTTTGAGTTTTTTTGTTTTTTTTTTTTTTAATGATTTCAGTTTAGGTTAAGATTCTTCTTGCTTTAACTCTTCAGAGCCCGAGCCCTGGGGCACTTTCCGTGTGCCAGCTCCTCCCTCCTGCCTGGGGCTGCCTCCCACTCCGGCAGGAGCTGGGTTAGCGGTGAGGGTCAGGACACCCAGCTGTGCCAGGGAGACCTGGGGGGTTCAGCCCCTGCTCCCGGCACTTGGCTGATGTTTGCCTGCCCTGGGAGAACAAAGAGGTGTACCTGCAGTGAGGTTATTTAGTAGCTCCCTGATATTCCAGTGTTTTTTTCTGAAAGGTACAAACTTTCAGGCTGCACTCGGTTTGTCCAGGCACAGTCCCAGTAGGTTTTAACCTCACAGACAACTGACCTTGGAAGGGTTCAATTTGCAAAGCTGCTTCTTTTGTTTTCTTCCCTCTTCTTTTCCTCTGCTTTTGCACCTCCAAACCCATGAGGATAAAAGTAAGGAGACATACACTGCTGCCCTAAACCCTCTTGAGCCGTGATGAAATGTTCTGGTGCCTCCGAAGTGTGGATTAGGTCTAATTAATACAGTTTCTTGATCAATGGCTTTGACACAAATGCATCGAGGGGATTTATATAACTATAGCTGTAGCAGCAAAGGCTTTTTGCTAGGCACACCCAGTGCTGCAGCAGGGAACTCTGCTCCTAGGGATGGGGGTTTTGGCTGCTGCAGGTGAGTGGCTGCCCCAGCACTCTTGAGTTTTTCCTTGTTTTTTTCCTTTTTCCTGGGCAGGTTTGAAGCTACTGTTTGTAGAAGAAGGTGCCTGAGATGTGGACAGGCACATTTCTTAGCCAGAATACGTTTGTATAACTGAGCACTGGCACCTCTTGTCAGTACCCTCATTATTCCTGGTCCACAGGGTGAAACGTTAATTTTTTGAAATGCCTCACAGTGGGCTAAAATGACCCAGCTGAGGAGGTGTTATCAAGGTATTCAAAGAGGATTTTTGTGTTTCTTTATTCTAATATCTAGAAAAAAAAAAGAAAAGAGTTAAATCAATCACCCTTCACCTAAGAGAAAACATCCAAAGGATGAGGAACATCCACCCCCCTCTAGCCCTCCCGTTCCACTTTTGGGAGGAATGACATTGTCTCCACTCTCCTCCTGGTCCAATGGACTTCCAGAGTGGATCCACAGGGTGTGTCTGTTGCTGTAATCAGAGGAGACAGTACCAGGACAGAGAAGAATATCCACCTATTAGGCAGACAGGGCTCCAGACGGGGAGTTGCACTTCTGCAAAGGAGATTAAATCAAATAATGGAACTCTGCAGTCCATTAGCTGTGCTAAACCAACTACACTTTATTCAGGGTTGTGAAGCTCTAATGGAGCTTGGAAAAGCTGCCAAAGGGGCTGGAATTATATCTGAATTGGAAAGAGAAGTTTCTGATTCAATAAGAAATTAGAAGGGTCAAAGTAAAAAAGGCTGGGTGGGATTTAAGGAGTCCCCCAGTACAGACCATGCAATGTGTTGAGAGGCAGTAACAGACATGAAGGAGATGCAGGGCTTGGGTTCAGGGCTGGATCGAGGCTTTAGCAGCTTTCTGTTGTAACATCTCCCATCTCCAAGGGTGTGTGGCAGGGGCAGCCCTTCATGCCTTTGGCAGGAGCGTGGAGAGCTGAGGTCCTTTGTGAACCAGCACAGCATGAAAGAGGCTGCAGGAACATCATCCACTCATGTCTGCCCCCTCTGCCCCCGATTTAATGCAGAGAACACCTTGGTCAGCCCGACGACTGAAGTTCTCTTGCCTGTTTTGGGGTGGGCCAGGTGCAGTGTGCAGACACACAGGATCAACCCCCACCAAAGTGGGGATTAAAATAGAATTAGCACCATCCACTTCAGGACAATGTGCTGAGGCAGCTGGACCACGAGCCAAATCTTTCAACTTCAGAAAAAATATTATCTACAATTTGAATTGAGGCAGCCAAGAAACTATGTGAGAAGCTACAGCATCCTCTGTTGTGCTTTTCTGTTTAGTTTGTTGGTTTTAAAGTCAAATTGGTTTCTTTCAGTAACAGGAGAAAGCAAAGACAATTAGCAGACCAAAATCATGGGATGATGTTGGGATGGTGTGATTCAGGAGGATTTGTGCCCTATATAAATGAACTTGCATCTGGCAGTACACCTTGGCTTAGGTTTCATTTTAATGGGAATTTTCCCTGTCTCTTTTAGTGACAAGAAGATGTAGGTAGATCTAATTCTTTTCAGCAGTTCAGTGCTTTTTGCTGCAAAATTATAATGGAAGGAAAAAATGCAATTTGGACAGAAACCAACAATGTCGGTTTGTTCTGTAGTTTCCCATGGAAAGAAAAAAGGTTTTTTCCCTCCACTACTCAAAACATGGAAACAAATTCAAACAACAGCTCACAACTGCAAGAGATTAACATGAACTACAACTTTTGAAAGCTGTTTTCAAAAACTGAAGGAACCACTGAATTGCTGCAGCTCCTCAGCACTGCCCGGGTTGTGCTGCTGCTGCCACAGCAGCTTTGCTGCTCCCATTGTTCCACCCGGGGCAGTGAAGCTCTGGCGGAGCTGCCGGAACCAGCTCTTGCAGGATGTCTTACACTGAGACAAATGTACAAACATTTCTAGGAGCCTTTAAAAATCTGTCACCCTTCTGGCTGCCTTTGTTCAGTCAGATACAGCGTCATGTTTCCATCATACCCGGTGTTTTCTAGTTTAATACATTAAGAGTTTGAAGCCCCACTACTCCCCATATTTTCATAGGGACTCTCCAGCTAAATCTGGTGGGTTGGTAACTTTGAAATTAGTCTCTGTAATTTTCTTCGTTAGTGTTTAAAATTTCATTACTCCATCCTGGTTAGACACATGACAAGCTCCGGCCTTTCTGCTGTTTGGTTTTAGTTTCCTTCTGTGATTTTTCTCTTAATCTTTCAGCTCACATCCTCAGAGAAAATGAAAGGAAAAAAACCCCTCACAAATGCTCTGAACTTCTGCTAAAGAAAATCAGCTCCTATAAATCCCCTCGGAGAAATAATTTCATGACAAAGCAGAGTTCTCTGCTCAAAATCGTCTGCGAAGCTGAAAACGTGTCTATTTACGTGATCAGAGCAAACCTTCCCTCTGTCCCGGCGTGTCCCGGATCCGATCCCGATCCCAGCCCCGAGCGCCGGGAACGCGCGATGCTCCCTTTGGCCGCCAGGGGGCAGAAGCGCAGCGGCAAAGAGCGAGAGGGAGCCCTGGGAATGGGATGGGATCCGTGGGAATGGGATGGGGAGAATGGGATGGAATGGGATCCGTGGGAACGGGATGGGAGCGAATGGGAACCGTGGGAACGGGATTGAAGGGAATAGCATCCCTGGGAACGGGATAGGAGGGAATGGGATGAGCGGGATTTGGATCAGAGGGAATGGCATCAGTGGGAATGTGCTCCTGCTTTTCCAAAAAAACAGGCTCTTGGTCTCAACAGGGGAAGGGAAAGGGGTGGCAGCAGCAGGGTGGGCACCCAGTGGAATGGGTTGTTAAGGGTACGCTGAGCATTTTATTGGGGAAAACAGGGAATGAATCTTTGCTGTAAACTGAAAGAGTGTAGGTTTAGATGGGATATTAGGAAGAAACTCGTCCCTGTGAGGGTGGGCAGGCCTGGCACAGGGCACCCAGAGAAGCTGTGGCTGCCCCATCCCTGGAAGTGTCCAAGGCCGGGTTGAACAGGGCTTGGAGGACCCTGGGCTGGTGGAGGGTGTCCTTGCCCATGGCAGGGGGTGAGTCTGGATGAGCTTCAAGGTCTTGTCCAACCCAAACCATTCTACAGTTTTAGGATTTAGCTCAAAAAATATTAACTGTAGCAAAGAATTTACAGGTGCTGTTGGAACAAATGGTAAAGCCAAAAAGGGGATTTTCTCAAAACCATTCCTTCCATTGCCTGGCACTGGGAATTTATCACATTCCTTTCCTGCACTTAACAGGAAAAGAAATTCAGTGATCGCAGGCTTGTTTAATCAAAGCAGAGCCGTGGCTGCCTTTGCTGCAGGGACTGTGTTTGCACAGCAGACTGCCGGGCTGAACCTCCAAAACGTTTTCTGCATGTCGTCCCCCTTCCCTGCAGCCCCCCTCTGCCCAGCGCGCGGGTCCCGTCCGCGGTGCCGCTCGGGCAGCCGGACACGGCTCCGCACGGCGACTGGAACAGCCCGCTCCCTGTCAGCGCCGCGGGTGTCGGGGGGAGCACAGGGCAGGAGCCCGGCCGGTGTGGGTCTCTCTCACTCACAAAGGGGGGCTGGGGCTCAGCCGGGGCTGGTTCCGGCCTGGAATGGTGCTGGAATTAAGGGCAGCTGGGCTTGTGTGGCAGCCTGGAGAGTGCTGAGCTGAACTCTGGGCTGAGTGTCCCCTGGGCTGGGGCTGCACCTGACCTGGAGCAGAGCTTTGGGCAGCACTGCAGGGAAGGAAAGCTTTCCTGTGGCTCAGCCTGAAGGACCCTGTCTCCATGGAGGCTGTGAGGGCTGGCACTGTGAGTCTGCCACTCTCCATCCACACTGATGAAACAAAAGAGAAAGAGGCAGCTCTTCAGGTGCTGTGCTAGGAGAGCACATTACAGAAATAGAAACAATTGACCTGGCACTGCCCTCCTGTGGGTAGAGCTGCCTTTCCACACTGCACAGAGGTACCAAAAATGCTGCTTCTCCACACATAGGAGAGACAGGAGTCTCCTCTGCTGCCTGTACTGAAGAACTGATCAAATTAGTGAATAATTTTAATAGTAGAGTTTTTTTGGCTGCTGTCCTAATCATCTTAGTCTTTTTTATGTTAGTAAATATTACAAATAGTTGACAAAGAGATATAAAGCCTCACTGAAGAGTTGCACAAAGAGGCTGAAAGATAGCCCTGAATTGCTGAACTAGAAATCAGTGGACTAGATGGATCTCACCTGTGAGAATTGAAGTCCCTTTTGTCTGAATGTCTAGTTGTGACCCACTGGGGTTTGCATCTTATTTTGAAAGGTAGAGCCATTTGTTTAAAATGCTTAACCTTTGTATAAGAGTTGCTTCAGTAATGACTCAGGAGGAGACTGCAGTGAATTGAATCACTCCTCAAACTGTCTGCTTCTTGAAGAATTCAGTTGCAGAAAAAAGGTTAGTGAAAAGCCTCTAAGGTGTAAGGCAATCACAGCCCAAACTGCTGTGATCATTTGAACTTGGAACTGCTGCAGTCTGGGCTCAGCCTCACTGCTGATGACGTTTTCCACTGCAGGATTGTTCTGCTTTTCTTTGGATTATGTTGGTATTGCCCAGTGTCCAAATATAGAGTATCTCAATGTTTCCATTCAGTGCTTTTTGTATGCAAAATGTGTTAATCTGTTCCAAGCAGCAGAGCATCTTCTATAAGCTGGTATTTTGGCACATCTTTTGGCCTGTAGCTATTTCAACTTTCCTGAGCTGTTTGAAGGGGAAACATGTCCTGGCAAGAAAGCAGAGCTGCAGTGGTCCCGCTGCTTTAGGGTGCTGAGGGATCTTCAGCTGGTGAAACTCTTCTGTCAAAGGAGTCCAGGCTTACATGGATATACCAGAATTATGGTGGTAACCTTGCAGATGTCATTTCCAGTTGCAAAAGGAGGTAGTTTGTTCCTGTCAGATCAGGAACTGGATCAGAAAGGTGACAACTTTCTGAAGAGGTGGAGGTTTTAGTCCTTGAGAAGCTGGTGCTAAGGATGGCAAGAGGCTGTCTGTGAGCAGTCTCAACAGAGGGTACCCAGGACTGTCAGTGACTCCAATAAGCCGTGGGCAGTCCTGCTCCTTTCTGTGTCTTTGAGTAAAGCCAGTTGTGAGCTCTCTGCCCAGCAGAACTCACACAGCCTCCAGCATCAGGGCAAACAGCCTCCAACACCTCCACTGGTACCCAAAGGAAGGTGCAAGGATGGGCATCAGCAGCCAACTCTGCTGTGGGCAGAGCTCCTTGTTCAGCCCAAGCCCTGCAGCCCTGTCAGGATGTGCTGGGAAGGATCCACACAAAGCCAGGGCTGTCCCTCTGCCACATTCCATCGACTTCCCTTGCTCAGAACAGACTCAGCATTAGCCTTGTAATCCTCATTCAGGCCAGGGAGAATCTGGCAGCTCCAAAGTAACTAAATGGAGAGACCAAGTGTTTCACTGGAATCTGGGTAACCTGTTGGGTGGGAACGACTTCTATTTCCCACAGTGAGTAATGAAATAATTACATCTCAACTGACAGAGCTGCTGGTTTTAAGGAGGTTAGATTTCCCAGGGGCAATACTAAGATGACAAGCTTTCTGCTCTGGTGTGTCATTTACTGCTCTTCCTTGTGTTGATATTTTATAGTGGTTTCTGTGGAGCAAGTGGCTACTCAGCAAAATTAATGTGTGGAATCTGGGATTATATGGAATCTGGGATTTCATCACTGAGCTTTTCATGTATTTCAAAAACCATATTAATGTCAGGAGAGATCATTTATCAATTGCTTACTAGTTTGCTTTCCAGCCTGCACCATAAAATTTTACCCAGGGGTTCATGTAGTGCCCCCAGGAGTTGCTGGCAGAAGTAGCTCCCTGGAGCTAAAGTGGAAGAGGCAATTTAATGTGACTAAAGATTAAAAAATGCTTCTCTCCTTTCCAATTCAAATTATCTGTGGTGAATTATCACTCCTCCTAGGGTTAGAATATAAGCCCAACAATTTATACCTGGCAACATTTAATGGCTGTGCATATGCAGCCTCTTTGCTCTGTGACCCAGGAGATTGGCTTCTTAATATTCCTCTTAAAGACTTTGTGTTGGTTTCCTGTAAATTCATAGTGTTTCATTTGCAGCCAAACTGCAACAAAAGCCACATAACAATTAGGAAGCCTCACACGTAGATACAGAAAATGCAATCATAAGATTGCTAAATAGAAATTGCGCTGTCTTTAAATGATCATGAGCTGTCAGCTGTTCCTTTGTTGGGATTATTATAGATACACAGAAACCATCTGATTGAATGCTCAAGTTTTCCCCACCTAGAATCCAGACGGATGACTGATAAAATAACAAACACACTCCTCTCCACCCCTCCTCAAAATCTCCCTTCTGCTTCAGCTGAATTTCTCCCTATATTGAAGCCAGTATTTCAGGACTAAATTGGACAAAGCAAGCAAACAATCTCCTTTGCATTGATTTCCAAATGAAATCATTGTTAATCACATCAATATTCCCAGCTGGTTCAACAGTCTCAAAGGCCAACTTTCTGGCTCAAACAAGCTCCTCTGCAGGGATGCTGTGGAGCCCTGTGTGTGCTGCCCAGGTTTGCTATTTCATTTGTTGTTGGAAACATTCAGGTCTGATTTTCTCACCTATTCTGCTCTTTCTGCCCCTATTCTGCTCTTGACATTGGATTTCTGACCTGTCTGTGATGGGAAGGGGGCAGCTGCCTAGTGCTGATACAGGTCCAGGGCACCACTGACTTGCCTGTGAGCAGCCACAATTCCTCAGCTCGTGGGGAGCGTGGCACACATTCAGTGCCATAAGCTGCTCATTTCTGGGGCTAAACTCTTCTCTTTTGGGTACAGCTCTTCTGGGGGATGTGGCATCTCCGGGGGGATCAGAGGCTGCCTCCTCAGGCTGAGTGTGTGGCAGAAGGCTGCTCCTGCAGGCGATTGTCCAAGGGAGCGACTTCAAATCCATGTGCATCCCTTTATGTTCAGCGAGTTGCCTCTCAAGCTTTAACTGAAGGGAGTGCCTGTGGTGTGGGAGGGTGGCACTGAGGGCAGGAACAGTGGAGCTGTGGGCTGGCTGTGGCAGGAGCAGCACTGGTGCTGGCAGGAATCGGGAGGCACTCGAGGTCAGCAGCTCTGCCCGGGGCCAGGGCTCAGCACAGGCAGGGAACAACTCCTTCCCTCTGCTGCAAAAGAGGGAGCAGAAGGGCAGAGAAGAGGAGGGGGCAGACTCAAACGTGACTTCCCAGCAGTGACAGGAAACCCCAGCAGTGTGCACACACAGGCAAAGAAGCCCCCACGGCAAATCAGAGCCTGGTGAAGAGAAGCCTGTCTGACACTGGGCTGATGGCCAGTGTGAACAGCAGAGGACGAGCCTGGGAGACCAAAATGCCTTCTCCCAGTTCGACCCTGTCCAGAACTCTGTCTGTGCACACGTGGGCACAGCTGGCTGGGAAGGCACGTGCTGCCCATTTGACACGTAATAAATTTACTCTATCAGATAAGCAAGACTTCAGGACCATATCTGTAGCATCTATTAGGAATGGCAAATTAATTAAAGTACAGAGCAATTAACCTCCCTGCTCTCTGCTGTTCCCTTGCCAGGGCAGTGGGCTCACCCTGCCCGGGCAGCTCTGGCTTTGCTAATGGCCCAGGAGCTGCTCCCTGTTCCTCGGGGGAACGAGGTGCACTCTGCCTAATGAGGCCACTGACAGTCTGCTGGTGCCTTCTGAGAAAGTGTCTCGTCCCCTGTGCCTGCATGGGGAGTGTCTGTGGAGGGGCTGTGGTGAGGCCCTAGGCTGATGTGTGAGCTGCAGAGCAGAGCCACCAGCCTGGGCTGAGCCTGGAACAGGTTTTGAAAGGTCTCTCTTAGAGATGGAGACTGTTGAGGTGAAGATGGCTCTAGAGGGACACTGAAACTTCTCTTAAGGTGACCGAGCTGAATTTAGGGAGTATTGGTGTAACACAAAGCGCTTTGAACTATCCTTTGGCAGAGGTTTTACAGCCTCAAGGAAGCTTTATTTAGCCAAGGGGAAACTGGGGCTAATTTCATGCCTGCCATGGCCAACCTGCCCGAGACCACTGTGTCCCAGGCAGGAGCTGTGGCACAGCAGGAGCTCTGCCCCACCAGCCACCTCAGTGCTACAGGTGGGCTCGTCCCATCACAGCTCATCATCATTCTCTTGCTGTCACATTTCCCTGTCTGTTCACTTGTAAATCAAATTGCCATGTTCTCTGATGATAATGTTTTACTTCTCCGAAAATTACCGTTTGCACAGTGGCATCTGTATGATACTATTTTCCCCTCTGAATAATCATTTTCATAATCTGAAAACAAAAAGAAAACCCAAACAACTACCATGGAAGAAGGGAAAATTCTCATGGAATACATTTCCATAGGCTCAGTTAAATTTCCTCGTAAATGTATATTACTTCTGGAGCTTTCTGTGAAGGCAGAAATGAGAGAATTATTCTGCTCTGTTTTTAACTACTGACCCTACCAAACAGCTTCCCCAGCACGCTATCAGAGGTGTTGTGGAGCTGATGCATTTGCTATTTCCTGTTTAATAGAGCTGATATTCAAATCGAGTGATGTCCCTTGTCACAAATACAATTTCATCCTTCTGCACTTGCCAGAAACAATGCAATGGGCTCGCTGTTAGATACTGTGCTTGCTTCATTACGTTAAAATATGTTAGCACTTTGCTCATAATAGCTTTGATGGCTTAAACAATATAGGTGCTGAATTTTTAATGGTAACAATAAGGTGTTTGTTTTCCTTGCATTTGAAGAAGGAGCAGGAAGCACAAATACCTTTGGAGAAAGCTTGTTTTTGTGAGACTAAGTCTGGTGTTGTAGCTCTGTTGGATCGTGCCAGCATCCTTTTTTGAGGTGACCATGAAAACAGTGCAATTAGTATAGGTAATTTGTAAGGGGTTCCCCTGGGCAGGACTCCCCACTGGCCTGCAGGGAAGATAGACAACATTTTAAGGAAGGAACAGTTGAGAGTATTTCTGCAAAAAAAGGAAAATATTTTGTTTTTAAAGACTTGTGCACAAAATTTGGCTTCCTCTGAAACAGGAAATTGTCTCACACAACAACATATGCTAATTCATTAGATGAATTTCATTCACTGAAATGTGAACTACAGTAATTTCTTCCTGCTTTTGAATGCAAATTGCAATTCAGCCTTAACTGTGGTGGTATTCCCATTACACAGGACTGAAGAGTGTCTTTAATGCTTACTCTTCCTTTTAACTTAGTCAAATCTTTTCTTAACAAGCTTCATCTCACCCACTTTCAGTTTTGCACGCAGGGGCTGGCTCAGCCCCTCAGGGTGAGGCATCACCAGGGCTGAAAGGCTCACACCCCGAGGGCTCCACAGTGTCATTCCAGTTCCTGTCTTTGGTCCTGGGGGGAACTGGGTCTGTCCAACCTGCAGCACTTCAGTACTCACAGAGCAGGGCAGTCAATATCTGGTTTATTTTCACTTTGATTTAAATGAACAATTAGTTCATTATTAAATAGATGCATTTGCTTCCATTTGGATTTGTAATTTGAATTACTGATTCTTCCAGCATAAATAAACTCCTCCTGTAATAACAATTTTATAACCTCAGGACTTTTCTTTGGACTGCTTATGAAAATGCTGCATAACCTGCACGAGTACTGCACTCGTGCTGAGCAGCATAACCATTGAGAAAAAGGGTGAATAGAAAAAGGGAGAGAGAGTGACGTTAACTTTCACCCTTACATTACATTGTTTCTTAAGAATTGTTTGGATGACCTTTTTCTGCTCATGCTAGTCTTGGCCGTGTATTTAGGTGTGCCATTCTCTCCGTATGAGGTTAATGACTGCCTGCAATCAGTCACTGAAAGCAATTGCTTGGACCCCTTCCCGTGTGATGGAGTGAGGTTTGGTTACTGCCCAGCTCCCCCGGCCCGGGGCTGGCACACCCACTCGGAACCCTCCGCATTCCACTCGCGTCTCTTCCCTCCCGAAGCTCCTTCTGTGCCCTCGGTGCTGCCAGGAGGGGCAGGGACAGGAGCAGAGCCGGCCAGGCAGAGCTCTGCTGGCTGGGAGGAACCTGCAGCGAGGAATTCGAGCTGCTGCGGCGACAGAGATGGCAACAAAAGCAGAAAACTCCCTTGTGCAGAAGGAAAAAGACTCAGTGGAGACGTTCAGAGGTGACACGCGGGTATCAGGCAGGGACTTCCACACTAATTTCCAAAGTGCTGTTGGTGTCAGCCGAAATCAGCTCCTGAAACCGCCTGGCAAGGCTGGTCTGACGTTCGGGTCTGGCTGAGGGGATTTGTTCCACCTCCACGTCAGCACCCTGGGCACAAGAAGCACAGCAAGGACAAAGCAAATGCTCTGTAATGGCCTGCCCTGCCTTTGCAAAGCCTTGTGCACAACCCACAGGTGTGTGCTGCTGTGCACAGCGATGCCAGCTCCCCCGGCATGCCCCAGCACAGCCCCCGGTCTGCCAGGCAGGGGGAGCCGCCCGAAGGACAACGTGACTTCCCCATCCCTGCACCCCCCCATAACACCCCTGAAGGGCCCTGATTGCCCGGTCTGTGCGTGCCTGGGGTAAGCAAATATCTCCACCTGAGAAGTCTGCTACTGGTACATTACAAGAAAATCCCTCAACCTTAAAATTGCTTATGGTAAAAAGCTCCATTTTGCAGATATCACTGTCTAACAGACCAGACCAGCTCAGGAGTTTAGGAATAAACCTGGCATACACTGGTGTGACTGTTTATGGAGTGAGGGAGACTGGTGTACAAAATACTAAGAAGCTGTACAGGAGCCATTTTAACAAACAGTCTTAATCTCCACCTTTCAGTATTTAAGTCACAGTGCAGCTTCCTGCCATTATTAGCGCAATTAAAATGCAATTACTTTTTCATCTTTACTTCAGTTCTTGAATAATTAAAGCCACTTTATATCAAGGGTGATCCATAAAGCAGGGCATTTTGCATGTGAAAAGCTGCAAAGAGTGGGAGCTTGTGGGGTTTGGGCACTCAGCAGCCAAGGGGCTGAGAGTGGTGATGCTGCAGCGAGCTGCCTCCTCTGCACATCTCTACAGGATCGTGGAAAGAGGCCAATTGCTGGATTCCTGCACTTTATCTTGATTAAACGGCTCTTTCAATTTGGTGTTCACTCCTTTCATATTTGTAATCACATTGAGATTTTCATTTTATAGTCTTCACTTATTTAACTGCTTGTTTCCTGCCAAGTCTAAAAAAAGAAAGGCTTTTCCCTCCCTTCTCCTTCCTGCAATAAAGGCAAGAGTTTACAGAAAATTACTTCTATATTTAAAGTGTCCTGATGTAAATCTCTGATTTCTTTAAATAGTCAGAGCTGGTAGATGGTGCAAATAAGTACTGGAGTGAAAGATGCTGAGCTGTGGGGGAGGCTGGCAAGTGCTGCAAGCTCGTGGGTGAGCTGCTGGGTGTCCCTCGGGTATGGGGAGGGCTGCAACACCCCTGGAACACGAGTGGGTGCTGCCCCTCCTCAGACACTCTGGAAGAACTTGGGCATTGCTGCGATTCCTTGTGCTGCCCCCCTGTGCTGGGGCTGTGCCCCCTCGGGCTCCTGTGGGGGTGGGAGTGGGAGAGCTCCATGTCATGGGCGCTTCTCCAGAGATTTGGGAAGAGGAAAGCTGCCCCCACGGGGCTGCTGTGATTGCCAGACTGCCAGCAGCAGAAAAACAACTCCCTTCTGGTTTATCACCCAAACTGAACATCATTTGCCTTGCATCTTAGCCAAGGTAATGGGAAAAGAAATATAGTCTAAACATGCTGGAGAGGATGAAACCCTCTTGGGTTTTAGTTATATTATTAGAAACCAAGGAAATCAGCATATTCTCAGGCATTTGCTGCACATGTCAGCTTTATCACACTCATTTGTCAACACTCTTACTGATGTTGAGGGATGTAGTTAAAGTGAGCAGCAAGAAGACTGGAAACCATGTGAGGGGACCCGCTGTGGAGAGAGGACCAAAAGCAGCGAGAAAATACCTGTGGTCCTGCCAGGTGGCCAAAGGGTTCTGCTGTTGCTGCCCCCTTAGCAAGGGCAGGGAAGTGCTTTGGGATCAGAGCTGGTGGCACTGACCACGGGCACGTCCTGTGGGCAGCCCTGGCCCCACATCTCAGCCAGGGCACCTCGGGGGGCATCGCTGGAGACACAAATGCCAGAGCTCAGCTGCAGCCTCGTACCTGGGGCAGGACACAGCCAGCCAATCTCACCTGTCCTGCAATTGCACTGCACTGTAGACTGGGTTCAATTACTGCATTTTGGGTATAAACAGCCTCTGAACTGCTGAGGAACTGTGCAACTAGTTTGGGAATGCACTCCTAGAGAAACATTATGGAACACTTTGTTTTCTTTCACTTCAAAGCTGCCTGGTGTTAGCAGATGTCTCCAGAGGACACAGGGAGGGGCAGGGCTGGCCATACAGCAGACCTGAAGAAAATCAAACCTGTCCTAAAACTCGGCAGGCTGCAAAACTTGGTCTAAAGAAAAGGCAGGTGGGACACAGCCCTGTCTTAGCAAACCCACAGGCACTGGGGGCTCCAGTGTGCTGTGCCCACACAGCTCAGGCTGCAGGGGCTTTGCTGGCCCAGTCCTGGGTGTGTGGGTGAGACAGTGCTGGGGAAACAACCCCCCCCGGACAAAGCCCTGGTCTCTTCATACATATACATACATATATATATATATATATGTATTTATTTACACACACTACATCAAAAGTGAAAGGCACCCAAGCCTGTGGGACATTTGGGATTTAGATCTGGAGCTGGTTGAGATTTGTGGCTGGTTGCTGATAGACTGCCAGGAACTGGACAGTCCTTGGTACAAACCTGACTTAAGGACCAGGACTGTCTAACTGCAAGGACTGGGTTTTCTACATTTTAATGCCACAAAGAGGGGCAGGACTGTAAGTTGTGAATTTCCTGTTTCTTGGTTTTCTTAAGTCACAGGGAGAGGGATAATGAAATGAAGGACAGATACTGTGAAGGGAAATCTATAATCTTTTATAAGAGTAGTTCGGCTAAAAATGCTGGAGTCCAAAGGCTCCTTACAATGGATGCGTTTTTTCATGTTCAAAAAGCAGTAGTGTATTTGTGGCCTTGATATTGTCTGAGACCCAAAACCCCCTCCCTATCCTTTGTATGGATTTTCTTTAGCCTTCTAAATCTCAGTGATATGAATCAATCACATCTGAGCACCTCTGTAAAAATCTCACGTCCTTTCCACTCTGAGTTACACCAATCATTCCCCTATTCAATCAATAAAATAAAAGCCAACTTCAATCTTCATTCATAATTGGTATAAAAAACAATTTTGAAGTTTGAAAAGAAAGTTTTGATCCTTTCTTCTTAGCCCATCCCCACATACCTCTGGTTTCTGACCAGGTTTGTTAATGAGAGGGTCCTGGTGGGACCGAGTTCTCAGGGGGCTCCTGACACTGCTGGAAGCAGCACCAGCCTTGCCTTCTGTCCTGTCAAAAGTGAAAACCTCCTAAGGGTGGGTGTGATCAAAACCCTGAGATTTAGAGAGTGTTGAATGACCAAGCAAAACCTGCAGCAGTCATCTGAGCTGGCTCTCCAGAGGCACCACCACCCTTGGTGAGAGAAGACTTTGTCTCTTCATCTCTGCTTCACACCACTCTGGTCTCTTCCAGCTGTTTCCTGTAGCAGAGAGTGCCTTAAGGTGCCACTGCATCAGACCCCAGGGAACACCATCCTGAGCCTTGTACCATACACAGACTGCCTGCTCAGGAAGTTTTATGGACATCACCAGTGGTCAGACCAATGGCTGAGGGGTCTGTGAGATTTTATGGGTGTTTGGATTTGGGGGATGGATTCTCATGACTCTTTTGGCACAGGGAACGTCATGAGGCATGAGCATGAGCACCCTGTGGTGGCTCCAGCTCAGGGTGATCTCAGGGTCATTCATAACCGTAATGATTTGCCTAACCTTTCTGCACAGTATAGGTTTGACTTCACTGTGATTTTTGAAGCAGGGAGGGAAGTTAATTTAAAGGGCAGCTAAAAGAAAATTGGGAGGTTTACATTTGACTGAACTACAGAGTCACTGGAGCCCAGGATCTTGAGGCGAAAATTAGAGCAAAGTTTGGATTTTTCTGCATGTTAAAATTAAGGCTCCCTGACTCCTTCACTTGCTTTTACCAGACCCACTGGCTGAGATGCAGAACAGCCACACAAACTGCATCATCACAGACAAGCCCTGCTTTATTCACTGCCTGGTTTTACAGCGAAACTGTGTTTTTGTCCTCTCTATCAGCCACTGCAGGGCACAAAGCCCCTCGAGGTGACAGAGCCAGGGGGGACACTTCTGTCCAAGCTGCCATGCCCTGGTCTGGCTGTGCTGCACCCAAAGGAAGGGATCGCAGGTGGTGGAAAATCACCTGCCAACTCAGTTGGTTTCTGAGCAAGTGGTCCCCTCCCAGCTCACAGGGCTGCAGAAGTTTTCCCTGAACACGTAGTCCTGCAGCTTGCAGCCAATTCCGCTCACTTTCCCTCCTGCAACTGTTCCTGCCCTTGAGTTTGATCGAGCCAAGCTGTAACCACCGTGCCACTCAGGGCTCAGAGGATGTAGTTTCACAGGGTACACTGAAAAATTAAAAGTCCAGACCCATCGCTCTTCTCACCCCCAGCCCCAGCCCCAAACATTCAGCAAAACCTGGCCCGAGTTGGGGACTGGCTGAATTTTTATTATCTTAGGCAATTTTTCTCTGCAGATTGATTGCTGTGAAACACCTCAGGGTATTTGCCAGCACAAACACTGCTCCAGCAGCACAGGCTGTTTGTTTACATCGATAGGAGGAAAAGAGCCCTTATTACTGAAATTTTGCCTTCTTCCCTCAAGCTTCTCCCTGTGAGCCAGCACGTAGGCAATATTGATACCTGCTCTTTTTAATTTAGGGCCACTTTTCTGTATAGATGGATGTGGCGATGCATAAATAATCCTCCACTTTGGTGCATGGATTGTTTATTCCAGAGCTCATTGGCATGCACAGCACGCAGCAGAACCAAACGCTTCTCTGGATGGGGATTGTCAGATAGCTTGCCAGGTTGTTCCCTAGAGAAAACCATCAGGCACACAGAGCTGGAGTTTGTAAAGCCCTTTTATTTTAGCTTTTCAATGCGCTCTGTGCCGGTACTGCAAAGTTCAGGCTGAATCAGCACTCCCATTAAAACTCCTTATTTTCAGGAATTTATAAGTTGCTGGTGAAAAGAAAGAGCAGGACTGTGTGGGACCAGGGCCCCCGGGATGGGGGCGTTTGCTTGGAATTTTAAAAAGTACACCAAAGCAGAATGAGAACTGCGAGCTGCACAGAGCAGAGCCCGGGCTGGGGCTGCAGGGGGGGCAAGGGGAGCTCACCCTGCGCAGCCCTGAGCCTTTGCCCAGCTGCCCACTGGCCCCTGGCAGGGCAGGAGGAGGAGCCCGTGCCCTGCAGGGGCTCTTGGGGGGCACAAATGCCCGGACAGCTTGTTTGCTGCAGAGCTGGTCATGACCCGTGATATATTCTACTTAAATAGATTATGAGAGGCCCAATTCTCCCATTAATTGCAAAATTCTCAAGAACTTCATTATGAGCAAGCTTCAGCAGTACAGTTTAGAGCCTTAATCACTTGCTATGCCATATGCCATCCCCCAAATCTAATACTGTGAGCAAAACCCACTCCTAAGTGCTTTATGATGAACTCAATTTACAACTGATAGCAAATAACATTCAATTCTTACTTTTGGGAAGTATCTTCTGCATTTTTCTATGGAAACACACTATTAAATCTGATGAAATGAGGAGTGAAAGGGGTTGGATTTAGAAATGCTGGATAATAAACTCTGGCCTGCTCTTAGTCTGAGGTGTTTTCTGAAAAAATGGGCAATGGTGACCAACCCCTCTGTCTCTGCCCAGCTCACAGATACTAGTTTACATAATGATTGTATATTAAATTTACATTAGGTTTATAGTTTATAGCAGTGCCTCACTGACTACATAATGCATGGCAGCACTCTCAGCATCCAGATGCTGCAATGGCCCATGATTATGGAATTTAACCCAAGTGTAAATGGTTTTCCTCAGCTGCCTGCATGGTGTTTGGTGTTGTTTCAGATTCAGGAGAGCTTCTCCCAGCATTGACAGATGACAAGGGAATGTGATACTGACTGGAGTGTTATTGTTTTGAAATGTTTGTTATCAAATTTTGAAAAATACAGGCCTGAGAAGTTTAGTCAAAGAAAGGCTATTACCACAAGGGAATTGCAGCAGTCTTGCATGTATCAGCAGGGTAAAATGGAAAACAAAAGGCACTTGGTGAAATGAGGCTGTTTGGGTTGTCTGCTGGAGTTGGGTGTTTTTTTGTTTGTTTGTTATTACATAACTGTCAAGCAACATTGAAATAATAATAACACAGTCATGGTAATGAGATAACAAATGCTGATGAACAGCTGATAGAAATTCGGATGAGTGATCTGACTGACCATAAGAACAAGGTGTTCTAGTTCCCGGTCAGCAAAAGCTTGGAAAAATGAATATGTAAAGTATATTGAATGAGGCATAAGAGCCAAGTTAAACAAGACAGGGCTGGGACCTACTTTCCTCTGCACGGTGCCCCCAGCACCCTGCAGTGCTGCTGTTTCATAATTATGAAATTTAGGGGAGAAAGCATATTAAATACAGGACTGGAAGGTGTCTGTGTGGTTAGCACTGCAGAAGGGAGGCAGGCAGGGGCCCCTCAGTGCCCTGGTTCTGATGGCCCAGCACAAACACAGGTGTTGCTCAGGAGGAGGGTGTGCACAGCAGGCACAGGGCTGAGGGCTGTGCTGGCTCACCTGCAGGTCCCATCCCCAGATGTGCACAGCAGGCACAGGGCTGAGGGCTGTGCTGGCTCACCTGCAGGTCCCACCCCCAGGTGTGCACAGCAGGCACAGGGCTGAGGGCTGTGCTGGCTCACCTGCAGGTCCCA